>JAUIRK010000753.1:0-259282 GCA_030549495.1 Nectonema munidae
AAAAAAAGAGGGAAGAATAAGAATAATAACACAGCATGGTGGATCAAACCAAATAGGTTATTGTCACACCTATAAAAAAAAATAGGAACACTATACTAAATTCATATTTACAACAGGACTTAAAAATGATATAAAAAATAGGAGAAAAAATCCAGATAATAATTATAAAGGCAAAAAAAGAAGTGAGGAACAGTTATATAATAGGATAAAAAAAAACTCCAAAACGTATCATTTTAAAATCAATATAGGAGAAAGACAATTTTCAAACATGTTCACAAAGCATATAATTTTCAAAATATATATATATATATACATACGTAAAAAAAAGAGAGAAGAAAGCAAATATCAATTATTGCTGATAGAGAAGCGATGAACTGGCGAAAAATTGATGCTGGATGTAGAGATGCATTGTGGTTGGAAGAGGAATATGAAAAAGAATTACCTAAAAAAAATACAAAAGAGCACGAGTACCAAAATCTCAAAGATATAAAATATAGTATAGGTAATAAATATACTCAGACAGTAACGAGTTGAAATAAAAAATTTTTTACATTTACGTTTGAAACTACAAGTGTTTTTCAGAAGCCTAATACAAATGGGAAGGTTATTCCAGGTTTTTATGGACTTTTTAATAAAAAATTTATTACTTTTGGCAAATTTGTATCTTATATTTCTTAAATTGTGTTTGTTGCGTAAGTTGTGATGATGAAACTGGCGATTTTCACAATAATTAAAATTAATTTCATGTTTTAGATTTATACATTTATGAACAAAAAGAGATAATTGAATTTGTCTAATTTGTAAAAGATTCGGGATTTTATATAAACTACGTATATACTCAGCATCCCTATTGAATAGAACTTTCAAAGCCCTGTCTTGTTTTTTCTGTAATGTTGGGAGTTTGGACACGTTAGATGAAGACCAAATAAAGTTAGAGTAAAGAATCTTAGAATGAAAAAGGGCATAATAAATATTTATTTTGGTCTTAGTATCAAGAAGATTTCTAATTTTGAACAACATGCCAAGTGCTATTGAGGTATCTTTTAAAACATTATTGAAATGATTTGAAAAACTAAGATTAAAATCTATAGTTACTCCTAAATAATTATAAGTATTCGTCCTCTGAAGATAGTTTTCTCCAATTTTTAAAAAAAGACAAATATTTTTGTTAAACTTACTGAAAATCATATATTTGGACTTTGATACATTTATATATAGCTCATTAGTGCAACACCAATTATAAAATTCAGAGAGAAACTTATTAATAATATATTGATCTAAAAAAAGATTTTTATTTCGATACAAAATAGTGCAATCATCAGCGTACAAATAAAGTGTAAAATCAGAATTTTGAAGAGAAAAAATATCATTAACATAAAGAATAAATAAAAGTGGACCAAGGATAGAGCCTTGTGGCACACCCTTATTTAATTTAGAATACTTAGACGCACTGTTATTTACAAAAACATATTGTTGACGATTGGAAAGGTAACTTTTTAAAAGTTCTAAAAATTTATCTCTAAAACCATATCTATGTAGTTTAGCTAGTAGGTATTCATAATTTATACTATCAAAAGCTTTTGAAAAATCTATATAAATAACACACGATTCCAAACCATTGTCCAAGGTCTCTAAATTATAATTTACTAAATTTCCAACAGCTAAATCAGTCGACATACCAGGCCGGAAACCAAACTGTCTTGAATTGATAATATCAAATTTATTTAAATACTTTATCATCCGGTTAAAAATAATTTTTTCGAAGATTTTACCTATAAAAGGAAGGAGGCTAATGGGTCTATAATTACTTGGATAGCATTTATTACCTGATTTAAAGACTGGAATTACTTTGGCGATTTTTAAACTGATTGGATAACAACTTTCAAGAAAAATTTTGTTAAAAAGTAAACAAATATTTTTAGATAAGAAACTTATAAAAATCATTCCGATTTTATTAGAAATATTGTCCCAACCAGCAGAAAAAGATGAATTAAAAAAGTAGCTGTAATTACAATATCATCAACAGAAATTTCATCAAAAAAGAAGGAATTCATAACTGGGGAGATATTAAATCTGGGAAAATGATGACAATTAGATTGATAGGAAAAAGAAGAGAAAAAATTATTAAAATCGTTTGGCTTCAATGGGATTAGCATATTACGTTTACGCCCAAGTAAATTGTTTATAACTTTCCATGAATCCTTTACATTATTCCGTAAAATTGAAAACTTTGTACGATAAAACTCATTTTTTAAAAACCTTACTTTTTTATTATATTTACTTCTAATTGACTTGTATAAATTCCACGTTTCAAGGGTTCTGTTTTTCAAGAATTTATGAAACAGCATATCTTTGACTTTCTTAATACTATTAAGTTCACTCGTATACCACGTATTTACTTTATGGGATGGATAGGTTCTTTTTACCAAAGGAAAGCTTATATCAATTATTTTAGTAATTTTTTTTATCATTTCATCATAATACTCATTTGCACCTTTATTAATGTCAATGAGCCAATCTTCTATATACAAGTTTGAATAAAAATTCTTAAAATTTTTGTTATTATATATTCTGCAGTATTCATCATTTAAATTAAAGTGATTGACATTTCTAAAGTAATTTTTGCACACAATAAAATTGGGAAGATGGTCAGAGATATCCAAAGCTATGTTACCTGAAATACTACCAGCACAACTAAAATTAGAAAAAATATGAAGTTGATTTACCAAAACGAGTTGGACCTAAAATGCAGGGATAAAAACTTTTTTCATACATTAAATTGTAAAAATTAGAAACATTTCTGCAAATATCAAACCTGTTCAAATCTAAATTAAAGTCTCCTAAAATGAAAGTATTTTTCTTAGCATCGGTGTTTAAAAATAATGTTTCTAATTCTAATAAAAATAGCTTGCAGTCCAGACAAGGAGGTCTGTAGATTATAATAATTCTAAAATTTGAAACATCAACAATCATGACTTCAAAAGAAGTGAAAGTAAGATTATTACAAACTAGATTGAATGCATACTTATTATCAACGTAAAGACCTAACCCACCACCTCTACCTTGCTTACGCTCAGAACAAATAAAGTTATATCCATCTATATCATTGTTACATCTAGGTTTCCATATTTCCGTAAGGGCAAATATGTCAATTTTAGAAGAACCTATTTCATCAATTAATAATTTAATATCATCATAATTTTTGTCCAAGCTACGACAATTAAGCTGGAAGACTGAAAGATCACATGAAGACGCTCCATTTTTATGAGAATATAAGAAATTTTTAAGGCTATCAATAGTAAAAAAGTTAAAATCAATGTTGGAAAAAACCGAGCAATTGGCAAAAAAATTATTCACTATTGGCATTCGATGTATAATCATTATAACTATAATTTGTATTATTTTTAACAAAATTATATTGACTTTTTCGAATGGGGCATATAGCATCAAAAGAATTATGATTAAAACAGCTGATTTTTTTAAGGATACAGTTGGTACATTTGTACATGTCTTTATTAGACATATCAGGGCACACACTTGATAGATGAGAACCAGAGCAAAACTTACACGTTGGTGAATTGGAAGATTTACAAGATGTGGAGTTATGACCATATTTACAACAAATATTACATTGTTTGAAAGAAAAAAAGTCTATAACATCATGACATTTATACCCAATGAACAAATTATCACTATTACATTTAATTAAAGACCAAATTTCAGGGTCAACCGTTAAAACCATAAATTTTATATTAGTTTTAGCATTAATTTTTGAGAAAAGAATTTTAAAAAGCTTTCCAGTATCTATAGATTTCTTGATGTATTCATTTTTGTCATATATTAAACTTAAAATTTCGTCATCTTTCAGATCACTATTAAGATTGTTTATCATAATTTTTGGATTAAAAATAGGATTTCGAGTTATACGCACAGTTTTATCATCTTTTATTTTGTTTTCAAAATGTTCATTAGCGTTTTCTAACGAAGTAGAATTAGGAAATGTAAACATCAAAGCATTTTTGGTAGTTTTCAAATTTTTTACTTTAACTTTAGATAAAGCGGTATCGGAAAACTTCTTAAACTCAAGACAATCTTCGTGTTTACCGAATTTAACTTTAAGAAAATTGGATTTTTTGTCAGCGTCAGAATAAGTTTTATTTGATTTGACATTAGAAAATTTGTTATCAAAAATAGAACATTTATCTAAGCTTTTTTCAGTATTAGGAAAGGTGAAGGTTTTAATTGAGTCCAAACTATTTAAAACAGTTTTTACATTGTTGTCTATATCACAAAGTTTGGAATTCAATGAATCTTTTTCATTAAATTCGGAAATAATTTGAGAAAGACTAGACTTTATTTCTTTTTTAGAAAGAGTTTCAATTTTACCCAAAAGATCTTTTAATTTATCAATATGTTCCATTAGGAACTAACATTGATTTCAAGAAAAGCTAATATAAGATATTCGGCGCAGCAGATAAATGAGAGGATAGATCAAATAGCAAGGAAGCGCGAGTTTTAAAGTTGAGAAAAAGAAGACATTTTATAAATTTTTGAAGAAATATTTTGGAATTGAAATCCAATATGTTTATAAAGAATATTAATATTATAAAAGAATGTTAATATAAGAATATGTAAAATAGATGTTAATATAGAATATTATAAAAGAATGTTAATATAAGAATATGTTTTAAATCCCATTATTCTAAATTTACTTCTGTGTTTTCAACAGTATAAATTCTACTGTATGTTTACAATAACTTTTTTTGTCTTCAAAGTGCCATTAAAGCTTATAATTCTCTTAAACAAAAAATTTTCGTAATGCATTTTTGATTTTTTTAGTATTTGACTTTGTTTTTCTTTCTTTGTTCTAGTCTAATTATGGGGTTTTTTGCAAAAAACCTTTTGGTAAATTTATTTCAACAAAATGATATAAATATAACTGATTCATTAATTTAATTTAATATACAGTGCACCCTTGATATACCGCCACTATTGGGGTTATCATCAATTGGCGGTATATCGGATGTGGCGGTATATCGGGGGTATCGAAAATGTAGCTGTCTTATTTGCCTTGTGTAGTATTGTAAAGTACGGCATTTAATTAAAGTAAGAAATCCAAAAATTTATTTATTTTTTGAAGTTAAAATCCAGCATTGCTTTTCCTTTACACTTTGAGTTCAAAACCTCATTTGAGCGTTTTTGTTATTATAATATCACTTTCTAGATTTGTTACTAGTAGCCAGAAATATTTTCTTGCGTGAATTTCCATTATCAACAGTAACTAAAAATGCCTAATGAGTACAAAAGTGTTACTAAAACATAGATAGAAGGAAAATTATGGCAAAAGCTATTATTTTTCGATAAATAAAAGTAAATATTATTATAGTTAATTTGACAGCAATACATGATATAAAATCGGGGCTAAATTTGACGAAAAAAAGCATATCTGTTCTGTAAATAAATATGGCGGACGGCAGACAACAGTGGCGTTATATTGGGGGAGTTATAAAAGAGAGAAATTTGATCTTATATAATTTAATGACATTGAAACGGGGTGGCGTTTGTTTGAGGAATCACATGTATGAAGGTTATCTATGTAATAAACTTCAACTTACCAAAAAACTGATATCAAAATTAAAATTTATTTTTTAAAAAAATCAAAAATGCTTTTTTGCTTAAGGTTTGAATTAGCCAGATAGTTTATTCTTTTTTCAAGGTTTTCCAACGCCAATAGTCTTCTTGTTTGCTTTTTTCATTACACTCCAAAAACCTTCAACAAACATTCAAATCACAGTCCACATCTTGTATTGTTGGTCTTGCAAACATCATCTTCCATTATTTCACCATAATCATCGTTAAAATCTTCAATGACAGGTGTTAAAACTCAACTATTTCTTTATCAGTTAGTTCTGAGAAAGTTTCTTGAGTTTTTTCTATTGTTATATATACTTCAGAAGACATAGCATTATGTGTATCAATTTTTAAAGTAGAAATTACACTTTGTACCGCTTCTTAAAAGATGAAACTTCAGTTTCATCATTTTCTTCAACCATCGAAACATCATTTTTTTAATGAGTTCAGTGTGATTGCAGCAATTTGTAAATGTTGAGGTTGTCACACAATTCCAAGCTTTTTTTAATTTATCTGATAGCATTAGCTATTGTAAAGTTATGAGAACCAGTTTTTTCAAGTTGTTCTAATAACTTGTTTTAATTAAATTCGACGAAATTTAATTTAAAACTAAATAATTCCAGCATCAAGATGCTGCAAATGATAAGTAGTAGTTGGAGGCAAAAAATGTACCTTAATGTTTGTCAAAGTTTCAGGAACAATATGTGGTGGTGCATTGTCAATTAACAAAAGGATTTGTCTTTTTTGAAGGCGTATTTTTTTGTCAAAATCACGCAAGTATTCAGCAAAAACAGTTGACGTCATCCAGGCATTAGAATTCCAGGTGTAATCAACTTGAAGATTAAAATTAAAGTTTTTAAAACACCTTGGTTTTTTAACACGGCCAATAACCAAGGGCCTGAGCTTTTCTGTACCGTCAGCGTTACAACCAAGGACTACCGTAACGCGATCTTTGAGTTTTTTTTATCCTTTTTTCATGTTTGAAGTAGTTAACGATTTATTGGCCAAAAGACGAAAAAATAATGCAGTTTCGTCTATATTAAAAATATCTCTTTTGTTATAGTTTTTTATAACTTTCTCCCCTAAAGTTTGACATTTGATATTGTAGCGTTGTTTGAACCGGTGCAGCCAACCGTTTGAGTATGTAAAGTTGGTAATATTAAATTCAGAACCAAACACTTTAGCTTTCTCTTTCAAAATATCATCAGTAAGTATGCCGTTATTGTTACGGATGCTATTAAACCACATAAACAAAGCCTCTTCTAAATTTGTGTGCAATGCTGTCTTTTTATGTTTTACCGAAACATCAAACTTTTGCCACTTTTCTTTTTCTTTTAAAATATCTCCAACAGTCCTTCTTTTAACTTCAAATCCCCAAACTTTACTTAAATGTTCAGCAATTACCTGTTGACTAGCCATTAGATGACTTTCATGAAACTCAATGATTTATTTTTTTGACACGTTTTGATTACATTTCTTTTACGTTTTGGAGCGTTTTCCATAAGAAGGTGTAGAAAATGTTAGAAATTGTTTATTTAGAAATTGATGCAAAAACAATGATGATAGATATATCATGATATGAAATATGCTCTCCAACTAAAATGATGTTTTATCGATTTCTCTTGTACATCATCCTTATTCTGTCAGAAACTTAAGCATGTGTGTCAGATAAACTCTCTGGTAAAATTGCATCAACAACGCATGGCGTTAAATCGAGGGTTATTTCAATGAAGTAAAGTGTGCTTGTTCTATCAATGTTATTGGCGGATAGCGAGGGGCGTTAAATCGGGGGAATTATAATGGAGAGAAATCGGGTCTACATAATTGTATGGCGGTATGCGGGGTTCGCGCTAAAGCGAGGGAGCAGTGTATTGTTTATTGAAAGGTGTTTAAATAATAATTATGGAACCAGGGCAGTAGCCAGAAATGGGAAGTTTGGGGGGGGGGGGGGGGGTCACAATGGGAAGTTGAGGGGGCCTGAATATTTTGATTTAAAATTGGGCGATTTAATGTTTTTAAAAATAAGTAATGAATAAATAAAACAATTATTTGTAGAAAAAAAACTTATCTCATTTTGGAAAAACTACATGCTCTCTCAAAAAAGTTGAATTCTTGAATTTCTTGACCAATTCATCAGTATCAATATTTTTTGTATATGAATCTAAATATGACAGCAGTATCAAGTTTTTTTCTCGCGTGCATCATAGAAGTTAAATTTTTAAAAAAGTATATCATGAGTATCTGAGTATTTTAAAGTAACTGTGCATAAGTGTTAATAGGAATTAAAATTTTAAGGACCTTGAACAGGAGATTCAAAACAAATATGAACTGTTTTCACCTCAAAATATTGTGGATGCACCAACATTAAATATATTTAAAAATAGATATGACTTCAATTGGAGTCGTCTTAAGTTTTTACACTTGTGATATTTCGTCTTATGAAAACTCAAATATCTCATTATTTGAAGTTATTATTTTTAGATGCAATTTTCATAGGTTTAAACAACTTTCTTTTTGCTTAATAAAATATGCTATGTTATGTTATGAACTGTTTTTTCTGTATTTGCATCGAGAGACTTTGAGCTTCGATACTGTGTTCGTGATTGTTATCGGATAAAGAACATTCTTCAAAAAGATTTAAAAGATTTTCGTAGTTTTTGACAAGAGAGTTGATTGAATCAAAATGTCCTGTCCATCTTTGATCCATAATCTTTACAATTTTCCCTCCATCATATATTTTCTTAACATTGGGCTTTCTGATAAAATTGGAAATGAGCTTACACCCAGTAATGCATCTTGAAACTTCATCTACAGAATTCAAAGCATTACTCACAACAAGATGAAGCCAGTGATTCAGGCAATGTAAAAAAGGAAGAAAATAATAGGAATTCGGAGGGGCACAGGAGGAAGTTGGGGGGGGGGAGGGGGGGGTGCACGGCAAAATTTTCTTTGAAATCCTTTCTTGCGAACTTTTTTATTTATAATTTTAAAAGAATTTATGTCTGAAAGTCAACCCTAAAACAAGTAAAGTAACATGGAAAGTCTTCTCACAAGCCAAACAAGTTTTTTAATGATATAAAGAGGTATAAAATTGGAAAAATTTAGTGTTGTAGCATTCTATTTCTAAAGGGTTTATGATCTTGTTAGTTGGATTTGGCAATTTTTACCTATAGATAAAAAGACTAAGGAATTTATATCAACTATTTTGAGTTTGGAATAATCATTTATTTTCTCTCTCACGCTTTTATTACATCTTTTTTATTTTAAGACTTTTCTCTGCAAACAACCGAGCAGAGGCATGCAGCAATCGGTATGTATATTTTTATCTATCATTTTTTTATTTTAAAGCTGATTAAATTTTATAAATGAAAATGAATCACACTGGAAAATAGGTTTTTTCCTTCGTAATCACTATTAATCATTTTTCACCGTAGATTCGAAAAGTGACTCTCATTCCCGGAGATGGAATCGGATTAGACATTTCAGCTTCTGTTAAGAAAATTTTCGAAGCAGCTAAGGTTTTTCTTTTCAATTCCTTCTTTCTTGGATGCCACTGTAATCAGGGTTGGTGAGTCGGAAGATAAATTAAACTGTGATCAGTCATTATTTACAATCACCTTACATTGGCAAATGATCATTCATTTTTATCTGTCATTGTTTATTATTGCAATCAATAGAGATAAACCTCTTAAGTCTTAGACTATAGAGAAGAAGTATTTAATAAAGCATAAAAAATATTTACCTCTCGATATTACCTATGTTATTGCTTACACATTTAAATTTTACATTATTATGCGGATTTTTTTGCAAAATGTTTATTCACCTGGATCACACTGACCTTTTTTATTTTTTTTATACTTTTTTAACTTCAAAATGGAATAAAAAATTTCAAAATGGCAATAGTTGGTTTCAAATTGAGAATAAAATTGTTTTTATTAAATTTTTAGAATTGGAATAGTTTACACATAAATTTATAATTTTATTGAAATTAAATTCCATGTTTAAAGCAGAACTCACTTTGTTTTCGGAAAAAATTGCAATACATTTTTTTAAATTGAAATTTTATTATTTCAATAAAATTGGAATTTTGTGTCAAATATAATTTATCAAAAAAAAAGAATTTTAAAAATATATTATTTAATTCTCAAACTTGCTTTTTAAACTTTCAAATTGAAATGTTACTTCAGTAGACCCTCGTTAAGTCGGACTACATGGGGGGGGGCTCCCCCCCGCACCACTTTTCACAAAGCCCATGCTTATTTCTGAAGCGCCATAACGAACCATCACTAGCAGTAAAATCATTAATTCCCATATGTCTAGCTAACTTTGGAGCAGCATCTTGAATAGCACTTTACAAACACTTTTACAGTGCTTCTAATTTGAGAATAAGTTCACGTTTTTTCGTCACTGATAGAGTCACGAGCTTTCGAGCGTTGGCTCTACGTCTTCCAGGCATTTTGCAAGAAAATATTGAAGAAAAATGGAGATGAACACTTCGCCAACTTGTTACAGCCACAACGAGCTTTGGAATACCGTCAAAATTTTGAATGACCGCGAACTATCTATTGAGTAAAAAACAAATAAAATGGTTGCTTGTAAGCCAAAGCTACAAGGTCTACTGCATTTTAAAATTTTCAATGTCGTTTGTGAATGCAGATTTTAGATGGTCATTGTAAGATGTCGCTTTGAATCTTACATACTTCTGCTTTATGTTGCAACGCAAAATGTTTGATCTATTTTCCTCAACATACTTTATTAAAATATTCTTTCATTTGTTTGTATTTGTAGATTAGTGTCTTTCTTACAATGTCTTGAAAAAGATTTTTTAATTTTTTTCCATAACCTTGGTAACTAAGATAAAACAATATCATTCAAAAATTATATTTATCGTTTCAAAAGAATTTGGTTTCAATTTTTTTTTAAAAACTTTCTACTCATAACCTCCTGAGCTTTGTTCCATTACAAAGTATTTGTTTAATTAAAAAAGTTGATTCTTTAATTTTATTTTATTTTTTAGCCTTGTTTTATGGATTGTAGAACACAACGTCAGACTAAAATAACAAATTAAAGAGAGTGTCTATGTTTTTATTTTGAATATAACTATTTTTAAAATCGGAATCCGAATAATTATTATTACTACTACACTTCGGTTCCGACTCCTTCTCAAAACGTACGACTCCATCCTAATCATAACATCGGAACACCAAAGTTGAAAGCTCTTTTCTTTGCATTAAGCCATGGAGGTGGTGCATTTTGACAAGCTTTTAAACAGTCCTGATCTCCCATTTTTTCAGTCAAATTAATGAAAGTAAGCAGTTCTCAGGAGAGAAGTGATTGTTTCGCGCTGTGCAACTGTTGTGACATCCCCACACACGTAATAGAATGAATTTGTCTTGTTGATGCATTCTCGCTCTCTTGACATGCCTGAAGCTATTGTAAATATATGAATCAACTAACAAAATCTAGAAAATAAAATAAACATTAATCATGGATATCGTTACAAAATAGGACATTTCATTTTTTCAGAACTTTTACTAAGAGAAAACAAAATAAAAAACAACTAATGATACTGTATATATATACTATATTTAAGCAGAAAATTTCGCCATAGTCATTTTAAAAACGTTTAAAGAATACAATTCATAATACAAGCTTCAGTATATACCTCAAAAATGAGAGGTGAAGAGTACAAACCCTTTTTGTATATGAAATCAGTACAGGGAGGAATAAAGAAATTTGTTCCTGACTCAATGCCAAGCCTATTTTTGTCCGGGTTTTCTGATTCAAATTTTAAATAACCTAAACCTACCCTGTACATATGTTTGCTCCTTTTCATATCCACTGTTCTAACGTTTGTGTTTCGTCATTATTTACTATAGGTGCCTATCGAATGGGAAGTTGTGGATGTGAAGCCGGTCCAAGCGCCAGACAAGTCGATGCAGATTCCGTCTTCTGCCATCACCAGCATCAAAAGAAACAAGATCGCCCTGAAAGGTCCCCTGGCGACCCCCATTGGCAAAGGGCACAGATCCCTAAATCTCGCTCTCAGAAAGTATTCCTCTCTCTTTAATTTGGTCCACGTGATTCTTCATGAGAATACACCGAAACCTTCATTCTTACCATCATGACGCAGATGATTTCTTGATTTTAACGATTTAACTCTTTCAGGCTCAATAATGGATCGGTCTGCTTTAAGTTTTATAAATTTTCATTGTAAAAACATAAGCAGACGATTAGTATTCGAAAAGTTGGGCCTTAACCCGACGATATTTGATTTAAAGCAGAAAATTTGTATTGAAAAGCATTTATAAAGGCATGCGCTTTTATTTTTTGTTAAATCAGCAATATTTAACTCTAGTCATCAACCGTTTAAAGTGTTAATGTCGTCTATTGTTTCTGTGCTTGAAATATCTTCTTTTAATTTCATTTTGATTTCAGCTTTCCTAGATTTTTGGAACCCTATTTGTTTTTATGTGACGTTTTATCTTCAATTTAATCCGAATATTTTGAACAAGGGATCATGAAATGTTTTTTGTTCACGCATTTTTAGTGTAAAAGTAACAAAAATCTGCTAAATTGCACCGCCTGTATCGAACTATGAGGAAAGCAGGCTTGATGCGGGATCGAACCCAAGACCTTGAGCTATCGAAACCAGAATCTAACCAACCCCACTCACGCCACCTAAATTGAATATGATTAGTTAAAGCTTAAATTATTTTTTTTAAAAAAAGTTTGCGCCCATTGAAAAAATTAATTTGTTTTTTATAAGAACAGTGCATTTATGCTCTCTATATATAGGCGCTATATGGTTTTTCCATTATTTTATCAAAGAAAGCAAGAAAATGTCATCTTTGGTTATATTTCAAGTTACTAACTTGTTATCTGCAAGAATATAGTCAAACTATATCTAATATAAAGTAAAATATTTGTATTAAAAAGCATTAATAAAATAAGTTGTTCCATTGTATGGCGACTTTTGAATCACCCTGTATTCGATTTGGAGTCGATTCTGATTATAATCAGAATCACAGACATTCTTAGAATCGTAATCCCAATCCAAATCAGAGATAGAGAACCCAAAAAATCGGATTCTTTCAGTTATTGTAGCGTTGAAGGCTTCGCTGGTATACATCAGGAGAACGAGCAGAGTTTTGTGAGAAACTAAGAATTGAGCATCACAGTACCTTCCCTATCGAGGCAACACAGTTTATTCAGAAATTATACTCTAACAAAAATTCCTAGCTTTAGAGTATCGATAAAATTTATTTTGATAGCAATCAAGCATACTTAGTCAGGTGTTAAAGAGAACCTTGATGCTGTTTTTAATCAACAAGTCATACTCGTGGTTGCAGGTGAGTGAGACTTTATGCATTCCAAAAAATTTTTACGCATGCATTCTATAAACGCTCCACTTCTCTATTTGAGAGCTTAGTGCATCAGTTACAATAAAAGTTCTTATAATAACGAATTGATTACTTACTTGCCTTCAACAAGCTTTTTTCTTTTAATTTTCGTTTTGGGATATTAAATTTTTTATGGACCCCTTAGAGTCCACTGAGCCCGCGTTAGGAAACCATTGTTTACCCAAATGTACACATACTTAAAGAATATATTGACTTGAACTTTGTCCATCTCTAGATTTTAACTCATTATACAGCGCGAACAAAGCCTAATAAAAGGTCTTCTATCTTTCCTCCCATATTTCATGTTGCATACATTTGATATAATGGATTGATGCTAATAATATCAAACAATTGATTTCCAATATTTTTGTTTAAAACCTTAGTTGCGAGTGGGAATCGAGGTCTGTAGAGTTAACGATTTTTGAAAGAAAATTTTACAAGTTTGACATGCGTAGTTGGAAAATCCTTTGCTACTAACACTTATACACGGGGAAGCTATTTTTGACTAAAGTAGATGTGTTTTCAAATATACTTTCTTTATATTTGCGATTACACCAAATCTTTCATAAAATGTGGTTTGTAGATAAAGTATTTGAGTGAAGATCACGTGTGACAAAAGGTGATCTAAGATAATTGAAATTTTAAAGCCTACGCACTAATGAAATACCTGCTTGTTTTATGTTTTGCCCATTTGATGTCATTATTAGTATCTTACATAATGTATCCTAATACGGTACTGTAACTAATTGAATGAAGGAACCACAAAACCCCAATTCCTTCTTCCTGAGTAAAGGAAGTAATGCAGTCAGTGTACATTTGCAGAAAGAAATTTTATTCGCATTATTTTGCTCTCAAAGAGCTTTAACAAGCGTGCTTATTACTCCAGAGGTTAAAAGTCTCAGAATAGGATTAATCACAGCTGTAGAAAGATTGGATTAATTATGCTGCGCGTGTCATGTCTTGACTTGGTGGATAAAGATGTGATGTGGTGAAGATGTGAAAAAGTTAGGACTACTTTTTACCTCTCTATTAAAAATACGCTTGTTAAAGGTCTTTGGGAGCAAAATAATGTGAATATTCCTTTCTGCAAATGTACCTACACTACATTACTTTCCTTACATATATTAGCTGTTTGCATAATGGTACTTGAGCAGCCATCTCAGATATCCCATTTTTATAACTTCATTTGTTTCGGTAAATGAAAGCATTTAACATTAAAATAATCACTCAGAATACAATGAAGAATGAAATTTTCAATCACATTAACTCGTCACCCCTCCAGTTTTTTTTATAAATCTTCAATTATTGTTAAAAATTAACGAAAAGTAACGAATTTCATGATTATAAGGATTACGAAGTTAAATTTCAATTTTTAGTTTGCAAGGACAAAAACTTTGAGTCCTTATTTTCTAATGAATCGATCCCATATGTTGTCAGACTTTTTTGTTGCTTTTATGCGCACTCATCATCAATGCTAGCAGTGCTTTTGATTGGTCCTGAATTCAATTCACTCACGACAGTTGTTGAATGTTTGTTTAGGACCTTTCACTTGTATGCGAACGTTCGCCCTTGCAAATCGTTTGAAGGATACAAAACGCCGTATGAAGGAGTCAACTTGGTCACAATCAGAGAAAACACAGAAGGAGAATACAGCGGCATCGAACACGTCATTGTCGAAGGTTTGCGGATTCTCTTCTCGCTTCTCTTGGGTCTGGACTAGCTAGTTCCTTGCGATGTCCTTTGACCTTATCCTCCCATGTCTTGGAAAAGATATATCTTGAATCCTATTCTTCGCTTACACCTTATCTCCAAGTTAGGGGTGTGTGGCCATGATTCAATTTCTTTATTTTATTTTGCCTTGAGCCTCACTTTTCCCACCAATTTTCCCCAGCTTTTCTCTCATTCTATGTCTCCATCTTTTACAAGGTCGTCCTCTTTTTCTTTACTCTATACACTTTTTAATTAGCTACACTCTTTTTCCTTATCACTTCTTTTCTACTTTTGTCTTTTAATTAATGACAGTACTAGCAATCTTTCTTTATACCTTGAATACTAGAATGTAATACATACTTGTTTTAGAGATGTATAGGATGTGAAATATTTTGTATTCGCGGATTTCAAATTTGGCATCCTAGCGGATACGAATGCCGATGTCAGAAGTCATTTTTTGAGAGAATGCGGATGTAGATATCATAATTGATATTCTAAGCAAACGCAAAGTTTATACTTCTAAAAAATTGAGAGAGAAGATGTCAATGTACACGTGTTAGCATAAAGACGTACTTATCATAAACATTTTGGATAAAATCATTAATTGAAAAATTCCAAAAAACACGTTGACGTATATATATATAAAAGGATTTTTTTTAAAATTGCGGATGTTGAAACTTAAATGATCCGCGGATGAAGATGTTAAGAGGATGTAAATTTTTTTGCTGATAATTTTCTGTGGATATTCGATTGTTTATAAAGCGTGTGTTTCTTTTGAAGCAAAACTATCCCCATTTTCAAGACACACCCCCGATTTTTATCATGAATAAATGCAAACAATAGGTATCTCATTCATATCACCGAAACATGGCATGATATCACTTACAATTCACTATATTGAAACAAAAATTTGATCGATTTCAAAAAATATAATTGATACTTTTTGTCAAATTTTATGCTCTCAATTATAAGATGCAGTTTGATTTTTGATTTGGGTTTTTAGGAAAAAAGGTATCCTATATCTACGTATTTTAATGTAGTTATTGGAGATTTAAGATATTATCCTGGAAATTTTGAATCTTTAAATATATGTTGTATTTGCAGTGATCATAACAATATCATGAATACTGCTAGTGATAACTAAGCGCTGATATAGTCTCATTTTCTCCCTTCAAAGTCGGAGAAAGAGAACTAGGAATTTTACAAGAAGCTAATATAAATTTCGTATTTTCAAATTTGACTTTTTTCCGTACTGTAAAATCCCATCGGAATAAAAAATACGATATTTAAAAGGTTTTAAATTTAAAGACGTGTCGATTTTTTGAATAAAACGCTAAACTAATCCATCTGGTAATCAGGCATGATGAAAAATATTTTGTGATGTTTTTTACGATGTGAATAAATGCTTCCGATATTCTTTAGTAGAATCATTGCATATTAATATTGTTTTTTTATTTTTATTTTTTTTATATATTATTATTGGCTTAAAGAGACACTTTAAGGAAGTTAATTTGTAATGATATACAGTCAAACTTGTATAAACCGAAGTTTAAGTAAACAGAAGATTATTTTCGGTTTAGACAACATTTCGATTTATAGAAGTCTTTGTAAAAACTAAGTGAAACATCCCAAATTACACATTCATTTTAAAGTACCCATGATTTATAGAAGTTGTAAATTTCAATATATATTGATAAAAAGCTCATCATAAACTTTATTCAAATTTATTTTTTAATAAAAAAATAAAAGAAGTCGGTTTAAGAAGTCGGTGCCACTCTTAAGTTATGGTTTTAACAAGTTTTTGGTTTACTCAAGTTTCGGTTTGGACAAGTTTGCCTGTAGTTTATTAAGAAAAATTCAAAAACATCAAATGATATATAATTGTTAATAAATTAGATAAATTTATCACTTAAACGTTTATTCAGATCAGAAAAATCGTTGAAAATGCAAAAGCAGTTTGAATAATTACGGTTCCCTAATATATAAATTAAGTAAATAACTTAATTTGCTATTTAACTTTTTTGTATCATTTTATAACACTGAAGTATATGGTATTCTTTATCGATTATATTACATTGGTTAGTGGGGAAAAATAAATCGCAGAATCGAATTCACAATTATGATATCGCGCCTAAGTAGCGAGTTTGAGCATGATACCCACCCACAGGCTAGTTTTACTTAATTTCGAATCTTATCTTTTTTTTTTTACAAAAAAGCTATCGTATTCTAGTGTAATTTCGAAACGTAATGTACCGTATACCACGACTTATTGCTACACAAAAAGAAAAGAAGGTGAATACAAGCAATGAAAATCTATTAGCACTTTTTATAGCTACTTCTGAAGTTTGAAGGAGATTGATATCAAATATTTGCACACACACACACACACACACACACACACACACACACACACACACACACACACACACACACACACACACACACACACACACACACACACACACACACACACACACACACACACACACACACACACACACACACACACACACACACACACACACACACACACACACACACACACACACACACGCTAGAACGTCAAATTTGATATGCGCAACACAATTTCACATCCGATTGATCTCTACTAAATACTAATACTATTTGAAATACTTTTCTCCAACTTCGATTTATCACTTTATTTCATAAGATATATCTTACTTCTATTTCGATAGATTCTATTGAAAATTATTTTAGTAAATGGAAGAATATGGTCCTTTGACATGAATGTACTAATGAACAATAATTAAAAGAACCCATGGGATAAAAATAAGCTTGTATCGAACTATAAAAAAGTAGGCTTGATGCGGGATCGAACCCAAGATCTTGAGTTATCGAAACCCAGTACCTAACCAACACAACTCATGCTCCTTTTAAAGTCATACTTTTAAGTGATGCCTTTAATAAAATTACAACATCTGATTGCAATGGATGTTATCAAAATATTCTTCATTGGAATTATCTCGTAAAGTAGCACTCTGAAATGCTTTTGGAGCGTCTTGAGTTTATCCAGTGAATACGATCGTTTTCACTGTTATTTCCCTCTTTTTGGTTTAAGGCGTCGTTCAGAGTATAAAGTTGATCACACGAGACGCTTCGCTACGCATCGCCAACTTTGCTTTCGACTTCGCCAGAGAGAATGGGAGAAAGAAAGTGACCGCTGTTCACAAAGCCAACATCATGAAAATGTCGGATGGCCTCTTCATCGAGTGCTGTCGTCAAGTGGCCGCCAAAAATCTTGACATCGAGTATGAAGAAATGTTTCTGGATACTGCCTGCCTCAAATTAGTTCACAATCCCAATCGGTACGAAGCTTACTTTCTTCTGTACACCGAAATTTTGGAAATTGACGGAATTTTGAAGACTTTTCTTCTGTTTTCTTTTTCAGTTGGATTTTATATATTTAAAGCAGGCGATTTTAAGTATCTGGCTACGGTTTCCCTCAATTTCTAATCCATCTAATGCATTGCTTTCAATAAAAAAGGATTTTGCTTTTAGATTTGATGTTTTGGTCATGCCAAATCTTTATGGTGATATTTTGAGTGATCTTGGAGCAGGACTGATTGGCGGTCTTGGCTTGACACCTTCGGCAAATATCGGAGCGATGGGCGCGATATTTGAAGCTGTTCACGGAACTGCCCCCGATATCGCGGGCCAAGACAAAGCAAACCCCACTGCGCTCCTCCTTAGTGGAGTGATGATGCTGAAACATATGGGCTTGAGTGAGTACGCTAATGTGATTGACAAATCCTGTTTGGACACGATCAAGGATCCCAAGGTAAAGCTCTAAATCTTACAGGTGCAAAAGTTATTAAAACTAAAATTTTCTGGTTATTAATAGAGATTCATCTTTAAAAAAAAAATAAAGTTTTAAAAGTTATTAAAACTATTACACGTGCAAAAGTTATTAAAACTAAAATTAAAAAATTCCCGCAATATCACCTATTTAAAGAATAGGAACTTGTTACTCCAGGCTTGGTCCAAGAAAAAGCCCCCTTGCACATCGGAGTAAAATGAGTAAGTATCCATGTATATAAAAGTTAGTAACTTTTTTAAATAAAATATAAAATCAAAATGCTTAAAAAATTTTTTATTTCTTCTATACTTTGAATTAAATCAATACATATGATTAGTAAGATTCTTTGTATGTAACAAGTGGGTTCCCCAATTCCTTAGCATTGATATTTCGTAGGAGAGGTGGAAATACGGAATATTCCCTCCCCACTTCACGTTACGCGCGAAGATGAACTTAGTATAAGGTGTATCGATTATTATCGAGGATGTATAGATCATTAATATATTGATTTTTTATCGATAAAGGTATAAAAATAATAGAGGTATTTATAGAAAGTGTTCTACGAAATCCCCATCTAAGTTAATTAAACAGGATTTTGTCGATAATGGTATGCATCCATAAAACTGTTCCTCAAAATCCCCGCTTCATGTTTTTTTTCAAAAGAGATTTTTATCCATAAAGGTCTTTCTGAGATATTTATTCATGAAGGTATTTTTCCAAATTCCGGCTCCAAGTTAATTTTTAAAAGCGCCTTTATGGATAATTATTCTTATTATCTTGATTCCTTTCTAATATCCATAATGAATGGTAAAAATGTAAAGGGATGTTTATCAATCAATATCTTTGAAATTTTCGCTTCAAGTAAATTTTTACAAAAAAAAACCTTTTTTCAAAAAAAAAAAAAGAGGAAAATAACAAATTTGTCGAGTATATGTGAAATGATAAATATAAAACCTCTAAAAAGGGGTCCCGAAATATAAATTTGAAAATTAAAAATTTGAAATCGTATTTTGATATGCTAATTCCAAATTTGTAATTTCTTTGAAATGGATCGAATGATTTCTTAATTTTTTTGAGTGCAAATTTGCCATTTTTAAGTGTAAAGCGGTTAAAAAGTGTTTTAATAAATAAAAAGTTTAATTTGTTGGACATCTAGATGAGGTCATAAAATTGAAAATTTGGATAAGTTTAAAATTTTTTGAAAATTCATTCAAGCTTTTTATATTTTTTTATTTTTACCTGATAAAGTAAAAAAGAGGAATGTGAAAAAAGTTTAAAATTGTCTGAAAGAATTTAAAAAATTACCAGATTATAACAAAATTTCGGGCATTGAGAAATTAACGTTTACTCCATGTCTATATCTCAAAATATTTTTCATTCCTTTTTAGTTTCGCACTCAAGACTTGGGTGGAAGTGCCAAGTGTTCAGAATTCACCAATGAGATTTGTCGAAAAATTGAACTTTCTTCAAAAGCTTAAGGAATTGCAAGGAAGATTTTTGCTTTGAACATCATCTCTATTGATATGAAGCTTTTCAAATATGGCGTGTACCTATTTCATTCGCTTTTTTCTCTTGTTCCAAAGTTAAGAAACTTTTATACATATTGGTTATGAGATTGCATGCCTTGTTTTTCTTTTAATTTTTACATATTATCTTTTCCCACAATACTATTTATGCTCTTTTTCAAGTTTGAAGTTGTTTTAATGAAGTCGCTGATGTTTTTTCTAATATTTTTATTTTTTTACCCGAACTAATTTTAATGTGCACGTTTTTATACTGCAATATCTTTTAAAGTTTAATCTTGCCGTTTTAAGCCCATTTATATCTTATTGTTCTCAAATAAAAGAAATTTCAATTATGAATGCAGGGTTATTGACATAAATTCTTTTTTTTTGTTTTACTGAATGTAACTAAGGAATTTCATCAAGAAAATGAGCTCCAGATTACGCTAAAGGTATCATGATTTATAATAATAAACTTTGCGTTTAATACTTGTACGTCATATTACAAAATTCTAGCCTTAAGAAAAGTTTGTTGTTTGCATCAACAAGTCAAAGTAATTTTATCACTTTGTTAAATGAGCGTCTTTAGATGCATCATTCTCATGATCTCTTTGAGACAAAGAGTTGTTCCTTTTGTGCTTAGTATAAGTTTTTATTTTAGCTTCTAATTCCCATCTGTGATATCAAAATGTTCCTGAACTTTCTCTATTGATTTTCTTCATTTGTTCTTGAAGGTTTATCGTTTTTAAGTGAGAATTTCCCCTCAGTTATCAAAGAGCATTCTCCGATCTTCTTGAGATCTTGGATTGACACCGATCTAACAAATATCTCTTTGAGGCCAAGTTCATGAACCTAATTTATAAGCAAGCTTTCGTCTTATTTCTTTCTGCATTATTCTCCTTCCTAACAGATTTCCACATCAGGGGCGCACTTTCGGAACAAATAATTCAATAATTGGCATAAAAAAATTTGATTTATATCATTAAAAGACGTCGAGTAGAGCTTTTATATTAAATTTAAATCGTCCCCTAATAATTTTGAAGGTGTGTTAATCAAATGCTTAATATCGAGTAATCTCTCTAAACAGGCCACGTCGCGGCAAAGAAAAATGTTCGATTTATAGGACATATTATTTTAGTTAAAACTGTTCAAAATTACTCCACCTGTCAACTATAAATGTAAAAGTAAAAGAATACATTTTTTAGTCTAAAAAGTAAAATACTCTGTGTTTTTAAGTTGCGTCAACATTGTCTATTTTAAACCAGTTGGCTAAGATTGCGCTGTTGTCACTATTTTTTAATAAATTATTTATTGAAGTTGATATGATAATTCAGCAAAAGAAAGTGATTTTTCAAGAGTTGCCCAAAGTTGAATGATTCGAGAAGAGGGATTTGGCGACAAAATTCTCCACCTCAAATTTAGTAAGAAGCGAAGTAATATCATTAGTTTTTGACGAGATGACTTGGTGAAAGTTGCGAAAATAAGGACATTTTCGTCATCGTTTTCATTAAGGATGAATTTTTTCAAATTAAAGATAATACATTTTTACTTAGCAATTGTGATGATTACGTTAATTTTTCCGTATATTATTATCGCATTCAGTGTTGTAAAAGAGTAAAAATATCTATTCATGAATTCTATACGTCTGCAAATATTATCAACTTTTTCGTTTTTTAATTCCAAATTGAATGTATAATTTTACTCAAGCTTTCATTATTTTAAAGTCAAGGTAGCCAAAATCTAATATCTTTACCGAGAGAAACTTTCGAAAGGCACTTTTGCGATCGACTACCATATGGTCCAACTTGAAGTAATGTTTTCAGAAAAAAATACTGCCAAGACCGAAATTTTAAGTCTATACACAAAAATTCACGTAAACCTGATATCTCTACATTTGAAGTGGCCTCTGTATAACTGATAGAGAGGATAAAATAACGCGTTTGTTTAGGAAACTGTTAACCAAAGTAGTCGGTAGAGAGCGATTTTGTCGTAGCATTAATTAGGGGAATTGCAAATGTTCTTTGCTCCAGATAGTTCAAACTTTCAAAATGCCCTTTCGCACTTAAATGAAATTTTCACAGCAATAAAGATATTTGGATATGTAAGAGGCAATTTAACTACGAGCCTGATATTTTCTCTATATCACGCAGTAGCGAGTTCATCATTCCCATTAAATGTTTCCAAAATTAAATATGATTTTGTTTTAAATTTAGAGTTGGGAAAAATTTTCAGTTTGTCGGAACATTTGAAATTTCAAAGAGTTTGCATTGCTAGAGATTTTTTGGTAAAAAAAAATTTGGAATACCCATCAACACGTTTCCAAATCTTGATTAAGTGTATGCTTCGAATACGATGGGGCCTAAAATTCCATTGTCTGCAAATGAAATATCATAAATTTGATATAAGAATTTTTGGACTTTTTCCGAAAAAGCATAAAGTTTAGTTACGCATATTCTTAACGGAAGCACTCTATCTTGGCTGACACTCCTGATTCAAAGAATTTTAAAACTTTCATTTTATAAACATCATATCCATAGTTATTCGAATTATCAAAGGCACTTCTTAAAGTAAGTCCTTATCTCTCTCTCTCCATTATTCAAATACCATAAGGGACACAACATAAAATTTCCAATCATTTTTATTCACAATTCAGAGCTCGCCAGGTAAACGCATATTCAACTTATCCTACGTAGATAACTTTTCTGAACCGCGTTGGCCCTTCTCAAACATTTCTACGTACCTGGACGAATTTAACGTAAAGTTGCAAGGCAAAACAGTCTTGTGATAGATATGCATGCACACATGACCGCCTTTGAAGTGAAGCTTTGTTTGAGGAAGCGTCAGTTCACTGGCGTAGTCGCGACTCTGGAAGATGAATTTGTCTCTCGTTTAGCAGAAGTAAAATCGGTGGCTGCTGACATCACACTTCTCACGGCTCGATTTGATTTTCCTGTCGACAACGCCCCTTTTTCCTGCAGATGGAGTTGGTAGAGCTGCAATGCAACGATAAACTCAAAACAAAGTTCCACGCTTATCCACTGTCCTATATTTGCGCATGTTTGGTAGCACCTATTCCTCAAAATCTTGAAGCCGAATATCCAAGCATTTCTTCATAAAAAACAACCTTCGGGCTCATTTATATGAAATTCTTGAATACATTTTTTTTAATAAAATTTTACAATACGTATGTATGTCAAGCGTTTTTCAAACTTTTTTCACTGCGACCAACGAATAGGATATTACGACAGAAAACTAAACACAAATTGGTACCCTACTGTATATATTTCTATCGCATTGTGTTTAAGAAACCCGATTAGCCAGTAGCCTGCCCATATACTTGTTGATATAGAGTTTAAAAAACAAAAAATCAAATAAAACGATAATCACAAATTTATTGACATGGAATAAAATCTAAAGATTTAAGAAAAAACTTTTTTTTTCGGATTGAATGAATTGTTAGTATTCAAGTTGATTCTTTTGTTTTGAGTTCGCCCTTGGTCTAAAATTATTCTCTGTAATAAAAAAAATTTGAAAGAGAAAATTTTAAATACTTGTCCAGTTATTATTAGAATTTCGGTTGTCTAAAAATTAAATAGTCATTTAATATGCAACAATTTAAATTATTTTCTTAAAAAATACTTGTCCAATTATTAGAACTTCGGTTGTCTAAAAAGAATATATAAATTTGAGATACAGCGGTTTAAACATATGCAGATTAGGGTAATTACTTTAAAAAAATTTCGAAAAATAAAACGATCTTTTTTTAAGTGAATAATTTTATTTTTTTGATCAAAAACACAAAAAAAAATATTTTTAATAAAAAAATCTTCCCCAGGACAACAAAAAATAAATTTATATATTTTAGATAAAATATATCAATTTTTAAAATTAAAAAAAATTATAGCATAATAAATTTATTTTTGTTTTATTCAGTTTGTTTTTTCTAATTAATTAATGGCATCTGTTGAAAAATCTAAGGTTCTAACTATCTAACGAGGAATATGATGATAATGAAGAACGCAATTTTCAAACTGACATGGAAAGAAAGAAAATTTTTTCTACATCACAGTCTGTTGAATTAGTTGTCTATTTCTATACTTAAGGCATCAAAAGTGTGTTTAACACTCTGGAAAGATGCAATAGATTTGCCTACTCCATCTCAATCTGGAATATTTAAAGCAACTATTACACGTGCAAAAGTTATTAAAACTAAAATTAAAAAATTCCCGCAATAACTTCCTAATTTTTGTTTACACTTTGATGGTAAACGATAAGCAATGAAAAAACAGCATTAAACTTGGAGCATCAAGTTGGGATTAAATAAACCGCAATTTATTGGTTGCCAATATCATATTTTAGATTGAGTTTTAAAGCATCTTCTTGCTTTTTGATTATATTAAATGTTTTTTAATTGCGTTTTAAATTTTTATTGCCCACTGCTAAAAAAAATCCAAGACAGAAGAATATACATTAACTTTGGTTACATAAAATATATAAATTTAAAATATATTACTTTTAACGCGTGTATTTGAACAATTAAATGTGTTTCCAGCAAACTCAAATCCATTCATTTGATTTAAAGAAGTGGAACATTTTTCAGAATCATCGAATTGAATGAAAACGGCACTAAAAATATTATAACAAATTTAAAATTATTGCATAAATCTTTTAAAATTTTAAAAACTTATTGAAATTTCCTGGAATTCTCCAATCAACAGCTTGAGGAAACCATTCTTGAAGTTTATCAATTGTTACATCATCGGGAACATTTCTAACAATTAACTCTTAAAAGAAAGTCAAAATCAATAGAATGAAATATGGGGCAAGAGTTTTACCTTTGTCGTTCATTTCTTGGGATTTAAAGGGTGAATTAAAATGACCGCCAAATGAAGATCTATTGCTCTGTTCAGGACATTCTCTGGAAAAGTGACCAACTTTATGGCAATTGAAACATTCTGAAAACATCAAAGAAGAAAACTGAGAGGTTATATGTACGAATAAATATATAACTAACCTTGACCATTGACTTTGTTGTTGGGATTAGAGATAGCATTAGGGCATTGGCGAGACATATGACCTATCTGATGACATTTAAAGCACTCTTAAAAACACCAAATTTTCAATCAATGTTACAATATTGTTAACATATTAATAATATTTTTAAATGCAGCCTCCTTTGTTAAAAAAAATTAGTTGAAACAAAATTCCACACTTTTCCCTGAGAGTATTTGTTTTTATGGAAATACTCTCAGTAAACAAAGCCTTGTTCTGAACTGATAGATTAAACTCATATAAAGATAGTATAATCTAGGGGCTAACAACAACAACAAGCTTAGTATTCGACATCTTATTCAGAAAACAATAATAGAGGCAGCAGCATATAACAATTTTACTTGTTGAATTAAGAAGATTAGGCCTCCTTAAAATTAATATCAACTCTTCAAAACACACAAATGCTAACTAACTTAATGAAACATTATCCGATAGAGGTATAAAGTGTCCTCATACCGTCCTCGAAAAAAATAAAAATAGTTGTGGTAATTAGCATGCGATGAAGAGAAGATTGTTATACATAAACAAAACAAATAAAAATTAGTAAACCTGAGTCTGTTGTTACTCATCTAATGATTATATTCTTATAATATTCTTTAATTTTTTTTTATATTTTTATAATATTCTTGTTAACAAGGAAGATGCATAATCTGTAAAAAAACATTTTAAAAAATGTTCAAAAATTATGTTAAAATGTGTATTTAATTATACATTTTTAAATAAAAATAATTCTGCGGTTGTTACATTTTCGGAACATCTAAAAAATTCATTGAATTTAATAAATTTTAAAGTTAAATGTATTTTAGGTTCCTAAAAAGCGAATCAAGTTGTTTTAATTTTGAAAATAAATTTTGAGTTTAAGCAAATTTACGGCTAAAATAGATTAAAGAGATGAGAAGATGGAAAAGACAAACCTGTGCCCTGGCGTACTGTAGAAAAATTCCTTTGTTCATTTAAAGGCGTTTGCATATCATTCAGATTTATTGAACCGTATCTAAAAAAATTATTATCTAAAATTAATAATAAAAAATTAAATGTTTTTTTCATAAAAGTTTTGTTCCATGTATTTCAGTATAAGATTATAAATCTGATAATGGTGAACATGTAAATTGATTTAGTCTTTTTATTTTTGACTTTTACACCAAAATGTGATAAAGACAATAAGATGAAAAAAATATATTAAATCTTACAATGTTCCATCTTCGCAAACGATTTGAGTGATGTTCATTCCAACAGAGGAGAAACATTTGAGAATGGCAGATTTGCTCTTTGCTTCCGATAAGGAAATTTTGAGGTTTTCTTACAATATTATGTGTAGAAAAAATTGGATGAAAAATGAAATATGAGCATTACTTATCAAATCTGAAGTGATAGCAACTTTCACGGTATCGTTTACTACAAAGTAGAACTTAGATGTATTGATATCAATGAGTTTGTTAAAGATTACTTTCGGCAGCTTTTGTTTTCTTCTCATCCTCTTCATCTTCATCATCCGATTCTTCTTCCTCATCTTCACTTTCTTCCGATGATTCTTAAAAAATATGAATTGATGTTTTTTCCAGAAATCTTTGAATATAAGGTGAGTTTTTTCATTCAAACATGACATTATTACCTAGACTTTATCGAGACACAGCTTGACTAAAATGAAGGACATTGCGGAGAAATTTTTTTAAAAAAAATTTCCCCTAAAAAAAAAATTTTTTTTTTTTCCCCCCCACCCCCTTCATCCTTTTTTTTTATAAAAAAAAAAAAATTTTTTGGGGGGGGGGGGAAAAAATTCTACTTGAGCAAGTTCCATCAAGACATGATGGAGAACAGGAACGCTTATGATTACCCTAATGAACGACTCATGCAGGAAACTACTTTTTATTCTCGCGGGGAACAGAACTGTCTTTGCCAAAATGGTTGTGGAGTAGCAGGGAAAATATCCAACATGATTCCTAGTACTCAGAAAAAATAGAATACTACTCGAACTCCAGACCAAAAACGTAGTAAATTTAACGCCAACGCTTCGCTTCCGAAATAACCGAATAAAATCCACTTCATTGCACTTTTGTGTTGATTTTGCAATGCTATAAAGGCAGGAAAAGTTGCGTGATGCGACGCTGCTTATCTGAGGTAGAGAACCTAACGGATGAAGGGTAGACAATGGTCAACAACTGTATAATCAGATCATGGAGACTTCTTTGAATTTGGAAAAAATTTAAAGAAGTTATTTTTGATATTTTTATTTGAGCAATCAGGTGTTTGAATAAACAGTCGATTTTTTTCCAATACTTTCCCTTCGGCTGACAAAGAAAATCTATCTTTTTTCCCTCTTTAGGGAGAAGAGAAAACATGAACCAAAAGTGGTCAAGCGATTTGATGTCTTCGTTGCTCAATGTAACAAACCAAACGCCTCTTTTCTATCGGTACCGAAGTTTGTTCTTAGAGCGTGGATATATAAAAATACCTTTTTTTTTAATTCCATTCTTAACCGCCTCCTTTTTATCATCTTCTTCATCATCATCGCTATCGTCGTCTTCGTCATCATCGCTATTTTCGTCATCATCACTCTGTGCTTTAAACATTACATTCATTTTAAAAAGAAGGTTAAAAATAAAGAGAATGTAAAAAACTTAGTAGTGATTCAGACATGGCCAATAAAATACAAAGAGAAAAAATGTTCCTCTAAATATATTTTGAAGTCTAACAAATTTCGGGATAAAAACAGTAAATTTTCAATATCACTCAACTCAAAAACAATATTTTCACCCCATTCATAAATTATAAAATATTGACAGTCATTTTGAAAATCGAGCAAAAAATCATTACCTATAAATTTTAACTGATAAAATAAAGAACAATTTATAAGAAAAAATATTTCCAAAATGAACTTTTACATATTCCATAAATATATTTAATAAAGCAAGACAAAATACTTTCCTATAAACTTACTAAAATAAAAGGATTGATGTTATAGGCTTAAAAAAGTTTCCAACATTACTCAAAAATACAAGATTTTCATTTAATCTTATCTAACACAGGCAATTTATCCACACTTTCTTAATAATAATTTTTAATTGACTAAAAAAATGGACAGGGTTTTCAACATAAATAGAATTTAATCCAAAAAAAAAGTTGAAATAGAAGAGCAGAACTGCATATCGTCGACACATATGTTCCTGAAAATAATAGAAACCCATATTTTCCCTGCTAACGAAATACACTTGATACCCTAAGAAGAAGGAACTTATTTCAAATAAAATACTTTTCTTTTGATCCGTTTGAACTTTGAGAGCTTTAGCAGCTCCAGCATTTGTAATACTTTGAACTTTTTGTTTCTTATCCTCATCATCACTGTCATCATCATCATCTTCATCGCTGTCGTCGTCATCATCATCACTATCATCATCATCATCATCTTGCTTTTCTAAAAATAATAAATTTATTTGCCGTAAAACCTAGTGTATTCATCGAAACGATATAGCAGTAAGTTGAGAAAAAGGATGTCTAGCGGAGTGTGCAGAATTGATTGATCATTTTATGAAGCAACACGTTTCAAACACTAAGTGGAAAAATGGCATAACTTAATTTTCAGAGATTTTTTTAGAGGTAGAACGTGGAAACTGTAGAATGTTAGCTTTTACAAGAGAATTATTTGCTCTTTTTTTGCAGACTTAGAGAAGATGACGTGCTTCAAACATCCTGTTTTTTGACTTAGTGAAGAATAATCAGACATAATTGCTACTTTTACTTTATATACATGAACCTATATTCGTACATTGGTACTAAAGAAAAACATGTTTTACAAAAACGGATTTATTTTTGAAAATACGCGTGTTCATAAAAAAAAAAAGATAAACAATCTATTCAAATAAAATACTTTTCTTTTGATTCGTTTGAACTTTGGAGGCTTTAGCAGCTCCAGCATTCGTAATACTTTGAATTTTTTGCTTCTTATCCTCATCATCACTGTCATCATCTTCATCGCTGTCGTCATCATCATCACTATCTTCATCATCATCTTGCTTTTCTAAAATAAAAAACTTGAAATATAAGAATTGTTTTAATATTTGACATTTATTAGTTGGACAAAGATAAGAATTTTCTGAGCATACTCAAAAAAGTTTTAAAGTAGGACCACCAAATTATTAATCAAGCTTAAAAATAGAAACATACCCTTGTTATTGATGAGTTTTCATAGAGAAGACCCAATTGAACGCCTGTATTCGGGTAATGAGTAAAAGAGGTTGTATACTAAAGTTTTTTACGAGATCCAGAAAGTACTCTCTATATTTTAAAGCGCAATACTTTAACAAGATTGCTTTCAATATGCATTAATATTTTCCTTCAAATTTTTGTTGATAAAACTTAAATATTAGATTTTTCTTTAGACAATTAGGTACCACTGTACTCATTTATGTACAGTAAACGTATTCTAGGTCATCTTCTAAAGGTTCTTTTCTAGATCTAATGAGCTGTTTTTACTTTATTTTGCATTGCTGGTATTATTTTGTGCCAAAACAATCTCATTATCTAGTATTATTTTCAAGATTCCTCAACTTTAATGGCTGAATCACCCACTTAGATTTTTAAAAAATTTTAAATCGTATTTCATAAAGTAAAAAATTCTTAAAACTCACTTTTTTTTCTACCTCAGATGGAATATTCAAGAAAAGATTTATCGATATTATTTATAAAGAAAATGGGATCATTTATTTCTAAATTTATGGAATAAAATTTTTTTTTACAAAAATCGAGAATTTGTTTGTATATTCTTACTTTTTTCAGGCGGAACAGGTTTGGAATTCTTAACCGCGGCAAAACTCTTGATATTTTTGATTTTTTCGTTTTCACTGTCGTCATCATCCTCATCATCACTATCTTCATCGCTGTCATCACTTTCTTTTTCTAAAACACATAAACAAATATATTACAGGCGTTCTTTGTGGACAGATAGGTGGGCGTTAAATTTTAACTGGCAGTTTAAAAATAGGTTAAACAGCTTTGAATATGTATAAATATATTACGCATAAGGAATAATTCGAAGTTTCAACTATATAGTAGTCGTTATATGATTTTAAAGCCCCAATAAAAAAAGTTATGTACGCTTAGTTGAAAGTATGAAACATTACAAAAAATCAAACAGTTTAAAAAGAAAAAACTATGCGCCTTGAGGACGTCAATAAAAATAAAGTATAGAAGTACTCGCGACAGCTTTCGTTTTTGAATTTGCATTAGCTACATTTGCCTTCTTATCATCTTCTTCATCACTATCTTCATCGTCATCGCTATCATCATCGTCACTTTCTGCAGCTTTCTTCTCTAAAAAGTAAATAAAACACCACGCGTAAGTTAAAAGAAAGATGTTTTTTAAAATGGACAGTTTCAAAAGAAAACATACGTGTACATAAATTTGTCACTCATTTTTTTATTGATATATACAGGATTATATATATTTGCAAAACGACAGTGTGTAGAATTATGAAAAAACTAAATTTCAGTGTCTCTTCTACTGATCTAGGCAAAACATTTGGCAAACAAAGTAAACTTTTTTAATAAAGGGCCAAATTATAACCTAAAATTAAACTGAAGGGGCCACGCCAAAACAAAAAAACGGTTTTTATTATTAAAAAATGTTTTTATAAATTACCATATAAAGTTAAATATTGAAAAATTTTACACCCTAAACCAAATTCCCAATCACATATAAAATTTACTCACATCTTAATAATAATAATATTACAATTGAGGCAAAACATGATTTACCTTAACGTTTTTAAAAGTGTATTTTTGAGTTTCTACTGGAGAAATTAAAATTTTATTCTACGAGCACTTATTAGTTACTTATTAATTGCAAACGGAAATTTTTGGTTTTAGCTAGCTTGACCGTATATGTATATACCAGGCAGTTGATTAAAATAATTTATTTGTTTGACAAAAATCTTCCACAAATGAGACTGAAATAATAATTGTCAAAATAACGTTCAAAGAAATTCGGCTTCGCGATTATATCTCGTGTTGGTGAATTTAATCAAATCGAAAATTTACAAATAATATTTGTAGTAGGCATGCATATTGATTAATTAATTAAAAATATTTTTATTGTAATCACATTTAGATTATTTTAGTTTTAAAAGAACATATTCTGATAATATTCATTGAAATCATGTTGTAATTTCGGTGCGACATATACGCTCTTTCAAATGCTCTTCAATAGTGCAACATATGTCTAATAACAAGAGACTAAAAATATATATATATATATATGTAAAAAAACATGAAACCCATCAAAAATTCATTTTTTGTAATGATATTTTTTGCTTTCGAAAAATACTACTTGTATATTAGACACCAATTAAATATAGCAATGTTATTTTTCTGAATTCTCGTCTATGCCTTCAGATGGCCCTTGTTAATCTACACTCTTTTAACATACCGAAAGACACAAAATATAGTTAATGAAGTTTAGGCTGAATGGTAGAAAAAATTACGATTCTGTTTAACCACTGGGTTGTTGTTGTTTTTTTTCATTTCTTCCTCATCACTTTCTTCATCGCTATCGTCACTGTCTGCATCTCCCTTTTCTAAACCAAAATGTTAATATGTATACCGTATATTTTAATCAAAAGGTTGGAGAAATAACAATTTTTTATTAAATTTACTTATAATTTCAGAACTATTTTCTTTTAAAACAGATATATTTAAGAATGTCGAATGGTGGGCAAACTACGCACTATACGTTTCAATGATCTCCCATGTGTCATTCCAGAATTCTTAAATACATGGTTTTATCATTTTTCCAATTTTTCTCTTTCAAGTTTAAAATGATTGGCAAAATTTATACAGTAAGTCACAACGAATACGGTTACTTGACTTTTTTTTATAAAAGCTAAAATTAGAGAAAATTTTCATTAAACCAATTTTTACATAGTCTTCAATGTCAAGAAAAACTTAGGAGATTAAAAATAGCATATTTTTAGACAAAGAAGCATTCCCAAGAACAAATTGTTTCTCTATGTCATTCCAAAAAGACACGGATTTTTACTCAGTTTTTCCCAAGAACAAATTGTTTCTCTATGCGATTGCAAAAAGACACAGATTTTCACAGCAAAGAATCAAGTTAAATACACAATAAATACTAGTTACATTGTAACATTATGGTACAACACTATTTAAAATCATACATTAAATATGCTTTTAAAAATATATCTAAAATAAAATCCATAGTGGGCAAATTTTTACAACCAATACAGGATTGAACTATACAGCACTTCGGCAAAGCATTTATTCGGAGATAAGTAAATATGCGACACATCTGACTTCGAACTAAATGCAGTAGAGTAGCATGGATTAAAACTCCATGTTGAGGGCTTGAAATTTTACTAACAGATAAATGAACTCAAAAGACTTCAATAAAATTTTTTTAATGAACTTAGCACTTAAAACGTTCATGGAAAAACACTCATTGTAAACAATTTACATTGAAAAAAACATTACGTTTTTTCTGGGCTACAATATTTTTTGCTTCAGCTTTTTTTTCATCACCACTACTTTCATCGCTATCTTCATCACTTGAATCATCTTCAAGCTTTTCTGAATATGCAATGAAGAATTAACCATTTTCAAGATTTGTAAAAATAATAAGATGTGAAAATTACACATCTAAACTCGATAAAAGTGTTTTATTGTATATATACAATCTTAATTAAAATCAGATAAAGTTAATACTTTTGAGTGCTTTTTTGGAAACCTTTGCATTTTTGCTGTTACCATTGACGTTAATTTTAGCTTTCGTTTCGATAGCTTTTTTACCTAAAATTATAAATAATACAAATAACTGTTTCAAAAACAGAAAAGAAATAAATCAATACAGGTTTTTAAAGCATACTACTTTTTAATAAAATTATCTAGTTATCTACTAAAATAATACTTTATTCAATTAATAGTCATAATTAAATTTTAATTTGTTCCAACTTGTGAGACCTCTTTTAAACTCTAAAAATAATAGAAACACATGTTCGACAACTGAATAGTGATATGAGAACATTTTAGCTCGCTTCTCTAAACACAGTTGTAGATTACAAATAAAGTAATATAATTTATTTCTAAATGTTTCCGCATAACGCATAAACATCATTTTATTTTGTATATACGTAAATAAATTCATTTCCATAATCCTTCACTTTGAAACCTTACAACATAACATAATGTTTCAATCAAAACTAAATAAGTTTTTTTAGAAAAAAAAATGCACATTGTGGAATATGGTAAAAAAATATATCTTTAATTAAATTTTTTATTTTTAACTTCTTTGAGGTTTTTTTTCGCAACGGTATCTTTTTCTTAGCAATACAATATATACATAAATAAAGTAAATATAATGAATTACCTTTAACAAGTTTTCCTTTTTTACCTAAAAATAAATAAACTATAAGTATGCTTTTAAAACATAGAGAAATAAAGCTTTAGAAATTAATGTTTTTATTTAAAAATAAGCTTAATACAATTCATCCAATGATCAGTTTTTACTTTAAAATTCTGAAGAAAAAACAATGACTCCCAAATGCCAAATAATATGTTTGGTAGAAAGAAGGTGTAGCAAAAAAGTATATAAAATTTTTAAATCAACAAGTCTAAAAAATGTATAACTAGGAACACATGTAATACTGTAACGAGTGGTGGGATACGTTACGATAACTTTTTTTGAATTTACGCAAAAAAAAACTAAACAATATCAAAGTTGGATACGTTTTTTTATCGAACATGTGAGAATCACGTTCAAACCCGTTATTTGAGTGATATCATTTTCGAGTGAATAAGGTTTTTTGATTTATTTGTTCATCACGAACACATGTAAAATATAACAGATAAGGAATAACATATACTACATATATCATTTATTATTATGATTGATTAGCGAATTATTTATTTACATACGAGAAAAGTTATTATTGAAACTGTTTCTGCATTTTTAAATTATGAATCTTTCAAGAGTTAAATTGATCTAATTTTACTTTAATTTGTTATTTAACAGCATAAATCAAATTTAATGTTTTTGAATTTTGCTCAACAGACCATATTGCTTCAAATTGACTTCCTTAAATCATCTCTTAAAAACTACTTAAATATGCAATGATTGTAACAAAGAATATTGGATGCAGAAAAGCAAAAAACATCAAACAAATCTTTTTGATAACGTTATAGGGCAGTTAAAAATTGATACAAAAATTGTGTCAAATTATTGATTTTTAAAGAAATTAGTAATCAATAATTTTCATGGAAAAAAACTAATAAAATTTGTATTATAGAACAATTTTGTAAGTTTGTCAATCTTATCGACCCCTAAAGACCTGTTATCGAACCGCAGGGGTCGATATCGACCACTTTCCGACCCCTGACATAAGCAATCAATATTTAAAAAAAATTATTATCAAATATCTCTTAATCATGACATGAGTATAACAAGTTTTTAATTTTTTTTTATAAAAAATGTATATGGATTTGAAATATCAACATGACTAGATAGAAAACATACTTTTGAGAAGATCTGGTTCCTTTTCTGGAGAAACTTCTCTCTTTCTTTTCAATAAGTGTTTTTTGGTGGTTACCATGGAAACATCTAAACAATTCATATTTAAAATTTTTTAGGCCTTTTAATTTACAAGATAGATTTATTAACCTTCACTTATTTCTTCCACTTTAGCTTCTTTAGTTTTAACTAAACAGCAAAAATAAGTTTCAATGAAGAAGGCATTGCTAAATAAACTACCTGCAGACAATTTTGCTTTTTTTCCCATAATTTCTTTTTTCTAAACTGTGAGGGAATGATAAGATTATAACGTAAAGAAACAAAACATATAAAACATATGAATCGTTGGTTTTAATACTTTCGAGCAGTATGAGTTAATGGCAAAAAAAAGTTCATCGATAACAATACAGGAAAATTTTCCTCCATAAATATTTTAATAATACCTAATTTTGAAGACAATAATTATTCAGAATTTGAGATAAATTTAAATCATTCCCCCAAATTTTAAATTTCTTTTTAAAACTTAGCATATATACTCGAATAAACAGCAATATTTTATTTAAAGAAATGCAAAAATGGCAACATTTTATAGCGTGCAAGCCAAAATTCTATCTTAATCAGGACAGATTATTATATCCTCACAAGTCTGATATAAATTCTAAAATTACCAGATGTGTCAATGATTATAGCATTTAAACCACCTTATCGTATTGCCGAAAAGCAATGAAAAGGACTAACAAAATACACATTGCCCTGAAATGAAATCATTTTTACACTTTGTACCCCGTGGTACTGATCATATTCCCCTACTTAATAATATCTCAATTACAATATCTTAAAACAGATCGTTGTAAACTTAAAGTAATAGAAATGTTGGAATGGAATTTTCGATTGAACATTTAAAACCAAACACACGTAAAGAATAGCTTATATTACATAAGTAAAAATAGTAGGGATTTAGTGTTGAATACGTAGGTGTTATTTACAAGAGTAGTCTCAGTAATTTTGACGTGATTATTCTTCCTTATCTAAAGCCATTACAAAGCAAATTCGTTTCGCTGGAAAAGACGAACAGGGTGCAAAATCAAATTAGCAATTTTATGAAGAATAACGAAGGATTGCTGAAAATGTACGCTGATTTAAAGGGTTCTGATAAATATTTATATCAGAATTAAAGATATGGAAATGGTCAACAAAAGCCATATAGATTAAAAATATTAGCTCATCCATTCTGTCACATAAATAAACAATTGAAAAACATAACTTTCGAAACTTACAATGAAATATGCATTCAATTTACATAGAAATATCTTTTTATGATTGATTTGATACTCTGTGATATAAATAAGGAACAAATGAAAAATATATATCTCTTCTCTAGCACAGGAAAGAGATAGGGGAAAGATAAATTGTAGCGATTAAAAATCTTTAGTCCAAAGATCGGGTCTTTTCAAAAGAGAATACTCCAAATATTACATCCTATCCTGCATAATGAATGGGGAAAGAAAATGTAGAATAATTTGTCATTTTATTTACAAACAGTCGAGTTTTAAAAATAAACTATTATGCAAAGTGTATGCAAAGCATGTTTTACAAGTCACGTCACTCAAATAAGGTGGATCATAACTGGATACAGTGAGCATCTCAATATGCATTTGTTAATTTGTAAATCACAACCTGATGAAATGGAGGAGATTCCACAAGTACACAAAATGAAGAGAGAGGCAGACACCCCAGAAAACAATAAAAAAACGCGAGTATCTCTTTAACAAAGGAGGCGTGTAATAAGCCTTGTCTTAGAGGGTACTGGAAATAACATTACACATCTTGGACTTTCAAAACAACTGTGACAACAATAGTTGCTAAGTTATACGCCACTAGCCAGCAAACAATCGAGACAAACTGTCAGTCAAGCAAAAAGATGAAACAGATTAACTAATATTCTCTGAAAACCATCAGACCTGGTCGTAACACTCCTAGTACACAAGAATTTTGTGTTATAGAGGAATTTAAACATCTTGAATCCATAAGTTTTAGATGAGGTTGGCTTCAAGGTCTGCACTAGATCCGAAAAGAGGGAGATCACGAGCAGAAACTCATGCAACCACCTGTGTTCAATTAGCCAGAAGCAAGGAATTCTATGGTAGCTGCAATGAACAGGATATGTATGTTGACACTCCTGTGTGAATAATGGGCAATGAAGAAATTCATCGATATCGAAAATGGTGTTCTGATGGATTTCTAAGAGGCCTGTAAAGAAAACCACTCCTATTTTTGGTCTAAACAGTGTTACTTTAAAAAGAGTGCATAATTTTAAGGTAATGTTGCACTATCCGCGCAGTTAGAAAATACAGCTTTATTGGAGAAAGAATAGCTGTTCTCGCTTTTCCAAAATAAAAATTCATCAAATGTAACTTGCATAAGTTTATTTTCTAATACACTTGATTCAAAATGTAATTTCGAAGTCAGCAGGCTATACGAGCATAAACCCTGAAATGTGTATTGTTTTAAACATAATTTATTCCGAATTTCCTTTCTTTTTTTCAAATGATTTCATTTTCTGAAAAAGTAATGTAGACAGAAGAGTTGTAGAATTATAATTCACTAAGTACTCTCTTCAACTCCAAAGAAAAGATGGTGGTAATTTTGAAGTGAGCATGGTTTTATCAAAAACCAGCAAGTTTGTTTTATTAGTTAGTTAACGATGCTTTTGGAGTAGATATAAAAAAAAGAAAACCTGTCAGGTTCAACTTTTTTTCCAACTCTAATAGTGAATTGAAAAAAAGCTAAATACATTTCAGTTTTCTATGATTTTCGATTGTTACAAATGTCGATCAATATTCAAGGATTCTATCAACCATCCACCCCCTGCCAACTTTTACAAGGCTCTCTTCTCTTAAAATTCTCTTCTATAACACAGCATATCAATTATTGATAGAAAAATCACAAAGGGACAAATAATGTAAAATATTTTTATTTTAGTTCAAGTTATCTTAAAAATTAGGTTTATTTGTCATACTTTATTATATAAAGGAATGAGAAGATAAAAATGGTTAATCTCAACCGGTTATAACCATATGCTATCCAATATATAGCAGATTAATTTTTCAAAATCATTACTGAAAGCAGACTTTAAAAAAAATATTGCGTTCGTAAATTGGAACAGTGAAACATAATAGGTTAAGAGACTTTTTGTAAAAATGTTTTTCACTCAAAAATTGATGAAACAAAGTGTTCCATAGAAAATACAATCGGGGCCAATTTCGCTTTTTGGAGGCATTTAAAGGGGTTCTAAAAATGGTTTATGGTAGAAGTTCTTGATAGAAACGAGGAAACCCTGATAAATTGCCCGGAACGATTATTGCCAGTGATCGTTGGAGAGCAAAGGCAAATATCGAAAGAACCAACAATGGATAGTATAGCCATTACGTTATTATTCATGAAAGAAACTTTGTAGCTCCTAACGATGCTACAATTCATACTCAAAATGTCGAAAATGTGTGGATGAGGAGAAAGGAAAACTTAAATGGCGTTTCGAAACCTCTAACTCTCTTTTTTTACTTACTTGAATGAATTTGCGGGGATATGCCATTTTTCCCAGTGTAATTTGTTTTCTTAATTCAGTTAATTTTTAAGAATTTCTGGTACTAGCTTTTTTAACTCTTATAAACCCTGACACGCTTGATAATAATTTCTTGTTAAGATACATTTTCAGTTGTTTGATTTTGTCAACTATTTCACCATGTTTAAGATAATGTTAATAAAATATAATGACCTAAGAATGTTTTTTGAATGAGTTAAGTTATGTTCAGTTATAATGGAGTGTGATCTATTTTTAAACTGCCATTTTTTGTAAGTAAAGAGAATTTTTTGTAGCTACAATCGATAAAAAACAAATAAAAAGGACGAGGTATTTTGATTTCATCCATGTTTGTGGAATCCGAAAAATTAATATTGAATGCAAAGGATAAGTATCCCATAATTACTCAACTCATCACAATAATCAATTACATATAGAAAGATAAAAATCTAATTTTAGGATATTTTCTTATTTTGAAAAGAGATAACAGATACAATGACAAGCTTGAGATTACTAAAATAAAAAACTTTTAAAAATTCAACTAGGGTGTAAACTAATGATGCACAAATAATATACAAAATATTTCAATATATTTACACTTAATATAAAATATATAAATACGTTTTACATTATAATTAATATATTTAGAATTCAGATATCATGGATCCTTTTGCCTTTTCGGCTATAAATCTTAATTTGTATTGATATGTCATTTTTTTTCCAAAATGAAAGTCTCAATTGTTTTCTTTTCTTCCTTAAAACATAGTGCTCTAATATCGATGGAACAAAAGCAAAAGGCCAATTCACTCTTGTGCTAAGTAGACAAAATAAGAAATTATTAGATATTTCGATCAACCACTTTTTTCATGTTGTTGAATCAAAAATCCAAATTTTTCTATATCTCTTGATATTTTGTCATTAGGCACTCATTAAAAGAGAAAGAAAGAAATTTATTCGTTTAGTCTATAAGAGTAGTGAAAAGGACATTTTAAAATCAAAAGAATAAGTACATGCAAGGATAACAAAAGCCGCTCCGGTGTTACTAAGATTATAATATGTGTATGTATATGTATAGAAAAAGTGAAGGAAATAAGGTAATTGAGACGGAAATAGTTGTGATATGTATACATATATTATAGAATTAAGGAAATGAAGTTACACATATCGAAATATGATTAGCAGCTTATATAATTTGTACTGGATATGAATCCTAAGGGTAACTTCTGTTGTGTTGTATAGCAATTAGATGACAAAGAACAAATATAACAGTTTAGTTGATTACATCAGGAGTACTTAGTTGAGAATATGTAAACTTTTATTTCTTTTAATATTTTTATAAAGATTAAGTTATTATCTATATATTTCTCAATAATTTCAATGAAGCTGTTCCAACACAAAAGGATTTTATAAGTGATTCCTTACTTACATTTACTTAAATGGATTTCTTAGATATGACAGTTGTAATTAGAAGAAAAAGTAAATGAGCTTTATAAGCATACGGGAACAAAACCTGAAAAAAAAAACTAAAAAGCAAACTTTTAAAGTTGAAATGGTACTGGTAGTGGCACCGTAGGGTGTTTCATCAAAAAGTCACAATTGCGCAGCTCGTATCGAATTATGAGGAAAGCAAGCTTGATGTAGGATCGAACCCAAGACCTTGAGTTATCGAATCCGGCATCTAACCAACCATAATCACTCCTCTCAAAATTTAATAGTTGAAAAGATCAATTTTTAAACATTAAAAGAGAATTGAAAAAGATAGAAATAAAGAAAACAAAATTCAAAAAATACAAACCTAAATATATAAAGTTTAGTTATAGCAAATCAAAATCAGTTATATTTTAAGTCGATATAGTTGAAATGAATACTTGGATGAGGAAGCTTGTTGTTGTATTTGTATTTATAGAGGAAATTATGATTAAAGTTAATTTTCCATAAAATAATTTTATAAATATTTTATAAAAAATAATTCAACTTTCATTCATAATGAAAATATTTTGTACTCTGCTCTTTCCAAGTCCCTTAAAAACATTTTATTTGAAACTTTATCTAAATCTACATCTCCACTTCAATATATCATATCATATTTAACCAAAAAATATTCTTCTTCCTAGCAATATAATTAGAGTATTTTCTTTACACTGCCCTTGTTACTCATACTTTTATAAAAACTACATTCTAACCCTTCTGTAGCTTTGTCTCCCCTCATATTAACCCTATTAGTGCTGGGGGCGTAAAACGCCCCCCCCCCCTTCACTAAAAAATTAATTGTAGAAAATTGGCTGAATCATATCCCTTCAAATTTTGTGACTTTTCCTAAAATCGCTAGCTGCATCATTTGAAACGATTTTCATGGTAGTTGAATGACCCTTTCATGTCCAAAACTGTCAATCAAAATCAAAAATTAAAATTTTTCAGCAAAATTTTGACATTATCTGTACTTAACCTTATAACTTAGGATCTATATTATATAATACCCTGAAAACTTATAATTATATACAGTTTGCAACGCATAACACTTTATATATTTAATTTTTTCAATAATCATGGCTATTTTTTAGAAAATTTCAATCAAAATTTTGATCAAAAATGTATCTAATAAAATATACCTTTGAATTTTACATAAAATATATGTTTTATACTAAATCGGTCATGCGGTTTTCATTTCTGGACTCATTTTTTACATTTAGGATTTAAAAAAACCTATAAGTGTTAATCAAATTTGCGGTTTACTTGTGAAAATTGTCTCCAAAAACATTCCTTCATATTTTATGTGTTATACTGCTGGTTTCATTTCAGGACTCATTTTTTACGTTTAGGATCTGAAAATACCTATAAGTGTTAATTAAATTTGCGGTTTACTTCTAAAAATTATCTCCAAAAACATTCATTCAAATTTTACAATGAAATATATGTGTTATACTAATTCGGCCATGCTGGTTTCATTTCTGGACTCATTTTTTACGTTTAAGATGTGAAAATACCTATAAGTGTTGATTAAATTTGCGGTTTACTTCTAAAAATTTTCTCCAAATACATTCATTCAAATTTTACAAAGAAATATATGTTTTTATACCAAATCAACAATGCTGTTTTCATTTCTTAACTCATTTTTCACATTTAGAGGTTTTAAAATATCTGTCAATGTCAATCAAATTTCCGGTTTACTTCTAAAAGCTATCTCCAAAAATATTCTCTCAATTTTAGATGAAATATATGTTTTTATACCAAATCAATCATGCTGTTTTCATTTCTGAACTCATTTTTTACATTTAGGATGTGAAAACAATATAAGTGTTAATGAAATTTGCGATTTACTTCTAAAAATTGTCTCCAAAAACATTCATTCAAATTTTATAATTAAATATATGTTTTTATACCAAATCAACAATGCTAGTTTCATTTATAGACTCAATTTTTGCAGTTTGAATTTGAAAATAGTTATAAGTATCAATCAAATTTACGTTTAGTTCTAAATTTGTTTTCAAAAATATTGATTCAAATTTTACGTGAAATATATGTTTTTATAGCAAATAGATGATGATGATTTCATTTCTGAACACAGTATTCGCATTTAGAGGTTTTACTGATAGTGTCAATCAAATTTGCGCTTTATGTCGTAAAGCTATATCCCAAAATATTCTCTCTAATTTTACATGAAATATAAGTTTTTATACCAATTCGACCATGATAATTTTTATTTCTGAAATCATTTTTGCATTTAGAGGTTTTAAATGTCTGAAAGTATCAATCAAATGTTCGATTTACGTCTAATGTCTACAGAAATATTTTTGAAATTTAAATAAAATATCTGTTTTTATGCCAAATGGAAGATGCTGGTTTCATTTTTGGACTCACTTTTAACATTTATTGTTTTAAAATATCTGAAAGCTTCAATCAGGTTTGCGGTTTACTTCTAGATACTGTCTTCAAAAATATTTTCAAAAAAATAAAATATCTGTTTTATACCAAATCGAATATGCTTATTTTATTTCTGCACTGGATTTTGGATAATACGGTTAAAAAATACCTCGAAGTGGCAATTGAATTAGTAATGTATGCCTGAAAATCAGTTCTGTAATTCAAAAAATGGCTGCATAGTAGATATATAGTGAAAATATTCTTTTTTTTTTTGTATATTTTGGCTTATAATACTTTCTACAATCATCTTGAGTATGAAACATTTATTAAAAAAACAAACAATATGTATTATAAAATCTTTTGAAAATTTGTATGAGAGAAGGAACCAAGTTGAAAACTAATTTTAAAGAGAACATGTAACCAAAACAAATAATTAAAAAAATATGTATCTTGATTAAATGGAAGATCAACCATGTTTTAATGAACTAGGAAGTGGTTTAATTATATAATAGATGCTTGAAAAAAATTTTGACTGTGAAAAAGAAGTTCCTCTTTTACAAATAGAAAATATTTAAATCTATAGCCCATATCTATCGATTACAATTAACATTTAGCTAAGATGGGTAGGAAATCTCTGAAAATTTAGAATAGGTCAAATTTATCAAAAATGGCACACATGCCAATATGTGAAAATTTAGTCACTATCAAGATATTTTTAATTTAAATTCAATTTGCCATCTTTTTACTTTTGCGTCAAAGAAATAAATTTTAGATGAAGAACGTGGACAACTTTTTTTAATTGAAAAATGAACATCACGAATGATTCATCAGAAAAAAACCTTTGAAATGAGATTTGGTTGAAGAATATTCAGGCCTGATAATAAAATACACGATACTGATAAAAAAAAGTCTAAGATCATCAAGAAGATTCTTTAATCAGAATGCTTTGAGAAGGGAAAAAAGTAATTTTATCATTATAAAAAAAATTTCGAACACACACTGGAGAATATAAATTTCTAATGAAAAAAGAGCTACCAAGAAAGGATCATCATGGAATGAATAGCAAAATTACATATTGTAAATTATAATATGACGTAGGGACTACAAGTCGATAACGAATTTGTAGCCAAAAAAATGGAGGTCTTATCGAGTTACATAAGTTACTGTAGAATGGAATATTTTGAGTGAATTATCGATTTTTTGACAGGTTTTATTGAATCCATTAAAAATGACATCACCAATAAATTCTACATACTTGAAATGTATAAAAAAAAAATTATAAGAATAAAAATTTTAATTTTGACATGGGCTGTCATATTTAAATTATTTTGTCAGGTTTGATTAATTTTTTATAAAAAAAAAGGAATATAACCAGTAAACACAGCCTACTTGAAAATGGGTATATGTGTATAAAATGCCATACACGGTAAAACTTCATCATCTCCCTATACTTTCTATTAAACGTAATTCTTTAATTCGAAAAACCGTGACTGATCCTTTCTTTTTGGGATAAATCAATTTAAAACTTTATGTTATTACTTAGATAAAAAGTTTCTTTTTAAGATGAGCTATCATATATAAATCAATGCTTTGATAATTTTAATTGATTTTTATAAAAAAAAAAATTAATATCACCGCTGAATTCAGCATGCTTGAAAATGGGTGTATATGTGTAAAAAACATTATATAATTATTTGGATAAAATGTTTTTTTAGATGAGCTGTCATATATAAATCACTTTTTTGACAGGTTTGAATGATTTTTATAAAAAAAATTAATATCACCAATGAATTCAGCATTCTTGAAAATGGATGTATAAAAAACATTATATAATTATTTAGATTAAAAGCTTCTTTTTGAGATGAGTTGTCACATTTAGATCAATTTTTTGACAGTTTGATTAATTTTCATAAAAAATGAATATCCTCCCTGAATTCAGCATATTTGAAAATGAGTATAAATGTGTAAAAAACTTTATATAATTATTTAGATAAAAAGTTTTTTTTGAGATAAGCTGTCACATTTAGATCAATTTTTAGACAGGTTTGATTGATTTTCATAAAAAATGAATATCACCACTGATTTAAGTTGGAAATGGGTATACATGTGTAAAAAACTTTATATACTTATTTAGATAAAAGTTCCTTTTTAGGATGAGCTGTCACATTTAGATAAATTTTTTAACAGGTTTGATTGATTTTCATAAAAAATGAATATCACCACTGAATTTAGCATATTTGAAAATGGGTATATATGTGTAAAAAACTTTATATAATTATTTAGATAAAAAGTTCCTTTTTGAGATGAGCTGTCACATTTAGATCAATTTTTTGACAGGTTTGAATGATTTTTATAAAAAATGAATATTACCACTGAATTCAGCATATTTGAAAATAGGTATACATGTGTAAAAAACTTTATATAATTATTTAGATAAAAAGTTCCTTTTTGAGATGAGCTGTCACATTTAGATCAATATTTTGACAGGTATGATTGAATTTCATAAAAAATGAATATCACCACTGAATTCAGCATATTTGAAAATTAGTATACATCTGTAAAAAACTTTATATAATTATTTAAATAAAAAGTTCCTTTTTGAAATGAATTGTCAAATATAAATCAATTTTTTGACAGGTTTGATTGATTTTGATAAAAAAAAAATGGACATCACTAGTGAATTCAGCATAGTTGAAATATATATGTAACATTAAAAATATTTATAAAAACTTATTAATATCTGAGAAAAATAGGGGGGGGGGGTGGCACTTTACGCCCCACCCAGCATCATTTTGGGTGTGATGAGATCAAGAGTTAACCCTGAAATCTTCTATGAACTGGTTGAGGAAATAAAATAGAGAGTATACAAAGAGACCCTTTCAATTTTGGTGAGTATGCTAACCTAGGAGCTTATTGAGTCAGCCATGCATGTAGAAAACTCCTTTTATTGTTTTTTGTAATATCTTTTTTATAGTTGTAGTTCTTCTCTGGGTTATATGCATCAGTCATGAGAAGAAGTTTTAAATCGTCACCTATTGATTTGCAGTTGAGATAATTTCCAATATCAAGCTCATTTGATCATTTGACATGTTTTTGTGCTATGAATTTCACTTGCGCTTGTGTTTTGAATTTCACTTGCGTGTGTGCTCTGAATTTCACTTATAGGGCATTCAAAGGTGGAAATGAATTCACAGGTTTTATGTTTTTTTATTTCTACTGCAATCACTCCCATCTTCATCTTCTATATTAGGCTGCCTTTGAGAATTTAAAAATTTTTGTATATCCATTATGGAATTCATTGTCGATGAAAGGTGACAAATATTTTATTCTAAAAATTAAGAAAAAGAAGAAAATACCTTAAGCGATTAAAAAAATATCAAAATCCTTAAGCAAAAATAAGAAGTTACCATATTAAAATAACCATATGATATTGAAGCGCAAAAAGAATTAAATAAAAAAGAAAAGGAAAAACTTTGCGTGAAGAACAACAATGTCAAAAGAAAGACAGTGAAGCATTTTGTTGTTGTGTTAAAAGAAAAATGGAAATGTAATATAAAGTAATCAATATAATATAATATCATTAAAAAGCGCCCAATTAATCATTCCTTACGTACCTATAAATAGCAACAAAATTCAGAGAATACAATTTCAGTGAAGTATAATAAATAATATCAATTATTAATAAAAGCCATTTTTGTATAATATTTTTCCCGAAATCTTTAAATTTCCAAGGGGGGGGGGGGGGCAAGTACCCCTTCTTGCCCAACGTGCCAGCGCCCATGAGTTCTAGATTTTTAATAGTCTTAGATGTAGATATAGAAATAGAGGTATTTTAATTAAGGGGTAAATGTTGTTTCGTCGTTTAAAAGGAATGCGGTTGATTTTGCTCGCATTAAAAATCTTTTATTTGTACTAGCTCTTTCCTGTAATTTAGTAGAAATGAAGACGATTTTACGTGGGTCCCTTTTAGAAAATTGCTGCTGAAAGTGAATAGTATGTCATCTCAAAAACGAGAAATCATTTTGGATGTGATGAGATCAAAAACTAACTAGAGGATATTGGAGACTGAAGTGTCGGGAAGTTTAACTTATAGATGAAAAGGGGGTGCGATTTCGGAAGATGAAGTAGCTGTTTGAAGGATATCAGCTTATAAATTTAAGATATACAGAAGAAATAATTTGTGAGCAAGGTTTATGATTATGGCAGGATGCCAGGTTGAGTTGAAAGCATTGTCTTTCTAGGATAATTTTAGAATATTTTCTGAGAAGAAAAAGAGGAGTCGACGTATGTAGTTAGTCAAGATAGACTAGTTTCCGTATTTTTGTTGGGAAGGTATGCAAATTGCGTCTGATAGATGCTTTTTTGGGTTTGGGCGTCACTTTTGCGTTTATACATGTTAATATGAGTTGAGCTTGTAAATGGTGAGAAAGAAAGAGTTGTTCAATTTTGTTGGATTCGGTAAGATTGGTACTTAATATTATAGATTATTAAGAAAGGCATTATTATTTAATTATTAAAGGTATTATTAAAGAGGTAAGCAATATATGTAAAAAGTTTTTTTTGGAGATGTGTAATGAAGTTAGTCAAACTTGGTAATAAAACATTATTAAATACTATATATATTCTTTAATTTCATTTTAAAGTTAAAAATTAAAAAATTTATTTTTAATTAAAAAAAAAGATTTTTATAATTTTATTTTATTTTTTTGTTAATTTCCCTCTTATCAATTTCTAAAAGGTCCTACCTTGATATAAAAGCTGATGAAAAATAGGAAAAACCGAAGCTTTTCAATATCTCCTTATAGAAGAAAAACAATTCGCAAAAATTTTTCAAAGATGTCACCTCAAAGAATAAATTTTTCAAAGTCCACGAATTCTCCTCGCGAAGAAGAATATTATAAATCTATTTGCTTAACTAATTTAAGAGATTCCATCCATGAAAATGAATATAGGTATGAATTTTATAGAAAGTTTAATTTTTTTAATGATTTAAATGTAAAGATTGCCAATAATAGTCGAGGAAGAGTTGCTTATTTAAACTATTCTTCTTATCAAAATGCTCATAAAGCTAAAAAAGAACTTTCAAAAATTAAAGTCTTTGGCCACTTTATGGAATATTATTGTGTGCCTTCTAGGCCTAAAGAAAGAAGAAAATTTTCCCCTGACTTGGCTAAAGATAGGCGTCATGAAATGCCTCATAGAAATGATTATATTGAGATTCAACAGTCACAACCTCTTATTTCTGACGTTTGGTATCCTTCTGATGCGTCTAGAAGTCTCTTTGTTGGCGGGCTAAGTTCTATCACTACGGAAGAAGCTCTATACCGTGAATTTAAAAGGTTTGGCCTGATCCTCGAAGTAGATATTAAAAGAAGTAGCAAAATGCATGCGCCAAACTATGCTTTCATTAAATATGTCAGTCCTGAATTCTCCTGTAGAGCTAAAGCTGAAATGGAAGGCTGCTACTTCGATAATGCTCCTATAAAATTAGGGTTTGGTAAGCCTACACCCTCCAAAAGATTATGGATAGGTAATTTGGGTTCTTGGACAAGTTTATCGATGCTTGAACAAGAGTTCGAACATTTTGGTGATATTGTTAAAATAGATTTTATCAAAGGTGATAATTTTGCCTTTATTTTATACGAAAATTTAGAATCCTCTGAAATGGCTTATCATGAAATGAAACATTTTCCTCTCGGTGGACCAAACACTGTTATTTATACAGATTACGCTGATTTGAATAACGAACCCTATCATCCTTCTAGTCACAAAAACTCGTCTGCTCCCTTTAGTTTCATTCCTAATAGTGCTGATAAAACAAACTCCTTTAAGAATACTAGAACTTTTGAAAGATCTCCGTCACCTCATAATCGAAAAAAGTCATTTGAAAAAAATTACAATCATTCAAAGTCACCTAAAGATCGTGAAAATAACTGGCCTACAATTCATAGATCAAGAAGTAGGAGTTACAGATCTGCTTCTAAAGAAAACAGGAAGTTAAATGCACGAAATTTAGACAAAAGCTTTGTAAAAAATGAGATTCAATCTAAGTCGAATAAGCGTTCTTTCTCTCATACCTCATCCTCTACATCATCATCGATACCAGAAAAATCTTTCAAAAAAAGTTTTAAAAGAACTGTTCACAGTAGACTTTCCAATGTCTATGATATTTCCAAAATCGAAGATGTTAAACAGACTTTTTCTGCTAAGTGGACCGGTAATTTAGTCATCAAAAATAGTGCTTTTCCAACAGCATTATACGTTATCTCTGGGGATCCTGATGTTGTTTCACATTTGCTACCTTCCTCTTCTGAATCAAAATTACAAATTGTGCAAAGATTTCGCCTCGATTCTTCAAAGCTCTCTGATATTACGCAGAAAGTTTTTTCAAGTAGTAATAATTGTATCATATTGGGTTTAGATTACTCAGAAAAGGAGGTAAGCCTACCTTCTCTTCATGTAAGATCCTTGAAAGATCTAATCAATTATCTCAAACAAAAAAACTCTGCCGGAGTTGTTCCACTTCCTGTTAATTCACCTGGAGACTCAGCGTCCGCTGTTTTGTACACCTTTCCTCATGGAAGCTTCTCCGAAGATATCCTCAAAAAGTACTTGCCCAACATTGATCTGGACGAAGATTCAGACGATTACCTCCTTCTCACGATTTTACAAGGTACGCCTTTCTTTAATCATATTTGATTTTAATATTTATTTATTTATCATTTTCTCCATTTTGTATTAATTATACATATAGGTTAGTGGTAGACAAAGTTTTTCAATTTCCTCACTTCATGTAAGTTATCGCGTCCTTCAAGCCCATTTGTCTTCAACATTTTCAAATATTGTTACTCTATTCTTGTTGCGCTCAAGTATCAAATTCAAATGACACACGTCATCTATCTCAGTTTAAATTTAAGCTCTAAACTTTTCTATTTACATGTATTCCTTTATATTTTTATCTTAATCATTGCCTGTTTCCAGATTTTCCATTTTACCTGATTGATCCATCATCCTTCCTCATCCCCACTTGAAGAAGGTTAAATTAACTCGTTGTAAATATTTTGATCAATTGTAGAAAAATGGGTTGTCCTCTTAATTTTATGCCTTTTTAATCCTATATCACGCTTTATAACGTTTGATTGTGTATTTTTTAGAAGTGATTATTGTTCTTACTGACTTCTGCATTCAATATTTGTTTTTATTTCAAAAGGTTTTTCTTCTGTCCCTTATGTCTCTTTAATATCTTTGTATTTCTTCAATAAATTTACTTTCTCAGTGTTGCCGCCTTCTTTTTCAAATTTGTACTCTGGGTTTTACCTTTTTATTTTGCCTCCTTCATTTTACGCTCAACACGCCCTACCTTGTTGTTTTGTGTGAAATGATCTTTCAAAGGAGTTGTGTATTTGCATGGAAAAGATGTTAGTTCTAACGTTTATAACGAGTCTTGTGTACTGTCTTAAAATTGATACTACCACGAAACTTCGTTTTTTCACTTTAACATTTTTAATCGTCATTCTCCTGCCCTAACTATTTTTTTCATTTACCTCCAAGTTTCCCGCTCCTGAAGCTTCAAGTGTATTGAGAGTAGATCATTTGATTTGCTTATCTTCGCCTTCTTGTTACAAATCATTCGTTATCCTTTCATCAAGACTGTTGTTATACTGTGTGATACAATTTCACGAATCAAATGAAAAGGACTCAAGCCCATGACTTATCATTTTTGTCTTCCTCCTATCCCCTTCAATTTTTTCCTCACTGGAAGACTTTCCATGTGTTCTTCCAAATCCTCACATGTTACCTCACGCCTATAAAATGGCCGATAAGAAGAATGAATGTTCAACACAGCTTAATTTATTTCTTTTGATTTTTCTTGTCTCTCCTTGTGCGTTTGTTCAGAGACGTTGTGTAGATAATGGAGACAGTATTTGTCACTGCTGTGTGTTAGTCATATCTGTGATAAAATCTTACTTCCCAGAACGCCATTTTACACGTTCATAGATATTTACGAAGTTCAGATATCGCGCTGTTAAAGCAAAATCAAGAAATTCAACTTCGCGCTGCTATACGACTGCAAAGAAGTTTCATACTTTGAGATATTCAGCTTAATTTAAAGGTTTTTTTTTTAATATTTTCCCTTCATCCTTATACATTTGTGATCGTTTGTCTAATCCATTGTTAATAGTCCTAGTTAAAGGCTAGAAAAGTTATGTACTTCACCGCCACTTTTTAAAAGGCCTCTTTTTGAGGTATGTATAACCTGTTTTCCTTCACTTGGTGATCTAACTTGGCATTTTTAGTATACGTTTGGGTATTTTTTTATATTTTACTATTTTTTTTCTATTTGCTCTTAGTTCAGGGTAAAGATTTATTTATCTTCAATGCAATTTTTTCCAAAGTTATATATATTTTTTTAATTAGTTAATCCTTACAAAAATAAAGTTTACTTATCTTCATATACATCAGAATTTTGAAAAGTTTATTCTTCTCGTAATAATTAAACAAAAGTTTTTATGTTTTTGGGCTGTATGAGTGAGCACGTCATGAAAATATTTATTTATTGCAAGGTTTTTAAAATGTTTTTGTCTACTTATTTTTTATTTTGTTTTTAAATAACTCAAAGGAGGCTAACGGCGTGCCAACCTCATATGTATATTATTTATCCAAACCAAAATTAACATATTTGTTTTATAATTTATTTAATTTTTATATACACATTTACATAAATATACAATAATCAGTAAAATTATGATTAGCAATAAAAAAATTATATAAGTAATTAGTGCTTAACTCTTTAATAACTTTAGCCAACTCCTCAATATCGGCACAATACTAAATAAAAATGGTTGCGCATAAGCACATTTGATTGCCTTTAAGATCTATTATAGAAACTGTTTAAAAATTTATTTTTTTTTAATTGTAAACCTTAGAATTTTTGCGTGCCACTGAAAATTGCTTCGCGTGCCACGCGTGACGTAGGTTGCCGACCCCTGGCATATAACATTTGCAAAAAATCGTGCGTCCTTATCCGTGGATCATTTAGGTTTTAACATCCCCAATTCTCAAACATTTTTCGGTTTTCGACCAAAAAAACAGCCAAAATTGTTTCAGTTTTCGAACAGAATTTGGTATTCAGCCAGCTGCTAAACACGTGATGAACGCAAATTTTCAAAGAATAGTAACAGAAATAATAAATAAGTTTTAAAGTTAGATAGAAGAAGAGCATTACAATCTTCTTTCTTCTCTCATTAACACTCAATTTAATAGATAGACGACACACATGAACAACTGGCATCCAATATTTATATAAAACATACACCCACATAGAATTGATAATTACACATTATATACACTAACAGTTCAAATAATATATATAAATAATCATTCTTGCACATAACAAATCATACTCTCATTTTTTATAATTTACGCTTGTCACTTGCGTTTTCTTTCTTTTTCTCTTGGTAGGTAGGAGCTTTTAAAATGAAAATTTTGTGCCATTTTTTTAGATACAGTGCTAATTATGTCTTCTAAAGAAAATATAAGTGACGGTGGCGAAGGAAAGCGAAAAACTAAAAGAGTTAACCCTAGAAGTAAAGATCATGAAAATAATAGTAACAATACAGTGGTACTTTGGTTTTTGGCCTTTTCGGAATTTGGCAATTTTTACTTTAGCCAAAATTTTTATGATAAAACATTTATTGACATCTCTAACAAGTATAAAACATGTGGTTGCTTAGATTAGCAATTATCCTATTATCTTAGATCCTCTAAATTTATTTATAATTCAACACAATGGATTAGTTTTGACTAAAAATGGACTTTGGGCATTAATAAAATTTATTTGTACCAATAAATTCAGAAATATTCCAAAAATCAATAAAAGTAACTTGAATCATCATATAATCAATCCGAATTTCATTTTAGTTTTTTTCAAAGGCTTATTTATGTACAGTATTTGGAACTGAAGGAAACAATGCTTGTCAAAAAATGTTTTTTTCGGACACTCGAGTGTCCTATTTGGCATGAAAGGGGTAATACTAGTTGCAAGATCCATACGTTCTTGTTTCTATCGATGTCATAATATTAAGACGAAGAAATCATTCAATTGTTTTTAGTGAAAGCCATTTTCCTTTCTATCTCTAAAACACTCAAGTTCTAACAAACTAAAGCAGTCCAAATTTTTCAGCTTAAATAATCGCTTTTGTGTATGCAATAAAGTTTTTGTGGTTTATTTTGTTTAAATGGTATCAGAGTCAATTTGCGGTTGATTCCAAAATACTTCGTGGAACAGCAGAAATCTTTATTGAGGTTAAAAAGTTCAAACTTATTCATCACGAAGTCTAAGCACTTTTACAAATTTCCGATACAAATTGACTATCCTTAATTCGGCAGTGTTTATGTAATCAAAAACTTGAGAGTTACTTTAAATTTGGAAAAAACGTATTAGAAAAAATTTAATCTAATTTTTTTTTTAATAAATTTGAACCATTTTGAAGAAAACATCATCTCACAAGCTTTTTGATTTCTTCCTGTTTAATCAACTCACTTGAAACTGTCTTTATCTCGTTTTCTAGTCTGAGCAATGTCATATTTAATGTTTATATTCAAATGAATTCTATTCTATTAACGAAACAAAAATTTATAAGTCAATTTAAGAATTTTAAATTTAAGATATTGTGTTTAGTTTTTAAGCTAATCCGACACCCTTCAAGTTCCAATGATGGCGGATTAGTGATAGGCCACCCTTATATTTTTTGACAAATCACCCATTCACCAATACTTGCATAACATACACATAAACAACAAACGCATAAATTATGTTGAGCATATAGACAAACGCATTTTTTCTTTTTCGACAAACCACTGCTTCAGTTATACGCGCGATTCATCCGCGCAATTCAAAGTGGGCGGATAAACAAGACATTGTTGTATATTAAGTTAACAGGTAAACAATTTATTCTGTTCAAAAATTTAGCTACTCTATACTTTCCTACCAAACATAAATAATGAAAAAAAAATATGTGTTGAAGGACATTTTTCTGAATTAAACTCCAACTTCAAAAGCAGAAAATATAGCTAAAACTCAGCCTCTGACCCCAAAGCTCTAGTAATTTGTCGAAATAGATTTAAAATTTCAAATTTGTATACTAAATAAGTTTGTACAAAAATCATAAAAATTTTAGCCCCAATGTGTAGGTAGTATGATGATAATAAAAAGGTTTTGTGCACAGTTTCGCATTATTTGGTCAGTCAAAAGTTTAGGGCAGTTAAAATCGATACATGTATCCACAAATTTCAGGCTTCAGGGTCTTTAATGGCTAATGTTTTGGTCATATTTTTCCCTTCATCTACCTACCTAACATTAACGTCAAAATAATAATTAACACGATAGCGTGTGCATGCATCCATTTTTAGTTTTCTCTTCAACTGTTCTTTTGGGCTTTCATATTCATCTATTAGTAGTTTCCTTAGAGTATCTCTGATTAGAGCCACTCCTATGTTTCGTGCAAGTTTACGAATCAGTGCTAACAGTAAAAGAATTTCAAGGAAATGCTGTTGAGAACAGTAATCTTAACAATGTTCCTATCACTAAGAAAAAAAGTTGTCAGAGATGCTATAGCAGTTTTCTTTTCAGTACTCAAAGTTTTAGATTTTGATGATGTTGCTGTCTCAGGTGAACATTTGTCCCTCTCTTGTACAAGTTTAAAAATGTCAGAATGACAGCACTCCAAATGTCTTTTCAAGTAAGAATGTCTTTTAGAAGCACCAAAATATATAATATTTGAAATCACTGCTTAAAATCTAAGATGTTTAAATACGGCAGATTTATGCTTTGAAGACATGCTAAGAGTTCATCAAGTTTTTTTATGTATTATTTGTTTCTGTAAATCTGTCAAACAAATTACAGCATAGAATCATCATCATCATCATCATCATCCATTTTGCCTTCTAGGCCTGGTTATTGTTCCCGAAGAGTCGGGGTCAACCAGTTTCCTGCAACAACTACGTCAGGAAACTGGTATGAAATTACAGCATAGTATAAAATATGAAATACACACGCTACCGTTGTCGAAAAGCAAACCCATAAAAACTGCTAAATTGCGGAGCAGGTAAGAAACAGGGAAAGTAAGTTAAACAAATAATCTTATTGGACTTAAGGATTCAGAGTCGGGTAAAAATTCCCAAACCATAGTAGTTTTAGGAATCCCACTCCCAGCTAAAACCTGGGACTCCCTCCAATTCCGCAATCCTTCCTTTAACAGTTATTGTCTATCTATGCATTCGAATATAGATTTTTAGAATCATTTGAAGTGAGTCTTTTTATTCATCTCCTATGATGTACTGATTGAAGATATTTACATTATGCGCTTAAATACGTATAGTATACTGATTTTAGACAACGTAATTCTACCTACAATGGAACACTTGTAAAGTATATTGATGATTATTTTGAAATGCTTTTCCATTATTTTCTAAGATCTTTCGAAAAGTTTGTAATTCCATATTGTAAACAGTCGTAGTCAAAAAATTTCAAAAATACAGAGCATTAACCTATTGGATCAAATTATTAATCACTACAATTTGTATCATTTTACAATGATGGTTTCGGAGTTTAAGCAGGTGGGACTAGAGTAATTTTCAGATTTATCTCCCATTTTAATGACTACCAAGAAATTCTAATGACACCAAAATATAAGTTTAAAATGTCAAGAGAGTAGATCACACTAATCCAATTTACTTCTGTATAGTCCAAACTTAAAAGAAGGAGTCAGAATTCTACTTCCATGAGAATACAATTTTGCTTGGATAAAAAAATAAAAATGGTTTTATCTTGCTTTTCATTTTCATTCCCAGCTACTTTAAAAATTGTTTTTATCTGTTCCTTGTTCAAGGAGCTATTAATTTATCAATTAGTTTTATAAATTAATTGTTTTGTCTTATTTGGAGGATAGTTTGTTTGGAACGCCTTTAACTATCCTCAAATTTTTTCTCTTATCAAAAATCATGGTCTGTTGAAATATTTCATATATTGGTTATGTTCTAAACAATGTTACGACAAACTTTTTAAAGCTTGAAAAAAATCGACAAAGCCGGATCTAGAGTGAGAGACAGACATTGAAATATTTTTGATTGATGAGGGATTGATGACTTAAATAGCCGAAACCGCTCTTGATGATCTCAATACAAGAGAACTTACAATTTCTAGTTACATCTAATAGCACATTGTATGCACAATTATAATAAGTATAACGAAAAATAGTTTCCAAAGTTTTTAGACTTTGCTTAAAAGTTTAGCTAATAAAAATTAGTACAAATAATTTCATTTCCATGTAATTTATAACGTATAACTTAGGGAATGGAATAGCTCATTTATATAAATTTAAAGTTTCTAGAATATTTCTTCCAAAAATTTTAAACCTTCAATTTCTATTTCAAGGGGCCATATTTAAATTCACGGCTACATACTTGTCAATTCCTATACCCATATTCTAAATAAATTTTCAAAAACTTACTATACTGACTGAATATATGTGTAGGTAGAATATGAAGATTATATAGAATGATTATTTGGTTTTCTGTGTTGCAATCAAGTTTGGTAACCTTTCATTGCTAAAAATTTAATTTTAAGCAACACTGCATTTCAGTGCAGACTAATTAATTCACCTAACCAATTCATTTTATATGAACCAAGCTTTTTGACAATTAGTGAGATGAGAAGCTGAGAAAGATATTTTATTTCCGAGTCAATATTGTGTTGGACAGGGGTTGTTGAATCATCTACTGTCCATGGTCGTTAGAAGACAAAGACATTTTTAACATTGGAACACTAAATATAAAATCGTCTCAACCAAAATTCTGTTCCCTAAAGATTTACCAAAGAGATCATTTTTAGTCATGGTATAAAACCTTCAATCGTTTGAGTTTAGCATATCTAGCGATAGAGAGGCCAGCTGTGACTATCGGTTTCAATAACTGGCAAATGGCAATAAGGAGGGACAAAGGCTCCAGTGAGTAAGAACAGTGTGTTACAAACTTCGTAAAATTTTTCGGCGTGGCGGTCTCTATAATTTTTTAATAGCTCGGAGTCTCTTTTAAAAAAAATAAATCAACACTAGAACTACTTTTACTAAAAAAATTGACACACTTGTTTATTCAAAAACTAGAATGGATGCATCTGCTTTGTCTAAACCAGTTGTTTAACATTTCCAATCTGTTTCGGAATTTGGTTTCAATGCCAAGTAACATGGAAAACGCGTCCTCAAACTCATATGTTGTGGCAAATCGAATCAAAACTTTTAGAGTAATCTTTGTAACACCAGCGTAGGACTCTTCCATTTTAATCGTTATGAGATATTTCATACAAAACATGTTGGAATACTTCTAAATCATTAACAATTCAATAAATTGTTCTTGAATTAGGAAGTCTTCTGATGCTTCATTACTAATCTGAGTAATCTCATGATAAGGGGGCATGAGTAAAGCTGGTTATGTACTGGGTTTCGATAACTCAAGATCTTGGGTTCGATCCCACATCACGCCTACTTTCTCATAGTTCGATACAAGCTTCGAAAATTGCGCCTTCTCGATGAAAGCACCCCATGGTACCTTTAGCTTAATCGAGATTATAAACCGGTTTTCGATAAATTGATAGTATTTTTCAAATTTTTGTAGATTAGGAAAATAAAGAGAAATTTGTTGGCCAAGATATGCTACACGGTGTTTTATGGCTTCCAGCACATCTCTATTGATGAAAATCTTATTTTCTTAAATATTTTCGAAAATCGAACAAAATCCAGCTTCATTTCAAAAGCTGGCAAATTTTTATGACAATGGAGTACTGTGATCTCTTTTCTATGAAGCGTAAAATCAAAGGAATCCATAGATTCAAATATGTTCACTAAAAATGATAGGAATATACGAAATCGAACCCATTTCTGGTTTGCATTGCAGGAATAGTTAGATTTCATTCCATGCTTTCATCATTTCCATACTTTTCCTTTGGAAAGTCGTCTCATCTTTCAGTGCAGCAAGAGTTTTTTAAATTTCTCAATCATTTTCTTTGCATAACTCTGAAAACAGACAAGAGTTGAAGACATTTGCTTTATTAATTATCAGTACACACTCCAAGTGGATGTTCTAGTTTAATAACATCTGCTGTAAAAAGTTGTCCACTTTGTCAAAAATTTCTCTTACTAAGTTTGCAGCATCCATCGTTTCATGGATCAAGCTGAATTGCAAAATACTTGAAAATCGAATTCTGAATCAATAAAATCACATGTTATGGCATCAGACATCTTTCCTATTTGCCTTCTAACGGTATCGTTTGACAGGAAGATATGCTTCAACTTTACAAGTTTAAAACTTCTTAACACATTCAATATGATATCCTTGCAGCAAGGTAATATCAACTTTCCTCCCATGTTTTGGGACATTTTGACAACATTTATTTTTTGGAATACTTTATAGAAGGCTTTCAAAACACACTTAATATTTTGCAAAAACATTTTTATGTTATCAAACCTGGTTTTTCAGCTCGACGTTTAAAATAGCCAATAGTTTTGCTTACTGAACTCAAATGCTTCACTTCCAGCGGAATCTCCAATTGACAGGCTTTTAAAAAGTGGATGCTAACACTTCAGAACACAAAAGACATGTAGGTTCATCTTCCCCGCCACACGTCAATGCAGTAAACCAAAACTTTAAGTATGAGTCTTTATATTTCAATTTTTAAGGCATTAAGAAAAAGCACATTTACATCTATAAAATTAGGTCAGAAAAAAATTGGTTAAAACTCAATGACCCTTTCTCGGTTCCGATGGAAGTGCTTTGCGATCCTTTAGGGAACCGCTAATCAAAGCAATCATTGTAAAAGTTCATTGACACAGCCTCTATTTTGACTTCACTGGTGTAACATGCTGGACACGACATTCAAAGGACTGTTGTTCGATTCCGAGTAGAGATGAATTTTTTCAAAGAATTACTTTGTTCCTTTTGATTCTACTGACTCATTTGATGAAAAATTGCGTCTTTATTTTATCCACATGGACCACAATTAAAACAAAAGAATCAAACTTACAAATGTTCAATTTTTTATTCTTATTTTTCTTTTTATTTGCTCAAAGGAACCTTTTTTTTTATTATTTTTAAATTCTATTCATTCCTTGAGGCTTACTTGAGCTTTCTGCTAAATCCTAAAGAATTTTTTTAGTCATAGAATATGTAAAATATTTTAAATAAAAAAAGGACATTTAACAGAAAATAGTAAAAAAAACTGGCCAAAGCTGGACTAACCTAATTTTGCAATACTTATATTATGCAAAAATGAGTTTATTGAAAATTCAAAATTGCCAAAATCCGACAATGTATTTGATTCAATCGTGTTTTTGGGAAGATGAAATATTCTTCAAAATTTTATTATTTTGGCGGGAGATATCGAATCGATAAAATCCGAAGTAAGAAATGTTTTTGAAGTTGAAGTTTACCATCAGAATGCTTCTTACTGCTTCCATAGATATTTGGTTTCTACAATCCTTTCATTGTTACTCCATCAAAGAAAAATTGTCTCTATATTGAGCTTGTATTCCAAAAGTATATTGAGTTATTTTCATTAACTCAGGAAGCTTATCTAAAAAAAGCAATTTTTTAAAAAACTTTCTCCTTTCATTTGTTGATAGTAGTTGAAAGCAGTGCCTAGGCCCTCCTATGAAAAATGGCTTTGAAAATTACCCTTACATGTATAAAAAATAAATTTTTGCAATTTATTCATGGCAAAATAATGTTAAAAATATGAAAACATAGGTAATTAGTGATTCTAAAACACATAATACAGCTGTCGTATTCTCTGAAGACTTTTAGCAAAATTGCAAAAAATTTTAATAGATTTCGCCCCCCTCCCCCTATAAGAAATTTCTGGATCCGCCACTGGTTGAAAGTTAGTAGCATTTTCTTTTTCAAAAATTTAAATACATAAATTGACGAAAAAATTATAAAGCGCCTCTTTTGATATTAAATCATTTAAAGATACGCACGAAAGAAAATCCAGACAATTTAGGTTTTAAGGAAAAGACGGACAAATTTTTTTCCCACAAAATCTGAGACAGTTGTGATATTTTGTTTGGCTGTCCATTTTTTTCTAACAGTTTAAAATTAAAGTTTTTTTCTCATTGCCTTAGTTCAGAGTCACTCATCACGTTCGACAGAAAATATTGAGTCATCCACCATTTTAAATATTCCGAGTGTTTTCAAAAGTTGCGATTGAATATCATTTTTAACAATATTGTTTATGTCAAACGAAAATTTGGTCTTGTAATGCTGTCAAAAATTTTAAAGCTTGAAATTCTTATATTAAATATAACTAAGAAAATTTGTTTATCTTCAATTTATTTTTAATTCACAAATGCCAACCTTAAAATTAATTGTTAAGATTTACTTACATTTTATTATAATTACAGTAGACCTTCGTTAGGGCGGACTACTTGGGGGAGAGCAATTTGACCTTGCTTAACAGAAGTTATAACAAATCAGACGAATTTTATTCATGCCTAATAATAAAAAACATTTTATGCACATTTTCTTCTAATATAACAAAATTGAGCAATTTAAACATCAAAAGAGTAAAGTCCACTTATAGATGGCTGAGGAGAGTTTGATTCCGTGCCTCTGACAACTGGCTTAAAAAATGAATAAATCTTTAATTATTTTAGATCGTAAGTGTGGGTAATACTGGTTGCTTTCTTCGTCTGCAGTTATATCAATGTGCGTTATGATAGTATCAAGGGCTTCTCGAACCGCTGAAAGCTTTGGAATTTTAACATCCAAATCATTTTCTTCATTATCCTCCTTTGTGTCACCATTAACAACTTCTTCGGCTATTTCTTCACCTGTCATAACATGATGACCGGGTCCTTTTCTGTTTCTTCAAACCACTTTCCTACATCCTCCAAAGAAACATGTTCCCCGGCTCTTTTGAAGAGACAATGAAAATCATTTGGCTCAAAACCCTCAAAATCGTACTCAATATCATCGGTATCATACAGGAGTCTTTCCATGCAGCTGCAATATTGAAAATGGCCTCTTTTATGTTGTAGTTCCTGATATTTTCTTTTGTTTTTTTCCTCCTATATCAACTCCAACATCCTCATCCACAAAGACACACAGCACTTCATCAAGATATTTACGCTGATACAGTCTTTTACAGGAATAAATCACACTCTGGTCCATTGGCTGAATTAGAGATTCAGGCAATGGACCAAATTTCCAAGGCAAATAGAACTCTAATTTTCCCATTATAACTAACAAGGCCTGATTCACTAGGGTGAGCAGGGGCGATACCTAAAATCAAAGCTTTCACATCTTTAGGAGCAATTTTTAGAATATCTTTTTGAAATTTCTGAACTTTGGCTACAAAATGTTTAAAAAACCAATCTTGAAAAATGTCTATGTTAAACCAAACCTTTTTCGAGTTGTAGTAATGAACGAGCAGGCAATTCATACAATCTTTCAAAACTCGCGGACGCTTAGACTTGCCCACCACAGAGAGAGGTAAACTTTCATCGGCATTGTAAATTTGGGAGCTTAAAAACACTTCATCTTTGATTAACTTATTTAACTTCTGTCTAAAAGGCTTAACATCTTCGCCTGGCGCACTGCCAGCTTCCCCATGCAACACTTTATCACAAAGCCCATGCCTATTTCTGAAGCGCCATAACGAACCATCACTAGCAGTAAAATCATTAATTCCTCCCATATGTCTAGCTAACTTTTGAGCAGCATCTTGAATAGCAATGCCACGAACTTTTACACCGCATGACCGTTGCGGCACAAACGATTTTGTTAGCGCTTCTTCCAAGTTTCCATCCTTACAAACTCTCATCCTTTTTCTATTTCCAAGAGAAAAATGTTCACGCCCTTCAAGTCACATTGTACTTTAAAGAAAAAGCTAAGAGTTTGTCTTTAGCTTTCCCAATGTCTGAGACAGTTTGTTTCTTCACCCCATACTCTTTACAAACACTTTTAACAGTAGCTCCAACTTCTAATTTGCAAATAAGTTCAAGCTTTTGAGCTCTTCCTGTATTTCTTCCAGGCATTTTGGAAGAAAATATTGACTACGAATTATCTATTAAATTAAAAAAAATTTATTAGCATTAAATTAAAAAAATCAAAGAAAATAGCGGCTTGTAAGCGGACTTAATATATTAGGTCCGACTTATCCGGGTTATCGAGGTCCGAGTTAATGAGGGTCTACTGTACATTAATTTTCTAATGAAGAATTCTAAATTTGTGCTAAATTTTGGTCGATAGGTGAAAAAAGATTGAAGAATACTGATCTAGAGATTTTCAGTTTCTTCTTTTTCAAAGTAAATTAGCTGGGCTAAATTTGTCCGCTCAAGTGCTGGGGGGCGTAAAGTGCCTCCCCCCCCTATTTTTCTCATATATTAATAAGTTTTTATAATTTTTTTTAATGTTACATATATATTTCAACTATGCTGAATTCAGTGGTTATGTCCATTTTTTATGGAAATCAATCAAACCTGTCAAAAAATTGATCTAAATGTGACAGCTCATCTCGAAAAGCAACTTTTTATCTAAATAATTATATAAAGTTCTTTACACATGTATACCCATTTTCAAATATGCTGAATTTCAGGTTGATATTCATTTTTTATGAAAATCAATCAAACGTGTCAAAAATTGATCTAAATGTGACAGCTCATCTCAAAAAGAAACATCTTATCCGAATAATTATATAAAGTTTTTTACACACATATACCCTTTTTCAAGTAGGCTGTGTTTACTGGTTATATTCCTTTTTTTTTATAATAAAAATTAGTCAAACCTGACAAAATAACTTAAATATGACATCCCATGTCAAATTTTTATTCTTATAAAAAGTCTTTTATACATTTCAAGTATGTAGAATTTAATGGTGATGTTCATTTTTTAGGAAATCAATAAAACCTGTCAAAAAAATCGATAAACCTGTAAATCAATGTCAAATATATAAACATAAAAATAACTTCTACTTGCAGTATTTCTCTGGTAATTATTTTCTTAAAACCAACTTTACGTTTTTAATTCACTTAAAATATTTCATTCTACAGTAACTTATGTAACTCGATAGGACCTCCATTTTTTTGGCTCGTAGTCTCTACGTCATATTATAATTTACAGTATGTAATTTTGCTATTCATTCTATGATGATCCTTTCTTGGTAGCTCTTTTTTCATTAGTAATTTATATTCTTTAATGTGTGTTCAAAAATTTTTTTATAATGATAAAATTACTTTTTTCCTCTCTCAAAGCATTCTGATTAAAGAATCTTCTTGATGATCTTAGACTTTTTTATCAGTATCGTGTATTTTATTATCAGACCTGAATATTTGTCAACCAATGTCATTTCAAAGGTTTTTTTCTGATGAATCATTCGTGATGTTCATTGTTCAATTAAAAAAAGTTGTCCACGTTCTTCATCTAAAAAATTATCTCTTTGACGCGAAAGGAAAAATATGGACAAATTCAATTTAAATTAAAAATATCTTGATAGTGACTAAATTCTCACATATTGGCATCTGTGCCATTTTTGATAACCCTGGCCTATCCAAAATTTTCATTTCCATCTTAGTTAAATGATAATTGTAATCCTAGATGATAAATTATAGATTTAAATATTTTTCATTTGTAAAAGAGGAACTTCTTTTTCACAGTAAAATCTTTTTTGAACCACCTAATATTATATAATTAAACCACTTCCTAGTTCATTAGAACATGGTAGATCTTCTATTTAGTCAAGATACATATTTTTTTAATTATTTGTTTTGATCACATGTTCTTTTTTCAATTAGTTTTCAACTTGGTTCCTTCTCTCATACAAATTTTCAAAAGATTTTATAATACGTTTTATTTTTTTAAAATAAATATTTCATACTCAAGATGATTAAAGTATTATATGCCAAAATATACAAAAAAAAAAGTATATTTTTTACAGAACTGTTTTTCAGGCATACATTACTAATTCAATTGCCACTTCGAGATATTTTTTAACCGTATTATCCAAAATCCAGTACAGAAATAAAATAAGCATAGTCGATTTGGTATAAAACAGATATTTTATTTTTTTGAAAATATTTTTGAAGACAGTATCTATATATACCACAAATCTGATTGAAGCTTTCAGATACTTTAAAACCATAAATGCCAAACCTGAGTCCAAAAATGAAACCAACATCTTCCATTTGGCATAAAAACAGATATTTTATTTCAATTTCAAAAATATTTCTGTAGACCGAGCAGGCAATTCATACAATCTTTCAAAACTCGGGGACGCTTAGACTTGCCCACCACAGAGAGAGGTAAACTTTCATGGCATTGTAAATTTGGGAGCTTAAAAACACTTCATCTTTGATTTGTGGGCATTGCAAATTTTTAGAATATCTTTACGACGTAAATCGAACATTTGATTGACACTTTCAGACATTACGTCTAAATGGAAGAAATGATTTCAGAAATAAAAATTATCATGGTCGAATTGGTATAAAAAATATATTTTATATTAAATTAGAGAGAATATTTTGGGATATAGTTTTCAGACATAAACCGCAAATTTGATTGACACTAGCAGTAAAACCTCTAAATGCGAAAACTGTGTTTAGGAATGAAACCAGCATGATCGATTTGCTAAAAAACAAATTTTAGAACTAAACCCAAATTTATGGACTATTGGTTTTTAAATTCCAATTTAAAAAAAGGGGCATGAGTATAAAAACATATATTTCATGTAAAATTTGAATCAATATTTTTGGAAACAAATTTTAGAACTAAACGCAAATTTGATTGATACTTATAGGTATTTTCAAATTCAAACTGCAAAAGTTGAGTCCATAAATGAAACTAGCATGGTTGATTTGGTATAAAAACCGATATTTAATTGTAAAATTTGAATGAATGTTTTTGGTGACAATTTTTAGAAGTAAACCGCAAATTTGATGAACACTTATAGGTATTTTCAAATCCTAAATGTAAAAAATGAAAACAGCATGACCGATTTAGTATAAAAACATATATTTTATGTAAAATTTGAAGGTATATTTTATTAGATATATTTTTGATCAATAAAAATTTTGATTGACATTTTCTAAAAAGTTGCCATGATTATTGAAAAAATTAAATATATAAAGTGTTATGCGTTCCAAACTGTATATAATTACAGATGTTCAAGGTAGTATATGATATAAATCCTAAGTTATAAGGTTAAGTACAAATAATGCCAAAATTTTGCTGAAAAATTTTAATTTTTGATTTTGATTGACAGTTTTGGACATGAAAGGGTCATTCAACTACCATGAAAATGGTTTCAAAAGATGCAGCTAGCGATTTTAGGAAAAGTCACAAAATTTGAAGGGATATGATTCAGCCAATTTTCTACAATTAATTTTTTAGTGAAGGGGGGGGGGGCAGCACTAATAGGGTTAAACCGTTTCTTTTATTGATTTTAATATTTAATAAGGTCGATGCGAAAGGGCTTATTATACCTGCATTTTCTTTCGTAGCGCAAATTAGTGGATGAGTAATTGCAACGTGATAACAACAATATGATGAATCTGTTTGCTATGTCTTTCAAGAATTGTATGCTCCCTTTCCATAATTTGAGATGTGTATTGATCGATTTGAAAAAGGAGAGTATAAAAAAGATGTTTAATAATTTATATCATTCCACCTAATCTTCATGCATTTATATCACCATACTCTTATGCATAGAAAATACTTGGAAATCGTATTCACATCTCATTTACTTTACAAAGTCTCTATACTTGCTTCTGCTTTCCACACCTTGCTGACTTACGAGTCTATATCTCGCATCTAATGGATCAAATGTTACAGAATATGCAATAGCAACAGCCTAAAGCTACTACTGACTTTTGTTTTTGGAGGAATAAATCATTTTTTATCTTTCATTCCCTCATACTTTTTTATTTTTATTTTTTTATGCAAAATTTCCTTTTCTGTTGGATCTTTCTGTTTCTTTTCCTATAGATTGTTTGGTATAATGTATGGGGTGCTTGTATTTCAAGGAAGTCTTTGTGTGTGTGTCAGTGAATGAGTGTACTTTTGTTGTGTCTGATCTCTTTGTTGTGTTTTTCTTAGTTCTTAAAGTGTGCACTAATGGCTGGACTTTATTTTTAACACGGAAAGGAAAATATGATGTGGAAAATGGTTGAGAAACAATCTCAAATAGTGTTATTTTTCTATTGCTATATCTCATCTTATTTGTTACCGAAAAATATTTTCCTTCTATATTTTACTGTCTGATATCCATTCAACAACGTGTTCTCACTTGGAATGAAATAAGTTTATTCTTAAACTTTTTTTATTTTTTATTTATACAATTGAAGATATGTAAAGCATACACTTGTGTGTTGATATGAGTAATTTTATTGTTATTTGAAAATTCAATTTTAGTCAATTAGAAGGGGGTTTTGGCAACGAAGTCATATGCTAGGGTAAAGAAAAAATTCTAAGTATTAAACTTAATATTTCTATGCCAACCAAGAGGTAATTGAAACAACTCATTTTATGTAGTATATACTATATAATGTATAGCCAACAAAACAGCATTTTTCCTTCTTCATTGTAAAAAATATAAACAATGGTTTAAGAAGAGAATTAGGGGTACGTTGGAAAAGAGAAAGAGTTACAATTCTCACATGTGGTATGGAAAAAATGGAAAAGATTTTGCTGAAAATGAATTTTTTTGCTTGGCTAAACGCTATTTTTTTTTTAGCTAATTAGATCCAAGAGTTTTGGCCCGTCCATTTGAACAGTCAAAAATTATTCAAGAAATGTTCACAATAATTGGTTCGATTCGTGAAAACAAAATGATTTAAAAATTGTAATCCAATTATATCGATGAGTACTATATCTTTTAAAAAATATAATAATATTGATTAACAAAAATTATGTTTCTATTCTTTTTTTGTCAAAGTGTTTGTAATTTAATGTTCCATGCTTTTTCGTAAAATTAAATGATACGGGCACAATCAAATTAAAATTAATTCCGAAAGATTTCAATATTAATTTTCTACCATATCCTGATTATGAATTCGAAGGTATCAATCAAAGTGACCGAACTTGCCAAAACATTATTATAACTATTATAAACTTTTTTTTTACCTACTTTACGTTGAATTGATAAAAATGATCATTTATTATTATTCTTGTGCTTTTACCATTTTTGGATATGTTACATTTTCGGATTTATATAAAGTCAACATTTTGCTTATAAACCAGATTTCATCCTGTTGCTATGAATAATTTTCAGGTGTGATCCCAATTTCTCTTGGATAAAAATGTCATTGATCAAAATTTCTACTTTTATGGAAATGGTATAAAATATTTAAAAATTATAATACATAAACTATAAGTATAAAGTCATATAAAATATTATTTATGGAATAACTACGATTGTAAATTTTCTTCCTTATGATTTTTGTTTGAAAATGATTCTTTCACAGTAACTTGTTTAACTCATAACGTGTAAACTAGTTTGCAAATCATATTGGTTCAATATTTTGATTAATTACCCATGGTTCAATATTTTGATTTTAAATTTTTGCCAAAAATTTTCGATTCTTAGAAATAAACACTGAATCTTCTATTAAAGCCTATCATATGCTAATTTGATTGATTGAGAGGTGTTGACATAGCTAATAGACTATAAAAGGTCCGATAGCTGGCAAAAGCTTGAGGTTAATGATGAAGCGAGCTAGGTAAGGTGGATGGCGTCAAAATAAAATAAAATAAAAAATTTATGAAATATTGAATAATGTATAAACAAGGAAGAGAAGTTTGAATTGTGGTTTAAGGGGAATTCAGTCTTAAAGTTCTTTCCACCAATTCGATTAGGCGGGATAAATTTTTTTTAAACTGAGGATTTAGTAAAGCTTCATATATAGACAACATAGAAAACCCATTTTCGATATGTTTTTGCGTAAAACAAATCTGAAAGATCTCTAGTTTTGGTGCAAGAAAACAGTAAATGGTTGGGAGTTTCATTAAGGTTGCATCCAAAACGGCAAAGTTTATTTGGGGATTTTTTGATTTTATATAAAAAAGTTTTACAGTTAGAGTTGACAGTGAGCCACCTTAATATATTAGGGCGGAATGCATATATTTTCAATGCATTTTTTAGGGATGTCATGCTTAAAATTGGAAAATAGAGAGGGTATTTGCTGTTCAACCAAATCTTTGACCAAAAATGACTGCTCCTTTTGTTTATAAATCTTTTCAATGGAGAAAGGGACAAGGCACTATTTTTAACTGGAAATAAAAGCGCTTGTTTTGCTATTCTATCGCAAAATTCGTTTCCTGTTATGCCCATATGGCCAGGACACCAAATAAATCGAATAAAGAAGTGTCTACTTAATTCAGAATATAAATTTAAAATGGAAGCCACATAGTCTGAGTCAGAATATTTATTGCGTAGGGAGTTAATTACAGACAATGAGCCAGATATGACATAAACCAGAGAAAAGTGTAAAAATTCGTCAATTCAAGATGTTTAAAAGCTGCGCATTGGGCAAGAAAAGATGACGAAAAGAGTCCGATGTTGAAGGAATGAGATCAACATGGTTCGTTCTGAGAAGGATAATATAAAGCAAAAGCTGGCGCGCCTACAGTAGATAGATGATCATAAGAGCCATTAGTGAAAAAAAAATAAAGCTCTCGATGAATTGATTATTTTCTGACACAATTTTTTAGCTTTCGGCTTGGATTGATTTATGCTAATCCTTATGTCAAGATTCGTTATCGCGGAGTTATAAATTCTACGAGAAGAAATTATATTGTTGCTCACATCAAATTGAAATTCGGAATATTTAAGATAGAGACGATCAAAATGATCAATATTGGAATAAAATTTATCCGAATCTGTCAAAGTTCCATAAGTATAATATCGTTTATTTTTTGATATAAAAGATCATTTTTTTAAAATGGCCGATCTTTCAATGTAAAGTAAGGGGGAAGAAAAGATGACATGAGGGAAATTACTAGCTTAGGAGTGGAACTACAACATTTAAGAGACTGTCTTATGATAGTATAAAAAGGACACTAAAAGATTGCTGGTACTTCTTTTTTTGGAAAATTGTGCCCCCATGAAGCAACGCCGTATAAAAAAGAAGGAAGTATTACGTTAAGCAGGACGGTTTTAAAGAAAGTAAAATGTTTAGGCCATTTTTTGACTTTTGAAGCATATAGTTTAATTTCCAACTGAGTTTAACATCAAAGATTACACCTAAGTACTTCACTGAAGACACAGGGCAAGGATTTACTGAGTCAAAATAAAGCGAAGGTTCGATTGCTTTTACCAAAGTTTATAAGCGAACATTTACTGAAGTTTATTTTAAGGTTAAAGTAGTTTAGAGACATGATGGAATTTGAATAGAAGATAATCAAGTTTCAGCAAATTCTCAGTGGGGTCTTTTCCTATTACCCCTATTATTAAGTCATCGGAGTAGCTTTGATAAAAATGCTTAGATTTGTTTGAAGCATTCAGTAGAGGATCGATTAGAATTATAAATAAAAGGTCGGATATGCACCCGCCCTGAGGAGTAGAGCCATTTAATACTTTCGCCTTAGAAGAACTGTCTCGAAGAAATACTATCCTGTTTTTCAGGTAAGATTCAACAAATTTAATTATATATATTATGCCATTTCAGCGGATTTGCGGTAGACGTATGCAAATTGACTGCTATCAATACATTGATAGGGGTAAATTATTGATAAAAATTGATAAACCCTATTGATAGCCTATAATTTTTTCACACAATTTTCCGATACATGGGAGTAAAGATATAGGCCCTAGGTTTTCAATATTTCGGTTTATATCCTTCCTTTTGGGAATTAAGACAATTACGCCAAATTTGAAAACATGAGGGAAATATCCTGTAGTGATTATAGCATTGAAAAAATTCTACTAAGTAAAAAGAAATATATTGAAGAGCTTTTGAGAATTCTAAAACTTATTTTATCGTAACCTGGGGAGGATTTCAAGAAAAAATGTTGGAAGCGATATAGAACTTCATTCTCCTACATCCTAAAATTTAACTTTTAGACCTTTTTGGATGTTCAGAAAAGAAAGCAGTAGGAATCTCGTAACTTTTTTGTGGGGAAAAAGTGTTCTAATATTTTCAAGAAGTGAAGTTTTGTGAAAGATAAATATTTGTTAATGTTTTTCCTTTCTTACATTTTTTAGTTTCTCAAATAAGACATTGTGAAAAACGCTAACGACCTATTCTTCAAATCATAATTTGAATTGATATAAATCTTCAAAGTTGAGTTAATTACTATTCATAAAAAGATTTGAACTGTCAAATATATAGTGTATGCTATAAATTGAACCTAAAATTTCTTTGTATCAGATCTCAATTTATAATAAAAAAAGATTACATTTAACTTGCGCATGTAACAAACATTCAGACGGTATTTCGCAATCTGCTGAATTCTAGATCGTGGACATCCTTATTTATCCAATTATGCATAATTAATTCTTCTTTGGATCCAATACAAACAATAAAAAGTTAAAATAATTCAGACAATTTACAAATACTTTGAAAAATTGTCATTAAGAAGAAGAAGAAAATTTATTGCTTGAACACAAAATTTTAATGCAAAAAAAAGAACAATTTTCATTTAATTCAAATATAAATTAAAGGTCAGGGCCGCCGTACAAATCTATATTTGATTAAACAAAAAAAAACATCAAACATTAAAGGTAAAGAATCACGAAAAATTGTAAAAGTTATTTAATATATAAAAAAATGTAAACAGATAGATAGATAGATATAAAACATGCATTGTTAAAGGAAAAGTAGCAAAAATACAAAAGTGGATATTACAACATTTTAATCAAATTCATAAATTGTGTTTATTATTAAAACTGCATAAAAGAATAGGAGCAGAACTGACAACACTCATACGTGCAAGTAGTATTATACTTATCAACAACTAATGTTTTGAGCTTTTTCTTGAAGACTTTATGACTATCAGAGAAGGAAAGGAACTTTATAAAATTAACAATTTTAGAAATTCTGTAGGAAGGCGCGCTCTTTGATTTGAAAAAATTACATCTGGGAATGGATAGTGAATTTGAGCTACGAAGATGGAAAGTGTGATCTTTGATTCGTTGAGTAAACCAAGGATGGAAAACTTCAGGTAACACATTGTTATAAAATTAAAAAAAAAAGTTCAAAGCATAAAACTTATAGAGATCTGTACATTTAAGAAGCCCGTTTTCATAAAATAACATGTTTGTATGAGATAAAGGAGGCTTATTAAACTATTCTCAATAATTTTTTTTGTGACGTTATCAGCTTATTATCTAATCTATAACCATAATTCATGATACTATAAGTAAGGTGTTGAAGATATAAAGTTTTATAAAGAAGTAATTTAGTTTGACTAGGAAGTAAACTTCTACATTGTTTTATTTTTCCAATTATGCAATTTACTTTCGCTAATACATGTCGATTATGATATTTCTAATTCAAGTTTTTGTCTATTAAGAAAGTTAAAATTATTTACGAATTCAAAATCATAACTAAATTTAATATTTGTATAAGAACTTTTAAAACAAATCATTTTACATTTATTTCTATTGACAGTTAAAGAGTTTGAATCGAACCAATTAAAAAAATTATCTATTTTTATCTTCAAAGAACAATCATCCAAAGAAAAGAGAATTGAAACATCATCGGCATAGAGATAAATATTAAAACCGTCAACTTTATGTATATCATTAACATATACTAAAAAGAGTAAGAGGCCTATAATTGATCCTTGAGGTACCCAACAAGAAAGCAATTTCATATCAGAAAAAGATCCATTAACTTCTACAGTACAATATCTATTGGATAGGTAATCTTTTATCAAAGAGAGTGAAGAATCAGTTAGACCATAAAAAGAAAGTTTGTGAAGCAAAATTGAATCAAATGCCTTGGAAAGGTCTATAAAGAGCGCAGCAAGTGGTTTATTTGAATCCAAATTAAAAAAGAAATCATCTAAGAAAAGAGAATGTAGTAGTTCTGTGGAGTGTTTGGAGCGGAAGCCAAATTGCCTATTATAAAAGTACTGATTGATTTCAAAGTATTCATAGAGTTGTTTTAGAGTAATTTTTCAAAGATCTTGCCTACAATAGGTACTAATGAAATTGGACGATAGTTGTCCAAATTATTTTTATTTCCTTTCTTAAAAATTGGAACAATTTTAATGGCCTTAAAGACATATGAAAAAGAGGAGGAGGCAATACATGCATTGAAACCGATGATAAGTATTTGATAAATGTGAGGAAAAATCAATTTAAATAAATTAAACGATAATCCAAATATATCTTTAGAATTGTTATTTGCAGTTGTTTTTATTACTTGAATTAAATCAAAGAAATTAATATTATGAAAAGAGAATGACGTAACCACAGGATCAAGATACTCAACATAATTTTTAGATATTGCAGGAGCTTTACTTTTATTGAATTGATTGATAAATGCATCAGCAATTTCCTTGTCATCCTTATTTGAGCTTTTGACTAGACTTAGCTGTAAAACATTATTATGATTTTTATTGCAAAACAAAGAATTCAGTTTTCTCCATGTATCACGGCATGAGATTTACAACATTTAAAGTACTGAGAAAAGTATCTATTTTTGAGAATTTTTATTAATGTTTTTATTTTACTACGATAGAATATGTATTTCTTACGTAATTCAGAATTGGTATGTGCTCTTTTCAATCTCTGAAAGAGACTATCCCCAACCTGAATAGATTTTAACAAGCCAAAAGTCATCCACGGATTGGTAAAGTACTTATATTTATTTCTGCGAAACGATACTTCAAAGGAACACTTACTGATAAAAGCAGATAAATAACCTAACAACTTAGAAAAGAGCAACTCAGGAGTAGAAAAAAAGGGCATAACGTATCATAAAAGTTGAAAGATTGGAGAATGCTGATGAACTTAATCTTGTCAAAAAAATTCCTAGTAAAAGTTTTGTAATTCAATTCAATAGGTAGAGATACAAAAATAGGATAATGATCGGAGATTTCTGAGAGTAAAATAAAACTGCACTGATTTATTTACAATAATGTTATCAATAAGGGTGGAAGCTTGTGGTCTTGTGCGCTTCGAGGTTGTGAACTTATATGAATAGGATGATAGAAGATGAAAAAAATTTTGTATTTGGGACGAATTTTCATATCTAAAAAGATCGATGTTGAAGTCTCCTGCAATTATATGTTCAAAATCGCTAGTTAGAGAGTTTAAAAATAATTCCATATCATTTATGAACATCTCAAATGAATTTTTTTCCATCGTTGGGGGTCGATAAAAATTATGGACAAGAATCTTCTTTTTTTTGTTCAAATGAAACTCAATTGAAAAAACTTCGAAAACGGATGAAGAAAACTCAAAAACTCCTATTCTAGAATGAAGGGATTTTAAAACAAAGAATCCTAGACCTGTATGAGAGGAGATACGACATGGTAAAGAAAAAAATCTATAATCAGAGAAGTCAAAAAAATTTATCATGGAACTAAGCAAAGTTTCTTGAATACAAATTAGTGAAATACAGTTATCATTAGCTTTGTTAATATTGTTAATTAATACGCACAAATCATCAAACTTTGAATTCAGAGATTGACAATTCAAACTCATTATAACAAAGGGGTCAAATAAATAATAATGTCAATTTAAATAATAACAATTGCAGGTATTTCAGTTAAATCAAAAGAACACCGACGGTGCGAGATAAGAAACTCACATATTTAGGAACATGCATACATGTTTGTTTACTTTACACCTAAAATATGCATTCGTAGACACAGAATGGCGATTTATATACTATATTGGTTTATATGAGAAGTCAATATTTCGTTTCTCCATACATTTTTTAGTTTCTGAATATTATGCAATAAAACCTTTTGAAAAAGACCTAATCAATATTGGGGAGCCCTTCTGTTTTTACCGGACGTTCAAGAAATCCCTACTGCCAATAAATTAAAAAAATAAATATTAACTTTAAAATAATTTTATTACATAAATGTTTTTAAAAGAACTTAATAAAAAAATTATTTTTTGAACATTACATTTTTTATAACAAAGCACGTACCTTCGTTAAGCTATTCTCGCATTATGGTTAAAGAGGGCGTGACTTTTTACACAAACTCTTTTCAAAATGTAAAAATAATTAAACTGTTTGGTTATTTTGAAAGATTAGAGCATTTTTCATATTTTTTCCAATTATTTTTCAACTCTTAAGTGAAATATAAGTTTTTATATGCCATTTTTGGATTTTCCACTTTTAGTTAAGCCATTTTGAGCATCTTTTCAAACTTTTTCAGATCAACGGCAACCAAAGTTTCAAAAAACTTTTCTATTGCCCCCTATTAAAAAATTGATACACAAATACATAAAAATATTTTTATAAAAAAAGTTTTATTTATTTAAAAAGTTATATTTTTTTTTCAATTCCATGGATGAGTTTGATGTTTATTTGCTAAGGCTTCTATATTTGGTTCTATGCTGCTAAGAAGGAGTCGTCGCCTCTGGCGATTTGCAAACGATTTCTTTGTCTTCTGAGAAGCTGTGTTATAACACTAAAACGGCATTCAGCCATATACTTAGAAAAGCAATAAAAAAAAATTAATTTTTTTCCCATAATTTCGGAAATTTTTAAGGAATGCAAGGTTGAATCCCAAAGGTTTGATATGATTGTTTGAAAAGAGACTTCAACTCTACGTCATTTTTTAAGAGAATCAATTCTTGCTTTTTACAATTAGTTTCATCTGGTGTATCATAAAGAAAAGGATCGATGAGCCAGTCATGTAGATCATGATATCTAAATGTCATGTTTTTGTGTAGAAAAGTCAAATGCTCACAATAAACAAGGAGATCACCTATTGTAGGACAAAAAAACAGCAAGACTTTTTGAGTATATTCAAAATTGAAATAGCTCTCAGACTAATATTTTGTCTGAAAAGTGAGTTTTTCAATGAATGCACCAATAACAGATTTTGTCTTGATGAGATTTACCTCAGATCCTTGCAGTTGCAGATTTATCTCGTTAAATATGGTGAACAGGTCTGTCAAGTAGGCTACATCACTTTTGCAGGCTATGAGCTCATCACTATAGCGAAGCACATTTATTTTCTCTGAGAAAAGTTATGATGGTCTCAAATAGAGAGTATAACTGCTTAAACGAATTTCCCCTTGATAACCACCGTACTTCGGTGTGTAAAAGAAGGCGATCAATTCCTTTTTGTTGTCTTTGCAAAGCTGACGAAATAATCGCGAGTTAAAAGAATTACATTTTATTTTGTTCACTTCTGATATAATGCTATCAAGAGATTTATGAGGACGTTCATCAAGCAACAGGGGGGGGGTGTCCTTTGGGGAGAAGGGGGATTTTTTTATAAAAAGGGGGGACTTTCTCCTTTTAGGGGCCCCCCCACAAAAAAAATTTTCTGAGGTTTTTTAAACATTTTTATTTCCCCTTTTTTTTTCCACTTTTTTTCTTTGAAACCCCCATTTTTTTGGGGTCCCCCTTTTGCTTGCCTCTTTTTTTTTTCCTCTTTTTTTTTTTTTTATAAGTTTGTGGGGGGGGCCTTTTTTTTTGTGTTTTTTTTTTTTGTTCTTTTTTCTTTTTTCCCCTTTTTTTTTTTTTTTTTTTAATAGCTTTCAAAAGAGTAATGCAGTCAATAAAAAGGTCAGAGAAAAATATCATAATATGTGGCTAGGAGTACACATCATACATAAGCTTTTGTAAAAGCTCTTCTATTTACACATGTTGAATGTATTATTCCAAGTTATTACGAGTTTCAATGTTCTCATGAGCTTAAAAATAATTATATGGAAAAATCTACAGCGCCACTTTGCGCAACTCGAACGCCCTCTATCTTGAGCAAAATATTTGACGGCCCCTTGTGTCTTGATAACGCCCCCTAAGGAGCGCTACCGCCGACTTTGGGAGACACTGATCTTAAGCATAATGCGAGCATATAGCCTTACGGCTGAAAGTGTTTTGATATCTCCAACAACCTATACACCTAAGGTATGTAGGTAGTTAGATCTCAAAGCACTTTCCAGCATGTGCTGTTATGCTTGCGTAAGCTTGAGATGTTATTCTAAAAATAGAAAGAAAGGCACATTAGTTTGTCATACTGTTATCAACGGTGGTGAGAGTTCTTTCAATGGTGTCAATGAGGGTTGCAAGGGATTTTAGTAATGATGGGTGTAACAGAAGATCTGAGGGTGCTGTTGGAGATCTATTAAGTAAAGAAAGGCAGCGAATTAGAAGATCTGGCGATGATAAGGGAAGATTTAACATGTGAAGATGAGATGGTATGGCGTTTCTATTGTCTTCCATCCGAAACATGAGTATGGATTTTCGCTAACTTTAATTCGGAAGAGATATGCTTTGCATGGCAGTGGCCTGATAGCCGACCAATGGTTGAACGCAGTTGTGTAAATTTTTTGTTTTTGAAAGTTGTGTGTATTGTGCTGATGTGCGGTAAAGAGGAAATTAGTGCATTTTAAGAGGAAGATCTTAAAATAGAAGACATCTGCTATTCTTCTAGAGAGGATAAGTTCCAATAAATTTTCACTTAGTAATCGCCCAATCAAAAACAGAATTGTTCTAGAGAGTAACACATAGTAGAAAATCAAAAATTGATAATTTACTGTTTTTTTGATGAAATAATTAAAAAGGCTTCACTTAATTTATGCAAATTTTTGCTTAGTTTCAAGTTTAGAGCTGTAATTTTATTCCGTAAATGAATGATTGCACATGTTTACAAAATTATTAGAATATTTATGATGATATTAAAATATCATTTTCAATTGTAACAGCAGCAAATAAAGCTTCAATAGTAAAGGATTTGCAAAGAAATGAATGTGAAACAGGTTACATTACTTTTATAAACGAAAGTTCAATTATTATTTATTTGAAAATAATAGTATTTTCACTATCAAATATTAAAAAATCTAGAGTCGAGGGTTTTGTTAAATTACATTTGTTAAACATGTTGAAACTTCTTTATTGATATTTAATTTAGTTTATATATTTTCCATCAGTGCTGGGCATTTTGTACATAATTGTGTACCTTTCTTAGCAAGAGGGTGTAAGTAAGGTTGGTTAGATACTTTGTTTCGATAACTCAAGGTCAGGAGTTGGATCTCTTGCTACTTTTTTTATAGTTCGATACAAGCGGCTCAATTATGCCTTCTCAATGAATACACCCCCTGCATATTTACCTTTGTCCAATGTTCCTTGATCATATCTTATTTTACTCATAATATTATTAAATCTAAAGATTATAATAGATAAGTGTATCAACTTATCTATCTACTTAAATTTTGGACATCCAACTTTCCAGTCTCTTTTACATATAGCGTTTTTTCTGATGAGAAAATATTTTGTTGTCTGATAATAATTTATAGAACAAATTTTGCTCTCATATTCAGGTTTAGAATTTTAAGTAATTTTTTGTAATTGCAGTATTAACAACTTAATATTGAAGATTAAAAAAATTTTAATAATATAAACTCTTCATGTTCTTTCTAATAAAATTATTTTTCTTTAAACTCGAAAACTTTAGCTTAAAATTTTTTAAAAAGATCAAAAATTAAATAACTTTATATACTATTTAAAAATGGCTTTGGCGTTAAAAAAATATTTAAAATTTTTCCAAATAAATACTTCAAAGAGCTTTTGTTCACAAATGAAAATAGAAAATGTTATGGTAATTGGAGCTGGTTTAATGGGGTCTGGAATTGCACAAGTAAGTATTAATATTTTTTATTTAGTCATTGCTAAATAAAAATATTGCTTAGGCGTGTGTTAGATTAGTGAGGTTAGATACTGGGTTTTGATAACTTAACGTCTTTCGTGACCTGCTTTCCTCATAGTTCGACATAGGCTGGCCGCAAATCTCGGTACCTTAATTCAATTCAATTCATTTTATTAATCAAAACCGAAGCTTTGTAGTGTATGGCACTTTACATCAAAAATAATGCTATAACATATATAAAGTAATAAAAGTATGAAATTCAGTAAATTCATTTAAAAGGGGGGAGTAAAAAGGGATTCAGTTGAGTAGGGAGAGTTGATATTGTGCAGGTAGTGGGTGAAGAGGTTGCGTTTGAATTCAAGGATGTTTGTAGTGTTTCTGAGTGATCTAGGCAGTGCATTGAAGAGGGAGGATGAGGTGGAGTAAAATGTTTTGTCGAGGAGTTGATTTGGATAGAGTATGTGATATTCATCAAAATGAAAGAATTTAGCAAGATTCGAAAATTATGAAGAAATTACTAAAAAAATTATTAAAGAAATTACAACGTCAGACATTTTAGGGACTAAGTCTGAGTTGAGATCGAGAAAAGGGCCTTTATTTAACCTTTATTGCTAAATTGATGACTTTTTATAGGTGTTTTTCAAAATGCTATTGTGCATTTTTATGCTTCCTACAAATTAAGATTTCCATGTCATTATGGTTTATATAAGAGTCCTAATAAAAATTTAATTTTATTCCAATTTCTTGAAATTGATAAGTGCTCTAATAAGTTGATTAATTTTTTTACTTTATTCGAAATTTTGCCTAGCGTAAGATAAAAAAGATATAGAAACGTAAATTTTCATCGAAATTTTATATCTAAATTTTTGAAAATGAAAAATGAGTTCTTTTAAATTTTTAAAGAATCCATTTTAAAATTCATGATATTTTAAAAATCTACTTATATAATTACAGTCACTCCCCTTACAAACCCTATATGCTTCATTTATTTTTTGGATTCCTTAAAGCTTTGGAGAGAACGGATCGACCCCCAATAAGAGGATAAGATAAAGAAGAAAAAGAAGAAAGTTTGCAAAATATATGGATGTTTCACAGTTCCTTCATATATTTAGTGCTATATATGCTATGCAGTATCTATTTATAATCGCTGAAAACTAAAATCCAGGCTACCAATATCCCCGAAAACTAAGCTAACAGTAACTTTAACAGAAAGAAGACTTTAAAATATATTCTAAAGGCTTAAAGTTAGTAAAATTTGGTTTGAAATATCTTGCAAATGAAGTGAGGTTTTCTTCAATGGTAGATACAAGAGTAAGAAATCGTTTAATTGAAATTTAATTTTAAAACCTTTATAATGTGTCTGTGATAAGCTTCATACTCCTAAATGGACATTGGATGCGCTAAGTCTTTAAAATTAAATTTTTTAAGTCAAGAAGTATCGAAATCTGAATGGGACTTTTTTTTACGAATCCGGATTGTAATTAGAAGAATCGTAGGCAATTTTTGTGGTGTCCAATCACTAGTTATCTACACAAGGCACGACGTATCGAAGAGCAGTTTCAACCTTTTTGGGTCTCATCCGTTGGATGCTGGATGCTATTCACATTTCTGTGGATCAAACTATAATATATATAATATACGTATAACAATATCCAACCCATCAACCATCTCCATGTATAAAAAGATCAAATATGCTATGTAAACCAAAGACTTGGAAATGAAAGGGTGTATTTGATACATTGGGAGAGATGTATATAGATTTTCATCTTCTTTCTGTGTTGATTTACAGAAATGTGAATAGCAACCTGCATCCAACAGAAAACCGATTTTGGATTGGCTTGCCTTGGCCAACATACATATGATTCCTCATATCACGTCCAAGTACTTATTTAGAAATTTTTATGTTTGTTTCAAAGTTGACTCTTTTCTTGTTTTTTTATTGACTTTATTGATCCAATAAAATCAGCAAAAATGTTATTAATAGGAAGATAAAAGTGGTATAAAATTAGTTTTTTAGTGTTTTTTGAATTTGGTTTGTGCGCGCCCTTGTAATAACATCAAGGCTTTTATATTTACTCCTGCTTCATTTGTATGATAGAATGGATTTCTTTGATACATAGCTTTAATATTGCATCTAGGTTTGTGCTTCATCTAAGTTCAATGTTTTATTGGCAGATACCTCAACAACTGCTTTATCCACAGCCAAAGAAGCCATTTCCAAAAGTTTGAAGAAGCTCGCTTCTAAAGAGCATGCTGGAGATCAGGTAATTTTTAAATATCACTAAATTTTTGGTAAGTAACTAAAGGCTCATTTGCTCACTTTTTTGGCGTGCAAATTTATGTATCAAAATATATATTTAGAAACAAAATCTTTGACAGATATGCCCATTGAGGTGAAATAATTATAACAAATATAAAAAATTGTAAAAACTGGACACTATATTGCTGATTTTGCTGACTAATTTCGGAGTATAAACTCCTTTTTCAAAGCAAATATATAAAAATATTCTTCCATTTTATATATTTGCTTTGAAAAAGGAGTTTATACTCCTAAACTAGTCAGCAAAATCAGCAATAAAGTGTCCAGTTTTTACAATTTATTTTTTACAGTTTTTACAGTTTTTTTTGAATGTTTGCAATGCTCAATCTATCCAAAGGATGTTGAAATAAATTTTTGAGTTTATTTATTTTGAAATTTAATATTAGTACCAAACTTCTTCTTCTACGTTTGAATGAATCACTCTAGTGATGCTGTTGTTGTCGTCCTTAGGAAAAGATTGGTGCAGTGGTTGGAGAAATCCTTGCCAGAATTTCTTTTTGCTCAGATGCGCTCGGCTCTGCTGGAAAAGCGGACCTGATCATTGAAGCGGTTTTGGAGAAGTTGGATGTGAAGCAGAGACTTTTTGCCGCCCTCCACAAAGTATCCTCGCAGTAAAGATGCACTCTTTTTCTTTTATATGCAAGATTGTGAAGTCTTTTTTGATTATTTTTCTGTCTATTCTGTTTTTTTATATTTATCGAGGGTATATAAGATTTGGATATATAAGATTTTTGAATAACTGATTTTTTTCTTTTCACTAAAAAATAACCTTTATGAAGTTTTAATAGTATAAATTTATTTCTAAATAATTTTTCTTTTTTCATTTTTTTTTTCAATTAATTTAATTTAAATAATTTGTAAACTTTATGCTTCAGTAAAATATAAAAATGCTAGAAATTTCGAATTTTCTGTAAGTTGGAGGGAGTAGAGAAAAAGTTCTAGGAGTTCAAGCTGCTGCACATATGTCTCATTCAACGTAGAAATTTTTTCAAGCCCTAGCACTCTAGCCAGTATTACCTTTTAGTGGTCATCAGAACTTCTCCTCTTTTGAATTTTTTTTTCTGAAATTCTCTTGTTCCTTTCTTTTTCAGAAATGCCATTCTCGCTTCAAACACATCCTCTCTCTCGATATCGGATATAGCACTTGCCGTTTCAAATCAAAGTCGCTTTGCGGGTCTTCATTTCTTCAATCCAGTTCCTCTCATGAAATTAGTTGAGGTTTTTTTCGTTTTCATCTGAATTTTCTCAATGTCGCTAAATACAAAATGTTTACCGTTACTTTAACGAAAACTGAATATTGTAATTTAATGTAAGGCTTCTTTGATTCAATTTCTTTTTTCCTTAAATATGTGATGATTAGATTTCAAAGAACCGCATAACTGCGCCCTTTTCAAGGCCTTTGGGATCTTGGTAAGTTCAATATAATGAGGATCATGAATTCGGAATATTCTTCCCTCATGAATGAATATCCTGGATAAAAGTGCAAAAGATTTCAGAGTAAAAAATAACCAGAAAATCACGTCCACTTCAATTAAGATAAAAAATAGATGTCATGCCATATTTGTAAAAAAAAAGTTTCAAGTTTAGTTTTTTAAGTTTTCACTCCACATGTGTCTTTCTGAAATCTCTTACCTTGTAAACATCGACAACACATGGTAAGAACTGTTTATTCTGCAAATAAGCTAACTTCCTATTTTATTAATCAAATATTTTCCTCTTTATCAATAAATTTGTGCAATTTATTGGGCAATGATGTTTGTGTCCAGCTTTTAATGAAAAGTTTGAGCGTGGTAAAGGTTATATTTAACTTATATACCGTAAATACTCGCCTATAATCCGAACTTTTTTACCGGAATTAATTGACTAAAAAGGGGGTGCGGGTTATCTACCTAAACAGAACTTATCACAAATGGAAAAAAGTTGGAAAAATATAAAAACTTACTTATAAAGTCTAAAAATAGCAAACTTAGTTCTGGATCAAATTAAACTATTATTATTTATATAAGAACTATGTGAAATTTTGAATTATATATGTCAATAATTCTAGTCGATAACACCACATCATGTTGCAAAAATGCAACGCCGGTAAAATTCCGATTTTTCTTGAAGACTATTTCTAAGGTTACGATACAAATTATTATCTTGAAAATTAATTAATATAAATGAATTTATTAGTGCTTAAAAACTTTAAAATTATAATGGATTAAAAACGGGTATTTTAGCTTTATTTCCGTATAAAAATTTTTTTTTATAAAAAATTATTTTTAAAATGACCCCTTATAACCCTATAATTTGAATAAGTAAATTTTTTTTAATCTCATTGGATAATAATTGAAGTAGTTTCGTTAATTGATAGGTGTTTAGTTAGCGAAGTATACTTCGATGGCTTTTAATTAGTGAGTTGGCTGTATCATAGCAAATAAGTAAAAACTAAGGTGAATGACTTGATCAAATATTGAATTATTTCCTAAGAAAATCTTTACATTTAAAGACGAATAACTTCTGAAAAACTTAATTAAACGAATTGTGCGAGTCTCCGCTATGCGGCCTAATATCGTATGTGAGGTATAGTATGTAGGCATATTATTATTATTTGTATTGCTAATAAACTCGATTTTTTAAAATGGCCTCTCCCTTTGAATTAAATATTTTGAAAAATTGATTTAGATTGTTTCCACGAAAAGTTTGGACGAACGCGTGATTTCATCGCTTGAATCGTTTGTAAAAGTTCTCAAAAAATTCCCCGTTCACTGTAAGGTAAGTTTTTTCTCGTTTATTCAACTATACGCTCCCATTTAATGATTTTCTTCAACAGATTAAGACCATGATTATTGAGTATTATTGATTGTTTTTATTGAGAGACCATGATTATTGAGACACCGTATTTGAGTGTTTTTGAATATTGATGAATCCTTTATCCAACCTATTTTTTTTGTCATTTTATTTCTGAATCCTATACAATTTTAAAATGGATATATATGGGTATAGCATTTTTACCATTTTGATAAACTATTAATGATAAATACTGTATTTTTGAAAGTATATGACGCTACACTAGGAATATGGAAAAAATGCTCAAAATTGACAGTTTTTTATACGAAGAATGAATAGTAATTCTGAATGAAGTTCTGATTCATTGATGAATTCATATTATTTGAAAAGTGTTGGCGAGCGAAGAAATTAATTCATATTTTTAAAAGTAAAACTTTGAAAAGTGTTTTGTTTTTAATTGAACACTTTGATAAATCAATAGATTTGGATCTATCGCAAAAAAAGGGTATAGCTTGAAAGCTAAGCTTAAACAATAGAATTCAGGGTAGTGTTATTATATAAGCGATGTTGGTCTTCAAAAATCTTAATAATGGATTCTCTCATTTACAACTGGTTCCTTCGTTTTTTATGGCATATCTTGTTTGGTGATATATTTGTCAGCATGTTAATTAGTAAAATTTGAATTGAACAAATTCGGTTTAAAACCGCTGACCTTTAAATATTGACCGAACTTAAAATTGTGTCTAAGAGTATAAAATAAATATAAGGAACATCGGTCCGACTTACAAGAAACATTGGTCGTAACCAATTTTGGGTCTATAAGATTGATCTTTTAAGAAACATAATTCTTAAAAGTCCTCTTAAAAGTACGCATGAATTTCTCAATCACTTAGAAAAATCGAAGTAAATTGAGTGATTCAAGGGATGATGAGTTTTCTGTAAGGATTTCATTCAGTAAATCTGAATGCACAATTTTGTCTTTATTTCTTTCTAAGCAAAGCTAGAAATTTTTCATTAGAACATTTAGATAAGGGGAAAGATAACCAAAAATGTTATACATTTTGTAAAAAATTTCTGAGAAGATTGGAGAACTTTTTGAGATCTTCAAAGGAGATATCCAAAACGAAGAATGAATTCTTTTAATCTGTTTAAAGATTTATTAATCTTCAATATTGTGATATTTCTTGTCCCTAAGCAAAGTCTAAATCAATAGCAAAGTTTGATGAAACTTTCTATTCTTAATATCATTTTCTTGCTTTTCAAATTTGCCAAATCTTACCAAGGAATTAATGTGATATATAGATTGCGATGATGATCAGATCGAAATTAAGAGATAATTTCCTAAATTTAGGACACACCTGGCTTCATAACCAACAGACTATTGGTTCCGTATCTGCTGCAAGCGATTGAAATGCTAGAAAGAGGTACTCTATACATTCTTCATTGATTCCTCCTTTTTCATTTTTGTTCGATTTTGATTTCCATTCTATCTTTCTACAGGTGATGCCTCAATGCGTGATATTGATGTTGCGATGAAGTTTGGCGCCGGGTATCCAATGGGTCCATTTGAACTCTGTGATTTGATTGGCTTAGACACGATAAAGTTCATTTTAGAGGGTAATGATTTTCATTGCTTCTTTTCGACTGAGAGCACATTCCGACTTTATACCTTTTCAAGTTCAACTTGGCACTAAGAAAATTCAAAGATTTTGCTTGTTTATATCTAAAATATTTTAATATTCAAAAAATAGGATGAATTTTATGTACATCATTTTTTATGGCAACAAAAATATATACAAAATTTAATTTGATAAGTTTCTTTTAAAATTTCAAACAACAGATTTATTTTGAAACAAGAAAATTCTGTCTTTCCAAGTTTAAACTTGGTAATTTAGCAAAAAATGTTTCTGGAGCTATTGGAAGTGCAGACCCTAATGACTGCAATAAATTTATTGACAAAATTAGAGGATTATTCTCAAAAGTTTTTATAATGGAAAATGAATTTTGTTATAGAATAAAATTTTTAGTGAAACAAAGTTTTTGTAGTCAATAATATCTTGAATAAAATAAATGTATAAAAGTTGGTTTTTTTTTAATAAACTAATTCCTAAAATATTTTAGATATGAACAGACTTAATTATTATCATTTGAATTTTTTTATTATTTAACTTTGTGAATAAAAGACACGATATAAAAGTTATATTATAAAAAAGTGTGTTATTATATAAATTTTTATTGATTTTGTCTACTCCAACAACTTGCTAATTGTCTTTGACTCTTCAGATCTGCTCAAAATATGTGGAAATTTTTTTTTCATAAAATGATTTATCATCACAACATTTTTTTATATTTTTTTTTAAATTCTTATAATCAATGAAAATGAGTATTGCCCTTCTAAGCATTTCAGTGAAGTAACATTTATTAGTATTAGTGAAGTAACAGGAAGGGGGTGAGGGGTGGTAAGGCACACAAAATCTTATACTATTGAAAAAAGCCTTAAAAATAGTTTTTTAAAAAAAAAATTTTAATTAAACATTTTTAATTAAAAAAACATATGTGTATAGATTTTTCAATTATTTTGTTTTTCTCCAGCAAATTTAATTACATTTCTTCTTTCATTTGGGGTTGAATCAGAATCCGCGCTACCTATATATTTTTGGGGCAAGTGCCCCCCCCCCTGTTTTATTTTTTGCCCCCCCCCTGAAAATTTTCAACTTGCCCCATGTGTTAAATTTTAACTTAACGATTTAATACTATTTATACTTAAGAAAAAATTATAAAAACATATAGTTGTGCAAGTAACTTTGAGAACATTTATGCCATATATTGGAAGCAAAACTGTTTGAAAATGATTAAATGCCTTTATAACAATTTGTTTTTGTAATTTATATAGTACTTTTAGCGCCCTCTTCTGATAAGATAAAACATTCTTTCCATAATGTAAATTTTTATTGCCGCCCCCCTAATAATTTTTTAGCGCGGGTACTGGGTTGAATATCCGTGAAGTCAGGTGTGCTGTATTTCTCGAAGAGGCCACATATGTAAGTCGGAATTATTTAAATAAAATTATAGAAGTTTTTTTTCTCACATGTTTCAAGTAAAGATGCACAATTTACAGTTCAAGTAATAATAGACATGATAAATGCACAAGTGTATTTTGCCTTGCGTGTTAATAAACTGATCACAATTCATGACGGAATTTCGTAAAAAATGTTTACATTACTCTTCTTTTTTTAAAATTCAGGATGGTGTAGTAAGCACGGTGACCACAAAGAATTCAAAATTCCGCTTCTTCTAGAGAGGTTGGTCAACGAGGGAAAAGTGGGCAAAAAGGCAAATCATGGCTTTTACAATTATCCCGGTCCGTCGTCGGCAAAGTCCTGAAAGGATGTTGTGGCGAAATAGAAAGAAATTGCATTTGATTTTGTTTTTAGCGTTTGACTTATTTTTATTTTATTCGTGTTATAATCATCATCAATGCAATGAACAACGCCTCAACAATTTAAAATGTATTTTTTCACTCTTCTATTACATTTTAGGCGTTAATGTATCTGCCTATTCATAAAGAGATTAATCCTTGATTTTCTAAAATTTGATCTTAATTCACCTAGGTAAGCTTCAAAAAGTTCAAACAATAATAATGTAAACTTTTTACATGCTCCCAATGCATCTGTTTGTGTCCATGAGTGTTCTACAGGTATGTATTTTTGGGTTTGTATGTGTAAATTTTCGCGTAGAGGTATTTGGTGAAAATTAGCCAGAAACTGGAAAATTCATCATGTTTTTAAAACACTCATGTGTTTTAAGAAAAGAGTGAATTCACTGGTTCGCGAAATCTTCATCATATTTAAATACTTTTAATCTATTGTAATACAAAATGTCTTGTGAAATTGTATCATGTTTTTTTAAAAACGACATTGCATAACCTCATTTTCATGTTCTGGTTTCTAATAAAATAGGATTTTATTTTTTCCTTTGCAAGGATTTTTGTGGCTTAATTTTATCTATAACTCAAAATTTTGACAAAAGTAACCAATTGATCGATCGTTTAAAAGATATTAGAATTAGTCTATTAACGAAAACACGGTGAATATCCATGACTAGAAAATATGTGTATCTAAATCTGTTAGATTCCTATCTCTTACATTATGCGTTCTTATCATTAGACTAGAATATCTGCACACTTTTTGAATGCATCTTCTTTGAAGTCTCTTTATACATAAAGAGATAGAGAGCTCTGTTGAGGTTTCGTGAGGAGGTTCAAAGATAGAGAGAGTATAACTATTTTTAGAATAAATCTTGATCCCATTTACCTGTTAATAAGGTCGGATAAGGGACAACTATTCTCTCATTAAGGTCCCTCGAATGGAATTTCAAGAGACTCAAGATAACGAATCAATTCATTAAGAAATATATAAAGATTTTGTCCATGTTGTGGAACTAAAAACGATTTAAAGGGCATAATACAATTTTTGGAAGCGTAAAACTTTTTTAATCAACTTTACTTTTTTTCGTTTCTCTCTTTTTTATAAATAAAGATAACTTTTTTTTGATAACATCTGAATACTTTTTTTTTGATAACATCTGAAGAAGTCGATATATCGGGTAATGCTAATAATATTAATGTAAGTTATGCCCAAAAGTTAAGTTTTAATATTGAGGAAGTTTGATGTACTATTTTTATCTTTGAAATTCTCAAAATAGAAATTGAACATATGGATAAATGAAATATATTAAGAAAGTTTTTGAAACTTTCAAACAAGTCATGTTCCAGCAATCATAATTTTATTATCTAATGATTAATTTTTATCCGAAAAATTTAAGATCGCAGTTTCCATTCCAAAAAACTCCACTTATTTGTCACCAAGAATACAAAATGAAATAGTTGCATCTTTAAAAAGTTTTGTTCTACAAATAATAATACTTGAAATCAATAACTCAACATATCTGTCATTGAAAACTGATGGAACAAATGATATAAGTGGAAAAGAATGCCTGTCAATTGTAAGTAGTTTAATGGGGTGCTCATTTTCATTGATTCCTTTTCTTTTGTGTAAGGTGTTGAGATTTTTGAAAGGAAAGGCCGTAAAGGAATTAGCATGGTCTATCCGAAAGAATGTGATGCATCTTCTATCAGCACCGCAATTCTAGACATTCTTGATGAGTGTAAAATTCAAAAACACAAAATTATGAGTCAATGCTATGATGGCGCTTACGTGATGTCAGGTAATATTTTTCTACCAGTACTTATAGATGAAAAAATATATCTTAACAGGCAAGAAGAATGGAGTCCAAGAAACAATCAGTAAGAAAGATACATTCCTTATATTCATTGTATAAACCATCAGCTTCACTTAGTTATCACTGCATCTTTCCGTCGTATAAACCATATTAAATTTTTTTATCATTAATGACCAGGCTTTACAAGTTCACGAAAAAGGTTAAAGTTAAAACTTTTTTCAGTAAACGATTCAATAAATTTATTCCAACAAGATGGACATCACATTATGAAGTTGTTAATTCATTGATAAAAAATTATAAAAAAATAATATCTTCTATAGTTTCTTTCGAAGCAAGTGGTCTAGATAATAATATCATTATTGGGATAAGTTTTGTTAGAATTCAAAGATGAAAACGAATTTGATTCATTAATAAAAAAAATGAGATTTTATGTTGACAATTCCAGTTCCACAGATAATATTTTTGATATTTTGAATGATAACGCAGAAAAAATGAGAACATTTCGTATTCTCTACGATTAAACCTTACAATTGATTCTAGAGGAATTTGACAACAGGTTTGGTTTTCGACAAATGTTCATCCTTTTAAGTGTTTTTTCAGGTTTAATGAAAAAAACTGCACAATAATGAAAGCACTTTCATATTTATCCCCTGAAAGTGTAGGATTTTTGGAATATGAAAAACTGAAACCATTTATATCCCATCTACAAAATATATCTCAGCAGATTTTTTCGGAACTTAAAGTTGGAAAAGAATATATTTAAAAAAAAATACAGAAAGAATCTGACGTTATCGATGCACTCGAACCAGTTAAAGAAGCATTTCCTAACATATATAAACTATATGAAGATATTTTAAAGCAATTTTGTATTATGTAAAATGACTCTTATTCTCTTTCAGGCCTTCTTACGGTGTAGGTTCGAGTACAGCAGTTTGTGAAAGAAGTTTTTCAACCTTGAACAGGATTATGACCCCTCTTAGAAAATCCGTCTAGAAGAAACAATTTAATATTTCTCTCTTTTATGAAAGAATATACTAAAAAAATTGACATAGAAAAATTTATAATTTTTTTTTTAAAAAAAAAGAAGAAAAATTTTCAAGTCATTAATTTCTTACTTTTTTATTTTTTCAAGTTAAAAACTTTTTGCAAAATTATATAAATTTTAGAAAAAATTTTTCTCATTTGTTGTTAGTCAAACTTTTTCTTTTCAAGTAATGAAGATCTCATTTTTTGGTGTTGTTAGTTTTTGTTGCGAAATAAATTCAGAAGCTGAAGAGGGAGGTAGGAATTGCAACCGTTACTGATTGGAATAAACTTAACTACTAATAAGTTTTTGAAATAGTTAAAACTTTTTAAAATTAATTAGACTACAAACTTTGCCCCCTAGAAAAAATTTCTACTCTTTAAAGACTTCGTGAAGAGCCACAGAAGAGTTGAGTTTCAAGAAACTTGTAGCAAATGAAGTGATTGCCAATATTCAATGATGGAAGAAAGCAACACTTTGACGAAACTATAACCAATAAAAAGAAATCAATATTTTGAATCACACATTGAACAATCTCAAAAGAAAGAGAAGCGTGAAGAATCTGGGGAATGCAACTCATCCAACTTCTCACCTCATAATTGTGTAGATATGTTGTTATATATCTAAAAAGGATTATATAATGCTTTGCATGAATTAAAATAGAAAAGACTATATCGGTTCATAAACCGACTAAAGAAACTAATTTCCATAACCTAAATATTTTGTTAGATATTGATTTTTGCTTCCATTTAGTGTGTTTAGAAATATAAACTAAGCGAGACACCTTTTATGTTATTACGCTTATCCCTTACCTACTCTTTCTAGGTTCTGGATACGAATTTCAAGGATTCAAGGAACACTTTGCTGAAAAACAAATGTTTACTATAAATTTTACTGCTTGCTAACTATTAAATATTTTAAACTTTTTAGGTAAGTAATTCTTAAAATGTATTTTTAATAATAATGTTATTAATTGAAAAAAGTTAATTATATAAATTTCATGATATTGAAAATTATACAAAACTTACTTTTAAGCGGAAAATTATCTCAGTTCACCATTGCAAGCGTGACAAAAAAGTTCTTTGAAATATCAAAGGAAGGGGAAAAAAGTAGAGGAAACTTTTATTAATATTATTATTAAGGCATTCAAGTTCAATGAGTGTGTGTCATCAATCAAAGAAAGATTCAAAGAAGAACGTCATTTTTTCAAAGATTTCTTGCTCTTTTTTTCAGAGGAACAGTATTTGGATTCTAAATCCGTGATCATGTTGTTGAATTGGTTTTGGCGTTTGCGTTGGATCAGTGAGGTCAAAGATTTCTCCGAGTCTTTTTCTTCTGCTCCATTCCTGTCTTTGTCCATCTCTTCGCTCATCTTTTTTGCTTCTTCCTCTTCTTTCATAGCCTAGGCACAAATAAAGAGCTTTTACTAAATCTATCAAAGAAGGCCACTATCAGAGATATTTCATGTCTCAAATGAGACACTGTTTTATATTTTTCATAGAACAAAAAGTAAATTAGAACACAATTTTAAAATCTTATCATATTATTCAATTGCTAATATTTTATATCGGAACAAAAGAGGTTGAACAAAAAAACTTTATCTGCAAATGAAATTTTTTTCAAAAGTTTGACTGAATCATTCATTGAATGAATTCCTTTGGAAGTAACATCCACAATGTGAAACAGCTATGATTTTTTTTCTTTAAACCTCTTAACATGTGAATATTGACGAGAATGAACTCTAATTTTGAGGTGTTTATCCACTTGAAGAACTCTTTCTAAATATCTTTCAATATCCTAAAATTAACTTGCATAGAACGACACTAAAGTCCATTATCTAAATATTAAGCATTCAACTAATTAATCGTTGATAAATAAATTCCTTCATTTTCCTATACATATTTTTGACAAATAATAATCATCAATAATGATCAAATATTGATATATAGAGAAAGATTTATAGAACTCTCTGCAAAGTAAACTGTTTCGATAAACAGTAGAGGGGCGCACATCCAGGCGGCGATCTCTTCTCTCATTCAAGCTCTCTTCTTTCACTCAAGCTTTTTTTGTATTTAGAGTTAAATTAAAAATAATTCTATTTTTACAAACTTCGCTATCATGTCACCACTAATGAGAATGTAAGCTACACATGGTAAAGTGATAAGAAAGACATATTTATGGATCATTTATTTGAATTAGGGTAATCGTATTCGAGCTAGGATGTCACAACCGGCTTCTTAATATCTATTTCAACCACTATTATTTCACACAGCAAATTCACTAGAATTTTAGTGAGCCATTCAATACTTTTGGGAATGCGTGTATTTTCAAATCTTAATTCTCCGTGTGAGCATAATCTTTTAATTAAGTAATTGTAATTGACCCCCCCTCCAAAGGTTACATGTGGGCAATGGGCTGGAGAAGTTATGGATCACTGCTGTAGAGGGTGTAACTTGGCGTTAGTTTTAGAGATGCTGTCATGAAGGAAGAAGTGAAGCATACTTTCCTTTGCCTCCTCCTTTTTTTGGCTTGGCTTTCGTTGAGAAAGGCCGGATACGCTTTGATCTTTCTTTTCTTTATGCACTTATTGAGGAATTCACAGAATCTTTCTTCGTCGTTGTACGTGCAAAACTTGATTTCAGACATGATTGAACTTATGTCTCCCTTGTGTTTATTGTAGGCGCCAATCAAATCATTTTCTTCTTCAACACTTTCTAAACAATTTTAATCGAGTAGAGTGGCGGGGAACATTTTGAAATTTTCCGACAGAATCCGAAACACGTGTTCGGCATCGATCGGAATTTGAGCAACTAATGCGGAACAAACATTAGCACAGTTAAATATAATCTTAAATATATAAGTTAAATTATATAAAGTTTAAATCTTTATCATGTTAAAAAATATTATTAGGAATTATACATCGGAAGAGGAATTCGTAGATCGATAAGAAAGAAAAATTGATGATTTATAGAATTGATATTTGTGAGTGTGACTTTTTACCGGAATAACCCAAAATCTCAAAACTTTCTGAAATTTTGAAGTTTTTAAAAAAAATTTAAAATAATGCAATATATTTCAATGACTTGAAATATTTAGAAGGAAAAAATATTTTAAAATAAAAAAATAATATTTTTCACCCTAAAAAGTGTAAAACATTGAAATACTTTGATATTATTTTCAAGTTGTTTTGAAATCGTCAAGATTTCGGATTAATTGGATAAAAAGTGTGTACCACATGTTTAATCTCAATTCGTAAGTTAGTGAAAGGAATTAGTTAGTGAACTAAATAGGTTAGTAGGAAGTCGGTTTTAAATCAATTATTTATGAGCCTAGTAAGTTACTTGGTTAAATGTTCAGCTAATTAGTTAATTGTGTAGTAGTTGGTTACGTGAATTCAATGATCGCAAGATATTTTTTTGTCTAAGAAAAAGTTGTAAACCTAAATTTTTTGCCAGAGACATGACAGATTTTGTTCTAGAGTTCCTGAATCAGACTCTTCAATGATTTCACTGAATGCCAAGAAAGTCAAATACCTAACTATTGATTTATCTGTAGGTTTTTCACGAAATTGATCGTTTTATTAAAAATAAATTAAATGATATTTTTTCTTTTAAAATGTGATTTTCAAAATTTTAACTAAATTGATTAAAAAACTTTATCAATATTAAAATATTGATTTGTATTGTAACTTGTCATTTTTATTTCCACGTAATTCCTTTAATAAAATCTTAACAAGCACTAAGAAAATAGCAGAGTAAGAGCCATTTTGTCTAAACTTGGAAAAACGTTTTTAATGGTGGTTCATGTTTTTATGAAAAAGGACTGAAAAATAAGAAAAAAGTGAAGATTAATTCTATTTCTGATCTATGTATATAAAGCATTGAAATCATTTTCCTTATTTCGACAAATGGCAAATCAGGATTGAGACAGCAGCACTAGACAAAAGGGGATGCTGTCATTAACAACAAAGGAAAAGAGAATTGAGAGAATGAAAGAAAAATACTTTGATATTGGAGAGAACGACTATCAATCTCAGTCTTCAAAAACTGCCAAAATTCTCTTTCATCTTTGCTAAAGTGGCCAAGAATAGGATTGAAATCTTCATAATCAATGTCTATATCCTCTTCATCGACAGTACCTAAAAGAAGACAAATGAAGAAAATGGCATTTGAATTGACAAGAAAAACACTTTTTCAAGATCTTATATTCTCAGTGGAAAAGTAACTAAACGTTAACAAAGACAAACTTATAAAAAAAACTGGATTTAATTTAAAATGATTGAACTTGAAATTTAAGAAATAGAATTTCAAATTAACATTATGAACGTACACTTACGCATTTTGCCAAGCTTAAAAGAATTAATCAACCAAATAACATGACAAATTAAAGCTTATTTTACCTCAACCCATTTTATCCCATTGCTAGTTCTAACTGGCGCAAACGATTTCTTGATTCTAAGGTACCTTCATACCAGATTCCTTAATCCGGCTCGTTTTTCCCTAGAAGATTGCTCAGTGTTCTGTGCGCTTATTTCCTTGGGCTCAGCTGTCAGCGTATACTTAGAGCAACGTTACCGTGAATGTCGTATTGCGAGCGCTTGTAATCATTTGAGAGGGTGGAGTAGATCTTTTGCAGGATCTGAAACTTGCACTTAGCTTCTTCTTTATCGGCTTCCGGGACTTTGTCGGGGTGGTGTTGCAAACACAACTTCAGGTATCCCCTCTTAACTTAAAAAAGACAAAATCTGTGAATAAATAATAATAATCCATCAATTGAATGAATATACAAAAATGAATAAACATTTCGGATCGGCATAGATTTCCACTGAGCGCGAGAGAGTGTGCGTACAAAAAGTCTAGCTCCGAGAGAATTCGAAATAAGTGTTCGGCATTGATCAAGTGTTTTTCCTCATAAATATTTTTTCTTCTGGGGAAGGCAGTCCATTGCGTTCTCATTGGTTAGAGGATTTTAAAATTTTATTTGTCTCTCAAACGAATTTGTTGATGCCTTTGTTTTTCAATAACTTTTTTTATCTTTTTCAATTTAGGCATATGCATTATTTGATACAAATGATAAGAGGTTGATTTTTACAATGTTGTCTTGAGTGAAAATTATGACGAGTTGCTGAACTATGCTCAAACCCAATCAGTTACACGGGCATCCAGTAGGGGTGGCTAACAGGCAATTTGTCTCACTTAGATAATTAAATGTGTGAACTTTTGCGAAATTGACATTTATACAAGTAGCAATGAAATTTGGATATCATAGAAAGCTCCTCCTTATTCTACGCAATAATTTCAGAATTAATTTATTGCGAGATCAAGCGGAACAACAAAGATAGGCGTAAAAAATACTGAATGTTGTCATCATATTTTACATCAAACACATTTTATACAACCCTTTTTAAGTTTTCTCTGCATGGGAAAAGGTTGGCAGACACTGGTATATCTCAGATTTATGGTTGAACACCTATTTTTTGATTTTGCACCTCTAGTGCATTCAACGACCCCTTTCCCCTTGAGAAATGGACTGGAGACACTGCCATTTTTAAGTTCACAACTTAGCTGACTGAGAGAGGTCAATCACAAATGAATATAGAAAAGGTGGAACGTTGGCAAAAAGGGGAGCGTACTTGCTATTGCATCGCAGCTCTTTTCAATCTTCAAGATCTTGTAAAAGTCTTTCTCTAAGAAGTACTTTTTGCACTGCTTCTCAAATTTCATCGTCTTGGAAGGGTACCTAAACACACTTGTGTTGGATTTGAAAGATGATTTACAAAAACTTAATAAAGAAAATTGTGTGTATTATAAATTTTAGGGAAAAATTCCAGTGATTTATATTCACCGATAAAAAACACCTTATTTATCAATATGATATGTATATGAAATATCAGTGCTCTTAATATTTTAATATAACCGAATTGAGAGAGTAATAATTTGATTTATTGATTATATCACCGGGTTGTGTTCAATATTGATTTTAAGAGATAATTATATTAAAACTGATGCAACACTTTATTTTGTAATGATGCATATACAATATCCATATTTTTAAAATATTAGTAAAATTTATTATATACAGTTATAAAAGAATAAACCGAATTTAATTACTGAAAAATTTCATGGAAGTGAAACTTTTTCAAAAAAATTTTGAATTCTTAGTTTTTTTTCAAGAAAAAGAACTTTACTATTAAATATAATTTCACAATATAAAATAATGATGAATAAAAAAAAAGAAAAAACTTATTTTACACTAATAAAAAAAGCGATAGATGTTAGTGCAAATCCAAAGGTTTATGCAAACCGCTGAAAAAAAATTTCACATTCTGTGTGTGCGACTCTGACATTCAATAAAAATATTTGATTGATAGACAATATGGGATTTAGAATTTTTAATATGAAGAAAAGCACCTACAGACATACTGCTTATCACGTATGAAGTTTAATTGAATTTCGAGTGACTTTTAAAAAATTATTCATCAACAAAAACAATGATCAAATTTCCAATAAAAAAAAAGCAAAAACAATTCCTTCACAGAAAAGACGGATGCATATCAATTTTCAGCCAATGCGAATTTTACTTTTAATTCAAATATTTAACAGCCCGAACATCAAAACTGATGACGGGTATGTTGATTCCTACCTATTCAGGTATAGAAGCTAACAGTAGCGTACCTGGATGTTAATTTTACAGCCCCTCGAAATATCATAAAACACTTCAAAACCTGGAATGACTTGATTGCTCTTATTAATGGGGAATTTTTTTTATATAAATCTTCTGAGATCGTGTTGTTCAAATCAATTTGATTTAATTTTTGATACAAATTTCATTTTGGATTGATGGAGCCAATCTGATTTGAAAATCAAACCAATTGTTCTCTTTAACGTCTTTTTAATTCCCGCTTCCCAAGCTGCAGTCCAAATTGATATGGAATAAAAAGTGTAGCATATCATTAAAGTCTTAATTACCTCGATTAAATTTTATTAATACAAATAAATTGTGCGAACAGAGTGGACAGCACACCCCTTCCCTCCATTTTGTATGCCACTGACTTGCAATCAACTTACTGGGAATCAAATAGGGGTAATAATAAATAAATTAGGATTATATATAAAAAGTAAATAAAATATATTAAAATAATGAAGATTCTTTAAAAAATAGTTGTCAGAAGTGGGATTCGAACCCACGCTCTCATACGAGAACCAGAACACCCCTTTTAACTTGAGTCTGGCGCCTTAGACCGCTCGGCCATCCTGACTGAAGAAGAGGGTGAAAAATTATTTATAATTATTTTTGAATTAAATAGGACCTAGGATATATTTAAAAAAATATTAACAATGGAATGGAAAATTCTAGAATTTAGGTCTATCAAAAACTCTTTTTAAATGTTCTCTACTTCCCAAAAAATTTAAAAATATAAAAGCGATTACAGTAGAACTCCTCCCTACGGTCACTCCTAGACAGCGGTCGACGCTTCTAATACGGTCAGAAAGTATAGTCCAAATTCTTTTATATTTTTTTATATTGCATAATTATTGAGTATAAATTTTAAATCAGTCTTCCTAACCATCTATTTTTTTCTGTTACCCTATCGATATAAAGTTATGGAAGCATTATGATTACCCTCTTGTGTTTATGCTGTGAACATTATACGATGCTTATATGATAGGACAATGTTGTATATATGTGAGAGGATTAGTGATAGATAATCAAGAGGATAGTAAGTAGTGGTAGCACAAACACATTAAAAAAGCTTGGAAGGTTGCTGAACTTTACCGTGAATGGCTGCTTGAATTTGATAAGCTGATGCAAAAGCAAAAACGCAATGTTTTGTTGTTTGTAGACAACGCTCCTGGCCATCCAAAAGATGTTAAGACGAAAAATAAAAAAGTTATTTTCTTTCCTGCCAATTGTACCCCAGTTCTACAACCTCTTGATCAAGGCATAGTTCATACATTTAAACGTTATTATCGAAAAAAACTTCTTAGGAGGTCCATTATTGCAAGAACAGAAAAATATGGAAATTTTCCCTCCACTCCATTACTGATTTAAACGCCATTGAATGGATAGCGGACCCTGTTAAAGATATGAAGCCCTCTACAGCTGAGGCTTGTTTTTGCAAGAGTGGTTTTGGTGTTCTAGCACAATCTTTGAATCTTTTAACAGGGCATCCCACTTGATGATCTTATCAAAGAAGTCTCTCAGCGCTGTGAAATAGAAAACCATATGACAGACACGGAATTCATTTCAATTGATGATGATTTACCGGGCGTTGAAGAACTTACTGGTACATGGGAAGCAGATTTAGTAGAAGACATCCTCGGTGAAAATTCATCAGATCCGGAGGCTTTAATAATAAATGGCTTCGTGAGAAATGTTCTATAAAAAATCTCTCTGGAGCTCTAACCTCTGAAATCGATCTTAAAAAGTTTAAGAGGAATGTTACAAATCTATGATCTTGCACGGAAACTGGAAAAAGAAATTGAGCAAGTAATGGTTTTAGGACAGCTAAAAGCAAACATTAATTGATACCTACTTTATTAAAAAGTAAAATTAGTACCTGTTTTTTTGCAAACGAAAAATAACTTTATAGATTTTACTTTTTTTATTTCTCTGTGACATTTTAAGTTTATTTTTCAATTTTTTTACTATGTAATAATTTAAATAATATAAAGAAGAGAAAAAAATATAAATGTTTTTGATTGATTATAACAGGTGTCCTTTTACTCTCAAATAACATAACTACTCCTCTAATGAGGTCAATCCTAAATAACGGTCAAAAGATTGGGTCCCTATGGTGACCTCATTAGAGGAGTTCTACTGTATATTGATTTTTGGCTGAAAAATTCTTTCCTTTTTCCTTTAAGTCCGCCTTTGTACTTCTTCTTCGTCTCTAGTTATTTTTTTGAAACTGTTTTTAGAAAAATAAATAATTTTTTTCTCAATAAACTTTATTATTTTAAATTCATGATGAATTTAGCAGATTTGAAAATATAAAAAAACATAGAAGTGTGCACTTAAACAAATGTAAGAACATTACCTTCATATCATTAGAGAACACTTAATAATAATTACTGTACATCTTCCAATATAAGTCGATCTTGAGAATAAGGCAAAGGTAAATTTAAAATAAATTATCGAGAAATTTGATTAACTCTAAGGGGTCGTTCAAAATGGCCTCCACCTTTTTTTGAAAAATTTTCCCCCCCCCCCCCCCTCACCATCTTGAAAAATCATCACTAAAAAAAATAAACTTATTTCACCTCTGGTTCCCCCCCCCCCTATTGACTTAAATGTGAAAATTCAATATACTACTATTTTTCCTCGGAAAAATTTAGATTCCAAAAAAGTAAAAAGTCAACCCGTGTATGTTTATTTGAATTTAAAGGTATATTTTCTACGATTTTTTCTCGTTATTCAGAATTTTTGGGGACAATATAAAGATAAATGAACTCTGGCCGGTACTTTTCTGTTATCGGCGCACAGTCAATGGTACTTTAGGAAAAGAACTTGTCCAGAAGTCGCGAAAATTCTTCTTTAGTATGTATATGGTTTCTATATTTACTGTTGTATATATATATATATTTTTTGATTTTAAAGAAATTTAAACTTTTATTCATCGAAAAAACAGCCTGAATTTCAAGACAGTATCATTGAAAGTTTTTAGTTGAAACACATAATTACTACTTTTTTTCTGGTTAAAGTCTAAATTCAATGGCTCAAGCAAGAAGTAAAATTTGGCTTTTTTTTCGAAAAAAGTGACTCGGAACAAGCAAGATGTACAGTTTGCAAAAATATTTTAAAAACAACAAAAGGCCTGCAAGACCACTTGAAAAAACATCCAGCATCCTATTTGGAACTCGAGAAGGAAAAATCCAGAAAGCGAACTTTCAAATGTTTGAACGAACCAACCACCAGTAAACAAGCAACTATTGAAAGTTTAAAAAACAAAAAAATCAAATATGCGCAGGAGAGTAAAGAGCAGAAGGATTTTGATGACGCAATGATTGATTTTTTCGCGAGAAATTTAACTCCTTTTAGAATTGCGGAAAGTGAAGAATTTCTTAAACTTTTCAATTTGGCAAATTCAAAGTTGACAATCAAAAATCCATCAACATACTCAAGAAAAACGTCCAAGAAAGCAATCCTGATCAAAGAAAAAATGAACAATTTTTTTGTAAACGAAAAAGAATCATGTCTAAGCTTAGCCTTCACGACTGATATCTGGACATCACGGACACTTGACAGCTACATTTCACTACCTTTTGATTTCCTCTTTCATGTATCAGTGACATTGTTCAAGACCTTTGATGATTCAATTGACGTTAACACTTTCAATAAAAATTTAAATATGATAAACTGGTTTAGAGACAACAATTTAGTATGATCCAAGTCTATGAGATGAAAGAGATATTGGAATTTGCTCTTAACTTAAAGGCGGATAAGTCTAGTATTCGCTTATCTCGAAATATAAATTACATATTATAATCTTATTTGGTGGATTTATTTCTAATTTAGAACTTTTTTCATTACACAAATACTTTGTAAAGAAACAAAGCATAGTTTATGATTATAAAGTTTTTAGGAAATTTTTTTTGAACCCTTGGAAAAGTAATTATGAATCGTGTAAATCTTTTTAAAGACAATGTAAGAAAGACACTAGACAAAAAACACAAACCAAAAGGACATTTTAATAAATTATGTTGAAGAAAATAGATCAAACCTTTTGCTTGCAACACAAAGAAAGGAGAAATGTCTAAAATTGCAGGAATCTTTCAATACCCATCTAAAATCGATATTCACAAATGACCTTGAAATATGGTACATGTAACACTTTTTGGAGATTTATAATATTTGAAACATAAAAGTTGATATTGCATAATTATAAATTTTTAAAATCAAAGCCACATAATTATAAATAAGTGGAGTCTAGTGGCGGATCCAGAAATTGACCATAGGGGGCAACTTAAAAAAATACTAGTAAAATACTTCCATACAAGTCTTGATGCCTTAGGAAAGAGCAAAATCAGTAAGGAAAATTTTTGAAACCATTCTTCATAAGGGAGGGGGGCTAGGTCCAAGTGGTCCTCCTCTGGATCCGGCAGTGGTGGAGTCATCAATGTTAAAAAAAATTATACATAAATGGAGTCACAGTCTCAAAAGTTACAAATAGATAGAGGCGGTGTCAGAGTCGAAAAATTGTAAATGAGTGGAGTCGGAATGTTTTCAAAAATAGTATGATTTTATTAAAAAGGCTTTCTAAAAGCTGTCGCAAACATATTAAAAATTGATAATGATATAATAAATATATTTTATTTTGATTTTAATATAAGCTTGATACCGCTCATATGATCAAGAAGTCATAAATTAAAATTTTAAAGGTATGCAATGAAAATATATTGAAACCAATAAATTTATTTAAGACACTATTTAAATTTTTGATAATAGTTCAGAGAAAATTTCGCTTCAAGAGAATTTGGACTTCGGATAATTCATTCTACAATTCGGCCTCTTATTCAATAGTAATTAGAGGACGAATTTATCAAAGGTAAAATTGATCTACTCCGTTTAAGAACGTATATATAAATGAAACTGAAAGCAAACTTATAAATAAATTACACTAAAGACTATGAATAAGAATATAAAAAATCATTAGTTATTATTATTAAATCTATAAGTTTGAATTTACATAGAGCACACCAAACGACTCTAAATTATAATTTAAAAAATTTTATTCCAAAATAAGCAATTATTAAAACAATTTTATTACACGGAAATAAGTATCTATTTTTTTTAACATTTATGACTCTTATTTATACTCAATTGTATTCTTAATTTTATATACTTCTCAACCATACATATAGAAATAATATCAGATTATATAGAATATCAAAACTTGATGAAATATTTAAATGCAAAAATAAAAAAAATATCTCGTAATATACACCAATAGAATATGAGATTAAATGAGAAATTATTTTAAACTCCGCTATTATTTAAAATAAACTAGAACGAAAAAAAATTTAAATTAAAATAAAAAACTTAAAATATATTTAAAAAAGCATAGATTCCAATTTGACACTTAAGTTATTATGTGCTTTTCTTTAAAATTGTTCAGTTTGATATTATCAAAATTAGTTATGATGTCACCACTTTCAAATTATCTATACATTTTCTTTCTTTATTTAAAGTTTTGTTTACAACGCTAAATCTATAGCATACAATATGTGTGAAAGGTTATAATATTTTAGTCACTTCCGAATAGTGTGAAGAGAATTTTAACTTTTTCAGATATACTAAATTTATAGCTACTTGTATAAATTTTTTCTAAAATAGAATTATAACATTTCTTTGTTTTAAAACAAGGTTGAAAATGTTCATACGGAATCCTTGTTATTTACAGGGGTGGATCTAGAAATTGGCATTAGGAGGATGGGCGGATTTTACTAAACTAGAACTCAAATTTGAAGCATATAAATTTAAGCTTTATCAAAATTTTTAAGCTATTTTTATCTTATTTTGGGTAATAGCTTAATAAAAAGCGAAAATTCACTTTTTATTTTAAAACTTAGAAAAAAATATAAGTTTATTATAAGAAAGTAACTAAATTAAGAACTAAGAGGATTAAGGATCCACATCTGTCTAGGACACTTTTTAGCATACATATAAATAATGGGGTCAAATCCCAATCGAATATCTCTGTGAACAAAAAGAAGAATGAGAGCATTAAAACGATCCTCATTCATTGAACTGCGAAGTGAATTGATGTGGTAAAACTTGATGTGTTTAAATAATAAATTTACAAAAAAAATTGGATATAAAAATAATAAATCTCACACTTAACTACGATTGAAACATAAAAAACTTTTTAGGACTTCTCACTTTAGAGAAAGATTGAATCTAAAAAACAAGTTGCACAAATCATCATAATATTTGAGTTCTACGAAAAGAATTAGATCAAGTAAAATTTTCAAGCAATTGGCAATGCAATTTTAGAGTATGGGTACGCCGGTTCCGCCCTTTAAATCCGCCAGTGATTTAGTTTTGTTAATATTCAATTAAATAAAAAATATTTTCTTTAACAGCATGTAGAATTTAATCAACTTTTATTCGAAATTTTAAAGTGCAGTTTTTTTCCACTTCAACTGTATAAAGTCTTTTGTTTTTATCATAATTCCTAATTGCACCTTTGCGTCGAAAGAAGATTTGCACCTGAAGTGATCCCACGATCTTGTGGTATCGAAGACAAGTATCAAATACTTAAATCTACATAAATCCGAAAAATTAATTAAAAATAAATCTTTTCCAAAATTAGAAAAACTTAAATCCAAAACAAAAAACTATCAACAAAAAACCACTAGAAAATATGTCTGTAAAAGAAAAATAAAGTCGTTTAAAGGACATAAAAATTGATAAATTTTGTATCTTTTTCTTTATATTGGCAACGCTGGTTTCCATTTTAAGAATTTTATCCAAAATTTTTTGACTGTTTATATAAATGGATAAAAGAAGTATAGAAGACTAGATTATTTGGAGCAATAAAGTAACTTTTGGTGAAGACTTAATTACAAGAGTTTATGATATCTTTGGCTTACCTTGGGATTATATCTATAAATCCATATCAAAATAGAACCAATATAAAAATAAGTAAATTAATGAAACTCTAAAACTATGCAGAGCTAAAAATGATTTGTTTTCAACCTCTTTTCTGTAATCTCTAAATATACCATAAGATTACTTATATTTGAACCATTTATTAGTTGTAAATATGAAAAGAAAATAAAATTTGATTTTTATAAATATCTTTTTACCAAAAACATTAAATATGCATTAGCTTATTTTAATCTGAATAAATTATTTTAAACAAATTAATAAACACCATATCAAAGTTATTGAAAAGTTAATCTAACAGAAAATTTTTTCTAGTTTAGTGAATTTAACTGTTATTATAATGTCAACGGGAATAACTTATTAAATATTTTACTAGTACTTGGACAGACATGATTGACTAATCCGACCTCTACGATTACAGCAATAACCAGGTCGGATTAAAAATATTTAAATAAATACAAAAAAATCAATGAACCTTATTATTCACTGAAAAAAAGTGTCGATGTCGGATTAGAAGATCATCACATCCATCTAAACCTTTGAAGCATTCATTATAATTCTGATTAGTTTCTTTTTTTGCTTCAATCTATTTATATTGATTGTAATTGTGAATTCAAAATATTAACAAAAGTATGGAATTGAATAAGTAATTAAAATATTTAGTTTCATGGCTACCTTTGTGTTTATTAAGAGAAAAAAGTGGGGTTGTGTGAATTTTCTACAAACCCAATTAAATAATTTCGTATACATCTTCCTCTAGACGTGACTCTACCCTTTTTGATTACTTTTTTGTAAGATTCTCAGCAAACAATGAAATAATTTTCAGCTTGTCAACTTTTATCAAAATAGGTTTCCTAACCTTGAATGATCATTGCTGGTGTTTTTAAGTTAACCTTTCAAAGATTGACATAATCACGTTTTGACACACTTTATAATCGATAATATATTTCTGAAATTATTTGACTCCATCAAACACTGATTTGATTCAAGTTTCCTTTCAAACGTTTTATTTACCAAACAACCCAGCTCTTATTGATTTTCTTATGAACTATCTTCTTATTGAAAAAAAGAAGATGAAAACACCCAACGATACCTTTTATTGAAAAAAAATTTAAAAATAAACCTACCACTTTAAACAAATCTATTTACACTAATTTAAATTTAATATAAATAAAATTATATTTCCGAAATCTCTGTATTGTTTGTTAAACTTTGACCTCTTCTAATAATATCTGGAAAAACATAAACTTTATCATAATAGAAATAGCTCACACTACCAACCAGATTAATCCTAACGATTTTATTTTTCCTCTAGTTCTTTGCCTTCCATGCATAATGACATTTTATGTTACGCTGATTCAATCATCTGTCATTCTTCATCGTTTATGTCTTTCACTCAAAATGATTTCCTTATCCACATTATAAGCATTTCGAACCATGTACTAAAGGTAGTGACATGTTCAACTTAAAATTCTTAACCTTATGTTACTATTTATTTTTCTTCAATCAATTTACAAACTAGAGCTTTTCCTGAAAAGTTGAAATTTTCTAATATTATTTCCGTGTAAAAAATAGTTAAAGTCAAAATAGTTTAGACAACTCTAGTCAGACTCTCCTATTGGTCTTCTCTCTCATTTTTCAAAGAATTGTTTTTTCCATTCACAACAATTTCCTTTCACTCCAAATTCTTTCCTCCACCTAACCTCTCTTATTTGCAACCTAATTGGAAAAAAAGAAATTTTCTATTACTTTTTTCTTGGACTTTAAAAAGGCATTTGGCACCGTCAATATCCATTTACAACTCTACAAATTAGTTAAAATATGAACCAATGGTTCCCATCACGATTTACCATGAAAAATAACGATACCAAGTTTTAACTCTTCATTCATTTTAAGAAAAGCTTTTGAGATTCAATTCTCTATATTAATTTACGAAAAATTAGGATTTTTATTTAAAAAAAACGTTGTTAGAAAGCTAACAATTAAATTTCCAAAAATTTATAATAATACATCGATTTTTTCCATTTTGTGGATCCGGTTGCTTCATTGTTAAATAATTATAAAAAATTATATTAAAAATAACTAAATTAACTCAGAATATGTTATTTCTTAGGAAAGGGAAAAATGTTAACAATTTCAAAAACTTATGATAAAACATATGAGGCTCCGAGTTGCTAGTAATTAATAAGTACACTTTTTACAAAAATTTCAAGGCTTACAGTGAAATTTCAAATTTGCCGTATATCACAAACAAATGAAGGATTTGAGAGCATGGAAATAAATCTCCCAAAAACAACGTAAATTGGAAAAGCAACTTTATTGCTGAAAATACTTTCGTTTAAAACGGGAATATGTTTGGAAATTGCCGTTATACAAATAAAGCGCCCATTTTTGTGTGCACAAATCGAATATGCATTTCTATTGGCAAATGAAACAATGGTATTCTTGATATTTTATCTAAGGTGTAAATATGACGACGAATAAAAATTAGTAATTAATTATGCCTGTCACCATATGTGCACTGATTTAATCTATTTTATTAAATCCAAATTTCCTTTCTTTCATTGTATCTAAATGTATCTTTACGCTTTAATTATCAAATTTATATACCATATGTTTTCTTACGCACTTATCAATACTAAAATTAATTAGTATCTTTATTTTACGTACTTCTACTATATACTTTGCACCGTTCGTATTATCGCTACAGTCCGTATTTTTCAATTTATATATTATGAATATTCATCTATAATTGAAAGAGACATAGTTAGAAAATGGGCGCTAAAAACCTGAGGGAAAATAACAAAAGAATTTAGAACTAAACTTTATATTTTCAAAGGATTAATCAAGCGAAGCATGGTGATCTTAAACTCATTGTCATAAAAAAAAAAAAATAATATATCTCTTACTGAAAGGCGATAATTAATTTTTAATGTTACTTTTAATTTATAATGAAGATCTAAACTAACCTAAGAAGTTAAAAAATTTTACAATATAAAACACTTTTGTTCTGACAAGGTCTTTACGAAGATGTATAATTTTTACAGCTGTTTCAACGACCACTTTCAACTCTTCACAATTTTGTTTGAACTTTTTTGAGCGAGTATCGGTTCACAGAGACAAATTCATAGTTACCTTAAGTTTTCTTAAAATAGCTGATACATATATTTTTTTATATTTATCGGTATTACTTCCTAAGGAAAAACAAGCTTCCATAGCTAGACAGATCGTAAGGATAGCCACGATCGGGAATCGAACCCACACCATCTAGATCGAGACCTTACGCTCCCACCACTAAGCCATTTGCAGTTATTTTTTTACAATCTCCTAAATAGACGCCTAGATTTATATTCTCTTTTTTTGAAAGCATTTATGAAATAATGCGAAGATTAAAAAATCCAGACGTGATAAAAGACTTATAAATTTATTAAAAAAATAGAGACATTTAAAAATGCAATCAATCCACAACCTATGGGAAAAAAGGACAAAATAGTTTACTGTACAAAACATTCTTAAACCGCCTAAATGTATAAATATACGCATTTGATGAGGAGATAAAGGTTTTGAATTTTTAAAATTATTTTGTAGGAATGAATGAAATATTGATATCAATAACGATATAAAAGAAAATACAAGCCCACAAAACTACATAAAATTATAAGATGGAGAATATAAAAGAATTTGTAGATGAGTTGGATGAAGGTTGGTAGCGACATAGAGAGACATCGCTGCGAAATAAAGGAGACTTGTCGCTAAAGATCGAATCTCGGAAAGAAATAACAAAAGTTGAAAGAGTAAATGCAGTAGTGGATTGTGGAGGACGGATGAAGAAGAAGGGGATTAGGAACAGATCCTTGGCAAAAGACTACAATTCCAGACTCTGCATGAGGACTCCGACCTCTTTGATGTTGGCTAAAACTTTGTGTGGGAATTTGGCACTTTTGTCAAAATGGGATTTTATTGTTGACAAAGAGCTGAAGCACTTCTTGCAAAGCATCTGTCTGAACAAGAAAAACACGATTAATGCCAATACCACTTATAAAGAATAGAAAGGATGTTTCCAAGCCGCATTCTGAAAGATCATTCTTTTGTGAAGTAGGAATAGTAGCATGGATCAGAGTGCAGCTACAATTTGACCCAAGAATTTATTTTTTTTAATTCAGAGACAAAATAAATTCTAATGCGTAGCAATATAGGCACTGGGCCATATGTCATATTTTGTACTGATGCAACAAATTAATATTTAATTAATTTTTTTGTTCTGTTAATTAGCTGGTTAGTCAGTAATAATTAGGTCTTAATTTTTAGTTATCAATCCGTGTCTATGAGTCCAATTATAGTGGACTTAATTTTTGGGGAGCTAAAATAGTGTTTACACCTCTATTTATGTGTGTGAATTTATATAGGTGCGTTTTGAAAACGCCATTATCATTTTCTGTAGATTCTGAATTATGCAGTGTTTGCATGAACGAATGAAAAGGAAACCAAATCATGACGAGAAAACTTCATGAATATATAAATGACTAACGTAATACTTAATGAAGGAATAAAAAAGAGTTAATCTTTGATATACCAAAAGTTTGATAGACAACATGATAAAATATTTTTAAATAGCCAAAAAGGGCAATTACAAGTATATTATACACAGATTTTTAGGAAAAGATTTTCTAGAATTTTTATCCGCAAAATCTTTCATAATAGTTTTTTATGATCATCAATCCTTTTTCAATTTCATTTTCTATAGAAATCATTGCCAAATTGTTTTGTCTCTCTTGACAAATCGTAGATCGTAAGTATCTTTTTACTAACTTTAGTTTTGAGAAACTTCTTTCACCTGATGCTGCAGTTACAGGCACTGTCAAGTAAATTCTCAAAACAACAAAAACATTAGGGAATGTCAGCATAAAAAAAAATTTTTTTTTTCACGTAGTGGGACCTATTTTAAAAAAAATGGGCCAAATAGAATTAAAACCGGCCCAGGTCAATCTGCTAATAATGTCATGTGTTGTGCGTGAAATTACCTTTCTTCTCTAGCGATGTCAACACCTATTCCAGGATGCTTCAGCAAAGAACTTTTAATGACTTCGCCAAAGTTGTTCAGGATGAGTTTCACAGATTGGCAAGTTACGAGGATGTACCTAAAAATGTGAAACATAAATGACACATAAATGGATGTTTGGATTCGCTTCTTCAGATTTTACAGTAAATGTAAAATAGTAATGATTTTAATGAGGCTGGGGATATATGAATGTGTATACATTTACATATTCCAATGGAGTTCCAGAGGGCAGAGATGAGAGTTTTTGTGTCAGGTGTGTATAATACAAATAAATAGGAAGGTTTTTGTCAAGGATGTCAAAAAATATAGAATCCAACCTGTTTAAGCGAGACAGGTGTAATAAGGAGAGCTTATTTAAGTGGCCCACATATGGAGGTGGCGTACTTAAGGAGACAGCAATAAAAATGCTTGATCTTTTTATGTAAATTCATTTGAAGCATTCCCATGATAGAACGTAAAATATTTTATACTTTGAAAAATTCTAAAGCTCAAGAAAATGAACGAACTTCGATTCTGATTTGCCAACTATACCCTTTCTTACTATCATCTCCAGAATCAACATCACTATTATCATTACTATCACAATCTAGAGAGGCATTTTTTGAGGTATGAAAATTTATGTGCATTTGATCAAGCTGGCTGTTGGCTGCGTTAGACAGGTAGCGCTCTTATAGAATCAACATTGAATAAGAGATATATGAAATTTAGTTGGGACTTAAGAAAGATGGCGCTCTTGTTCGGGTGGCTCTCTAAAAAAAACGTCGCGTTTTCAACAGGCTAGACCAGGGATCGGCAGACTTCATAGAACATTTGTCTTCACATCGACCCCCACCCCACATATAAATGCTTCATAAAAACATTAATCAATGTCCAACAATTAAGAGAAAAGATACCAACTATACAATGTCCAAATCTATGCCTAAAAATAAAAAGGAGGTTTATTACTGCTATAAAGTAAAAAAAACATAGCACAATTTGGTAAGTTTGTCTATCTTATCGACCCCAGGGTCTATTCTTAAGAATAGAAAATCAACCCTAACACTAACACTGCGTATTCTTTGCTAATCCTAACAGCGACAACAGCTCTCCAAACGTTTACACATTAAAGCTCATTTAGAAATTGGTTGAGCACTTGTCCACTATCATCCAAATTGGGGACCAAAGTGGAATAGTCAAAATCAGAGGTAAGCTGGTTTGATCAGAAACGAGAAAAATACTCTTCCAAGATTCTAAATTTCAAGAGGTATTGATTGCCCTACTTCAAGTATTTAGTGAAGAAAGCGTCTCTTCAACTCATATAAACAAAGTTGCGGGCTGCGTTTATTTCAAGTTAAAGGTAGGGAGCACGGCCGTACCTCTCGTGCTGTTTATTTGCGAGTAAATTGGTGATGCTGGGAAGAAGGATGGAGCAGATATCGAGGGACCAAAGTTTCGTCCTCAGGTTCAACAAGTCCAGGGTGTCGACTAATAAAGCATCGTTATTCAGATTGATCAAAGTTTCTAGAGCATCCTAAAATAGAAGAAATAAACATTGTTATCGAAATTCTTGCTAAGAATATCAATAATGGTGTAGGTTTACGTCAGAGTTTCTAAAGTCAAGGGTGTCAATGGAAGAAGACTATTCGTCCAGTTTTAAGATAAAATATCCGAAAATTTCATGTAAAGAAAGATGTCCCGAAATTTTTATTCTTAAAATTGGAACTAAATATTGATACATCCAGAACAATGTCTATTGTTAAATCTAAGTCTACTAACTCTTACGATGATTTCATTAAATAATTGAAAAATAAGGATATATTTTGAAAAATCATTTTTCTGGTAGTATACCCTCAAAGTAGCAAAGATGATGTGAATTTTCTTGTAAAATGAAAGTCATGTGAAAGTTTAATTTAAAAATCAAAAAATATGAAACTTTTTGTTCATATTTTGCTACCTCATACGATGTTACAAAAGTTATTACCTATATTTTCCAATTTGCACGATTTTAAATAATATAAATAATCAAAGAATCGAAAAATGTTCAAATCAAAAAATATTTATTCTTTTTAAATATATCGTTGGCTCCCCTTACTTTTAGAATAGAAAGACAAACCTAGTCTTTAATAATTAATTTTTATCAAATTATGCACATACGAAATCAAAAGTAAGGAGATATATTTTTTTGCAAAAACACATGAAATTTCACAACAACGGTGTAATTTTAGGGTTAGCTATAGCTTTAGTTTTGTGTGTATTTTTGTATGGTATGATTAGTTGATTTATTTATATACAGTAGTAGCAGTAGTATATGTTAACCGTTTGGTATGTTATATGGTGTGATGATGAGTTCTTAGGCTTTAGCATGGTTGTATCTTTCTGTGTATTTTTGTGCTTTATGATGATATCACATCTGATTGGTCAATTTTATTTCATCGCTAAATTCACGCATTTTCATTGGCTCTTTCATTGCGATAACAAACGTTTGACAAGCTAGTTCACATTACAGTGATTATTTCAAAGCGTCGTCACTTTCTCACAACTTTCTCACTTAGTTTACCACTTTCTCACGTTTAAAATACATAAAGAGAGAATACAAACAAAAATTCTAAACACAATTCAATAAATAATTTTGACATTTACAAAATATTACGACAAACTACTTCAAAAATGGAACAGGTCTTAATGTTCTCCACCAACTTTATATTTTCTAATATATCTTGGCTTGCAGGAAAATTTTCAAGTAACATCATATCATCACAAAGTCAAAATGCATTAAATTCAAGTATCAAAAAAGATTCTGTTAAAAGTGAAAATGCCAAGAGATTAAAAGAAGGTTCACAAAAGGACACAGTTTGTACAGTTTCAGAGTCCATAAAATACGAAGATTCTCGTTATTTGTACGTAAAAAAAGCACTGAAACCCAAAACATCATCGGTTTACGAAGAATATGTAATTCAAAAATATTTGGCTAAGGGAATAATTGGAAAGGTTTATCAGTGCTTAAACATCAATACTTTGAAAAAGAACACTCTCAAAGTGATACCGTACAATCAAGAGTCAGAAGTTCTCGTCGAAGGGGTTATTCAAGGGGTCAATTACCTGAAGATGTTGAATTCGAAATTCACGGTAGAAATCAATGACGTCTATCTGGATAAAGAATTCCTCTACATCGTTCAAGAATTTTTGCCGGGAGATACGCTGGGCATAAAATGCTTGAAGAAAGGGGTCAGCGTGGAAGAAGCAAAGAGTTACAGCGCCCAATTACTTTTGGCGATAGCTTATTTACGTAGTAATTATATCACAAACAACTATTTACACAATAGCAACATCATGTTCGATGAAGAGGGGAACTTGAAAATCATTGATTTTATATTTTCTCGGAAAGAAATGGCCCAAGAAATGGGATATAGAGGAAAGAGTGATTGGATGTATTTCAGAAGAAATTTGCGTATGTTGGAAAAAGCGTGCAACTTTGAAGCGTGCGGAAAGAACGCGTCTCATGAACGTCGCGCATTTGACAATTTTATAGAAATGGGTGCAAGTTATTTAGAAAGGAGAAATTTTGCGATTGAAGATTTACTGAAGAAAGATCCCTGGGTTGAAGGCCACATAACCAATAGTGGAAAGGACTTTCTTAAGCCCCAATTTATCGAAAAAGGCACTTCATGTTGTGAAAAATTTTTAGATAGTCCGATGAAAAGTTCAAGAGAAGAAAAACGATCTATTTACTCAAATTCATCCAATCAAGGAAAATACAAAGTAAATTTCAGTTGAATTTCAAAAATGTTTTAACAAAAACTTCACTGAAAATAATAAAAAAGTTAAATTTTGAATAAAAATAAAAAAGGTAACAATGGGAAAAAAATAAAAAAGGTAACAATGGGAAAAAATAATAAAAAAGTTAAATTTTGAATAAAAATAAAAAAGGTAAAAATCGAAAAAAAATGTAATAAAAAAATAGTTTCACAAGTTATAAAGTATTAAAGTTATCAATCATAGTGAAAATGTGTAAAAATGTTATCGATGAAATTATAACCGGGCAACAATGAGTGTGAGTTTCTGGCTCACATGATACCCCCGCCGGCGAGCGGTCAATACCTTTTAGGGGGGACTCGGAATCCAGATTTAAAAATTAGCTGAATTTTTGACGGACAAAGCGATTCCTTACTTAATATTTATATCCATTATATACGTGCCATTTTTTAAATTATTTTAAGGAAATCTATATTTTTGTAAAATTCAAATAATGATAATAATCTTAAATTTATTTCTTTTGTCTATTTGATCAAATTTTGAATAATAGTTGATCACATGCCAAACTGCATAATAAAGAAATTTATTTTTATTATTTTTGAAAAAAAATCTGTTTTTTGTTTGAATTATCATGTCTAGATCTAGTTGATTTTGGATAAAATACATTCAGAGCATTTATTTCTTCTGTCTCTCAATGGCTACAGCCTTCTCAGGTGCAGAGATATTGGAAGTAAGCATATACAGAATCCTTTTTAATTCCAAATCTTTTCTCGAATTTCATTTACTTATTATGAAGGCATTCTTTTAATTCCGAAGAGTTCCATTCTTTGTAGGCGGACTTTTGCATATCTGATTTATCTCAGTTCTTCTACTGCATATGGTGTGCAGATTAAATGTCAAAAGAAAAATAACTGATAAAAAAAGTGTCCAAAGGTCTAATACCGATATACAAAACATAGACGACAACTTGAAGCGTTCTACATAGTAAGATAGAAAAAGAGTAAAAAATGCATCCAATTAATTAGTCAATAAGTTAGAAAGCTAGTAAAGTTTAAAGAATTTTTTAAATATTTTTGTCAACGTTTTGACACACTTTACGCATTCCTTGTACATTTCGCGTCGAGAAATTTATCCTTATAAGGTTGGCTGCATTGCTCACTCATTTTTATTTCTTCCAACTTGATCCTTCTTCGTCAACTCTTGAAAGACTTTTCATGATTTCTAGAAATCAAAATAAACTTTTCCTAGAGGGAATAATTCTATGAACATTGACCACACAGACACACTTATAGACACTCTACCTAATATATAGGTGGAGGATGTAGAATTAGTTAAAAGATACAAAATCACGCTATGTCTTGTTAGATGAAAAGTACACATAGAGCATCAGCTTGTGGCAATCTTTACTTATGATGTCGATTGATGTTGATGATTATGCTATTATTTCCATTATCACCAAAGATGATCGCCTCTTTTAGGCCAAAATGTCTTTAGTTTTCTCTTTTGTCAAATCTAAAGGCTTCTTCTGATATCACCTCTCTTTCTATTCATTTCAAGAAAGTTACATAAAAGAAATTTTTTACATATCTCTCTCCCTTTCCTTTGCGTCAACTTTTGGGCATTAACCAAATTTTCTTTTTTGGGCATTGATCGAGTCTTTGGCAAACTTGGAAGTGAAGTAATCTTGGAGGTGAAACGTATGTCAGAATTTTGGAAGTGAAGTTACTTTGCAATTTAAATATTTGCCATTTTCCAACGTGCTACTTTTATTTTAGTTTTCCCATGAGGAGTGCATTCTTTCTGAAGTAAGTTATCGATACACTTCATCAATTCAAGTCAAAAGTTAAGTGAGATGGGAAAAATGGCGTTGATAAATCAATTGCACGCATTCTTATACACGTGTAATGGAAAAAAGATAAATGCTTCTGAAGTCTGAAATGAAAGTTCATAATTCAACAGAGCTTACATTTGGAATTTTTCTTTGGAGTTGTAGAAAGTTCTGGAAATTACATTCAACGATTTGCTTTTGAAATTTTCGGAGAATTTTTGTTCTAACACCATTGACGGACTTTTTGCCAATGTTAAAATTTCTTTCGACTTTGAATTTTATACATTAAATTTAAAAATATAATTTTATCTCAATCTTAAAAATGATACAGCACAAATAATACGTAGAGAAGCAACGAGAATCTTGAAAGTTCATTAAAGGAAGGAGCAGAGCAAACTTTTTTGAAAACCACTGGACTTTCAATAACAATAGAGCGTTGCCTGGAATTCGAAAATCAAATTTGATCGAAAAAAGATTATTAATAATTCGATATTTTTTTCACTTAAAACATTTTTCAGAGCAAAACACTTCTACTTGATAAATTTGTCTACAATTCTACATAAAATAAAACATAGCAAGATTGAAAGCGCAGTAAGCTTCGCTAGTAGTTTAGTTTTTTCGTACGTAAATTTCATCCGATTACAAAAAACGATCGTAACGTAATTTCAAAAGGTAACGTACCGTATGCCACAACTGGCAACACATATTTCGAAAAATAATCCAATGAGAGAAAATTAAAGCGAACATATAAAATGTTGATGTAAAGGCAAAACAAATGTGACACCATCAAGAAAGCATGATTGATAAAATTATTTTAAAATTTTAAAATTCTTTTTCAACTGGAATGATAAAAGTGCTTAATTTTTATAACAAATTTAGTTACTTTTTACTTTTTGAAGTAAAATTATATAAATTGGTCCTAGAAAATCGTATCGGGTAAATTCACCGATGTGTCAATTTAGCGATAATAATCAATTCACCGATTTAAATGACAAAAACACACAATAAATCAAAAACCAATAATGATTAAAAATAAAATAGCTATATCAATAATGATTTTAAAAATCAATATATCTTTTTTCAGTGAAATTAATTGTAGGTGAATTGACTGTCGGTGATTGACAGTCCGTGAATTAAGTTCGGTGAATTTACCTAGACTCCTAGAAAATACTTGAAAATGATCGTTTTTATTTATGCGTGAGATGAATGTTGGCTTACTCTCCCCAAGTTCTTTAACTCTTATTTTTAAACAAGACAACGCACAGCCCAAATCAATCACGATCAACTTCCGATCGATTTCTTTTCTCGATTTTCGTCGTTGAAAAAGATATGTCGTATATTTCAAAGATGAAAAACTTTTGAGTTGTATTATTAAAAATTTTCAAAGGCAAAAGCATGATGCAGTGTTTTGATTGACAAGACGCGATTGCACTGCTTGTGTCGAAACATATTTTAAACTAAAAATAACTTTACGTTCTTCCTATACTTTGAAAAAAATATATGCGTCTATTCATTTTCCATTTATTTTTCTATCCTTGGAGGTGACTCTAGAGTTTCGGACTACTGGATTAGGGGAAGTACGATTCCTATGGATTACTGATTTAAATAAATATTATAAACTATCTATGCCCTATGTGTGAGAAATGAGGATCTCAAATATGATTGGTCAACTTTAAAACTGTTTAATTTTGAACCAATAAGAATTTTACAATTATTTAGAAGACAGGTCATTATAATATAGATGTATGCTGACAATGATTTTAACCAAGAAACTAATTAACTAAAAGATTTGTGCTAGTTGGACGATTCCTAAATATTAGAGTTTAATCCATTTAATCCCAGAGAAAGCATACGAGATTAAGTAATTTGCTATAAAAATATCTTAAAATGAAGAAATCCTCCAAGTCAGTTTTAATTGGCGAAGGGATAATTTGGGTTAACCAATTAGATTCTAGTAAAAAGAGACATGAATAAGTAATTTGATACAAAAACCCTTAAAAACAAGAAGTTGTGTGCTTCATTTGAAGATAACAGTGAGATCAAACGCGTTAGAACAATGAATATACCACTCCATGTAAGGCACTTACCCCTCAGATATACTTGATAACAGGGTTGGATCAAATACTTATACTGCAGTATCGAATTGACACATATAAATATATTCATTCTTTCAATCAATTCGATTTGCACAACAGTTAACGCTCAGTTTCACAACCGATAGACGGAATTTTGCGCAGTCAATTTTGAGTGGCTTTTATATCAATATTATAATTCTTGATATCCTGTCATGTATGCTATGATACGTCATAGTCTTGTATTTATCATTACATCTTACATAATACAGACACAAATGTATTTGATCCAACCCTGATTGATAACGTGAAAAAATGGGGACACACCTTGAGTCCACAACTCCGGGACGTTGATTTGAAGCAGGCAAGGCTTTTCATTCGCTGGTTGAAGGTGGCGCACATTTGCAAGTGCTCCTTCATGATTTTGGAAGTGACGGAAAGGCAGGAGGAATCTGGCAAGGAGTCTTGCATCGCATTTTGCCCGCATCCCTCTTCCACCGTGTGAGAGCGAGATTGGATGAATTCCTAAAAAGAATCAAAAGATCACTGCAAAATACATCTTCTTTGCCTTGTCTTTGATATTTAATTATATCAGTGTATGGGTGTCAAATGGCAATATGTATGTATGTCTAGATGTTTTTGTGTCAGACGAGTATTAATACAAATTAATATGAAAGTTTGTGTCAAGAATGTCAAAAAATATAAATGTATGTATATGTACAATTGCGTTAACCTAACACTAAGCAAATTCTACACTAACCCAAGCTCTAACAAAAATGTCTACACGTTGCATGGAAATGAAATAATTTCATCATTCTAGTGATATTTCTTAATAGTGCATCGTTTTCCAATTAAACTAATTTTCAGGCTATAAGGCGCGCTTTGAGTAACTTTATTTTTGTGAGAACAAGAAGTCTTGTGTATGAAAAGAGTAAAATAAGACTGTTTTAATTGATAAAAAATATTATTCCAAACTATTTTATATTTGAGATTAGCTTTTTATTTATGATTCTTTAGATTAAATTTTAATGATACCTGCAAAAAGACATGCTTACGAAGCAAGTTTTAAACTTAGAGCTATTGATTATTATTATTCAAAGGAACGTGGAAATAGGAAGCTGCAAGAGAATTTAATATAAATGAATCTATGGTAAGAAATGGGAAGAAACAAGAAGATGACTTGGGCCAAGTGAAGAAGACAACAAAGTTTCAGAGGAAGCAAAGCTGCACTAGTTAGAAAACGATGTTGAACAGTGGGTTATTGAACACAGGACAACAGGTAGAAGCATCTCGACAGTTTCGATTAGAGTGAAAGCAAAAGCAATAGCTCGTGAAATGAAAATAAATAACTTTCAAGGATGTCCTTCTTGGTGCTTTCGTTTTATGAAAGGACACTATCTTTTAATAAGCGCAAATACGACCGTTTCGCAGCAACTGCAAAAAGATTAAGAAGAAAAAGTAAACATTTTTCGGAACTACTGCCAAAATTAATTGTGAAAAAATACGACTGGAACACATTACTAATATGAATGAGATTGCACTAACTTTTGATATCCCTATGAACAAGGTAAAATTTACATTTAAAATTTTGCACAGCAAAAACTTTAAGCCTTCGGCTAAAAGAAGAGCTTCGATTAAAATTTTTTTAATCGCAAGAACCTAGTTTGCACACAACCTTGTTCATCAATAAACAAAACAAAAATCACCTCTTTTTCAATGTTTTCGTCAGTGGCACTACCAAGCATCACAGAAAAGTATTCAGTTTTGACTAAGCTTTGCACAAATTCATCTTGCATAGTCTCACCAATACACTGAGTGAATTCTGGACACTTTGGTTGATTCAAGTATGTCTGGCCTAACTGTACACCATGACGTACCTCTAGTTCTGCAATTTTTGGATATTTAATAAACCGCAATTCTTCTTTTGCCAAAACATAGCTAATGTCTATCAGTTTTCCATCTTTTTGCTTCTCTTCAATAGAAGCAGAGAATACACATCTCCCAATAGGAGTTGACTTGTAAATATTTATGATTTTCTTTAAGGCAGTGTTCTTGATTCCTACAATGAAAGAGGGACTAAAATTTCTCAGTGCGTTCAGCATTGTCTCATGTTTTTGACACAAATCAGAAGATATTGTGTGCACCATGCCCTTTGTCTCTGAGTACTTTAGCCATTCTTTCTTAGGATCAAGTTCTTTTGCCCATTTTTGAACAGTATGCAATTTTACACCACTTGTCATTTTGATCGAAACAATTCACATACAAATAAACACTAAAAATAATGTCTTTAAAAAAAATGAAAACAATTTAAATAACAGATAATAGCAACTAGCCTTAAGTTATTTATAACCAAGGTTATATGCATTGAACAGCTGATCGATCATCGCAGTCGCAAACACACACGCTCAGCCAGCGTAATTGCATCGCAGTGACCGCGATGCACATTTGAAAATTGCATAGCAAATCTCCGATTTTGCATCGCAAAATGCGACGCGATACCGGTTAAATTATACGCTGCCTATGAATCGTATTGTCAAGAAAAGGGGAACTAGTTCGGTATCTATTCGCACTACAGGCAACGAAAAATCATGTTTCACTGTAGTTCTTGGTTGCCAGGATAATGGTCAAAAACTTTCTCCAATGATTATTTTTAAAAGAAAAACTTCTCCAAAGAAGAGTTTTCATCTGGTAGCATTATCAAAGCTAATTCAAAGGAGAAGCTTTGGTCTGTCTTAAACAAGTCAAGTAAAAAGCTGTTGGACGAGCAGAAGATGAGCGAATGGCTAAGTGAAGTGTTTGGCCAAAGTCAAAAAAGTTAAAACACATCTGGCAATTATTCCAGGTGGATTAACTAAAGAACTACAACCGCTAGATGTTAGTATTAATAGATCGTTTAAAGCAAAATTGCGGGCTTTGTGGGAGCGCTGGATGACAGAAGGGGAACAGACCTTTACCAGAACAGAAAGACAACGCCGTGAAAATTATGCAACTATCAGTCAATGCATTTTGGGTGCGTGGTGCAGTAGAGTATCGGTCTCTAGTATTATCCGTGGTATTACAAAAGCTGGAATCATTGTTGAGTTGCAAATTACTAGCAATGATAGTGGTTCAAATAATGATGAATCAGATCATGATCTTCTTAATGCCGAGATTGCGCAACTTTTAAACTCGGATACTCAAAATGAAGAGTTTTATGGGTTCGAAAGCGAGGAATAAGTCAGTGAATTGAGTATAATTGTAGGTATTTCTTACTTAGTGCAATTTTTTTAATAAAGTTTATTTTGTTTGAATTTATTAATGCGCCTTATAATCCAGTGCACCTTATGTATGAAACGAGACATCCATCTTGATATTTATTGACTTTACGCCTCATAATCCGGTGTGCCATATAGTCTCAAAAATACAGTAATTAAAACAAAAGCTACTAATTAAAAATTGTGGGAATTTTTTATTGAAGTTATTTAAGTCAACAAAGTCAAAAAAAAATTTTAGGTCTTTGAAAAGTAAAAAATTATTACGCAATAAAGTTTGCTTTAACAAACCCTAAAAGTACAAATTTCTTTTCAAATACAAATTATTGATATGTTGATGAGGAATATATGGCAAAGATGTAGCCAGCTTATTCGATTTATCTAAACATTACACAACCTTTGAAATACGTATACAAAATTTACTTTTAAGAAACTTTTTTTCTTCAAATATCGCCCTCCGAATTTTTTTCATTTGCCAAATGGGGCAGTAACTTAAAATTTTGTTAAAAAATAGTTATTTTCAACTTAAATTAACATGCAAACGAGAAATTTCGGCCTTTCATATTAAATACACAATAAACAAAACAGGAGGTTGTGTATTATTAAGCTCTATGGTTGTATTTTGTATGCTGATCTCAAAAATGGTATCCATTTTGTCAATTAGTTCAGACATTTGTGGTATTGCATTTTAAGTGGACATTCAGGTAAAAGATTAACATTTTTAGCTCAAATAGGATTCGTTCATTAAAAAATTCATGCGACACGTTGGCAAGCCTCACAGAAAATATTTCGCTCAGTTTTAATGCCCTTATGATGCATTTAAATACACCCATGTGCTCGCGACCATTTAAATATCCGCCATGACGCAAACGAAAGGATTTTTTTCACAATTAAATTTCCTTTTCATCATATGGCATGTACTAGCAACGATCCTGATGTGCCTCCAAAGTCTAGTCAGTGTCTCTTGAGAATTCAAGAAAGTGGAACTGTGTTCGTCTCTCCCTTACACACACACAACAGATCAAAAACGACCCGGGCAGGTTTTGCTATGTGTGCGGTTGTGTAAAAATGACAAGCCGACACTACATCATTACTGCCCTAGTGAAAGATTTATATCATGCATACTTTGGAATGAAATTTGGAGACCAAGATAAAATATTATACACCTCAAATGTGCTATAAAACATATTTTGAAAATATGCGTCGCTGGAGTAACAAGAAGATTCAACGTCTACCATTTGGCATTCCTACGGTATAGAAGGAAGGCAGAGATCATACCACGGACTGTTACTTCTGCATGAAAAACCTTCATGGTGAGTTTACGCATTTTTAAATATATCTAAGCTAATATTTATGTTAACTTGATACTAAATCTTTCGCTTTAGAACAGACGGACGATTCTAGCACACACTTGCCCACAGCTTCTGCAAAAGAACCCTTACCTTTGAGGCAAGCTGAGTTGGATGAATAAACACAATGCTTGTGCTTGTGTAAGGAGTCAGCTCAATTACTAGGATCACAATGTCATAGCACCAAGAACAACATTTGCCTGATACCGTAAACGTGACAAGGAATATCGCAAGTTCTTCAGTTTTCACAAAAAACTTCTTTGAGGTATTGCAACAAAATCAGTGGACTCATTGCAGTCACGGGAATATCATACACTCCATCAGAGTGACGGCTCTTCATTGACTCATCAAAAAGAAGCTTGGAAGATGTGCTGTTGTTCAATTGAAAGCCAGTAGAGCCTTTTCCGGCAGGGCATTAAGTGCATATGGATGAGAACTACAACAACATGTGTGGATACTTGAAGGTAATTTAATTTCAGATTTAACTATTCAGCTAAACATATTGTGAATCTTTTTTTTCCACACCTTGTGTGTTTTGATTGCTACAAGTTTCCCCTGTTTGTGGGATAGTCGAGTAGACAAACAACACGAGTGGCCTGCAAGAAGTGGACTTATTCCAGGTTCTCACAATGTTCTTGCCCATGCTGTGGCGAATTCGCAGAACTTTCTTCTTCCGCCACTAGACATCAAGCTCGGTCTGTTCAAAAACTTTTTAAAGGCTCTTGACAAAAAGGAGAGGATTTCAATTTTCTGAAAGAAAATTTCAAAAATGACAGTGAGGCAAAGCTGAATGCAAGAATTGTTGACAGCCCTCAGATCATAAAGTTTTTCAAATATCCGAAGTTTGGTTGCAGCATGGATCTAAATGGAAAGAAAGTCTGGCATGTCTTTAAGTCTATTGTCTCCAATTTTCTTGGCAACTACAGAAGTCGAAAGGATTGCCACGCATGTCCATTAAGATGCAACTCCTTGGATCACACTTGAACTACTTTCCAGAAAATTGTGATGCCTTGAGTGATGAACAAGGAGAACGCTTCCATCAAGATATCCGTGTAATAGAGGAGTGGTCGTACGAGGGTCGCTGGGACATCTACATGCTCACCGACCACTGTTGGTGTCTGAAACTGAACGCTGCAGACACCAAGCACTAAAGGAATTCTCTACGACAGCCATTTACGCATGTCTACCGGAAAAGGCATCCATGTAGTTGACATCATGTTTAAGAATTTCGATCCTAATTCCCAAACCGACCTGATGGGGCAAACTTAATGCCATTTTTGGAATCAGAACCCAAAAGAAACCCCGCATCTCGAGAATTTTTTTCAAATTTAGCCGATATAATTTTAAATTAGTATATTTTTTGCAATAAATTCTTTTCCCTTATAAAACTAAGGAATTTTAAATATAAAATAAGGATAGGACGGGCTTTTATGTAGAATGAACGAATTCTTCTATTAAATCAAGCATTTCCTTTAATAAGTCCAAAAAATTGACTATAAAGTCAATAAAATCGATTCCTAAGTGAAAGATATGCAAACTAGTGAAATTACTTTGGTATGAATCGAACTTTAAATCTTATTGAATGATAGTAAAAATAAAATAAATTGAAAAATTATGAAGACGACATTTTGAAAACTTAATTTATCCAAAGGTTCTCGGCACGAATGTCGTTATCAAGGAAACAAAAATTTTAAATAGAAATATTGAAATAAATAAAATGCAAAGAAAAGTTTTTTGTGGAGGTGTAAGTTGAAAATATATTTTTTTCAAGCTTTTGATGCTTAATTTTTAAAATAACATCTTCACAACAAACTTCTCTTTGAATAATTGCAAACTTGTTTTTATTGACACCAACAAGAAATGAATCAGAAAGAGTATTTTGATTGCTTTCTTTGCTCTTTTCAAAATCGTGAAAACGACTTTCTCACGACATACCTTTAACGGTCAAGAGTTTTTAAGAAGTTGCTTCGTGAACAAAGATATATCATTTTTATGAATGTTTTTTGAATTTGTGTAAAATATAATTATGAAAACTTTCAATTTTCCGTTTCTTATTAGCCGTTTTTGCTACCGGATTCGTTTCTTGAAACAGAGTACTCTTTTTTCAGCACGAAAGAAAAAATGGCAAACTTTTTAAGATATATATATTTTTTTATATAAGAGTAAAAATTAGTTTGTTAACTTGGCAGTTAGTCAGTCAAGTAATAAGTTAGTTAAACTCAACACACTAATTTTTATTAAAATGTAAAAATATATTGTGAAAAAAAATAACCAAGAAGTTAGATTTATGTAGCTTTAAACTTCAAATAGGTTTTTAAATTTTATTTATTTTTTAGCTTACTCTTATTAATTTATTGATTTATCTATTACAGTGTCATCATTGGTGGTTTCTTTATATTTAACTAAATATAAAATAAGTTTGTAATCATGTTTTCACATGAATAAGGCGTTTTTACTTTATACAAAATAGAGGATATGAAGGTTTCAATAATCCCAAATTTCATTTTTTTCCTTCCAATCTCTTTATATAACACATATGTCAAATCATAATTTTGTATAAATTTCCTATTCGTTGCCCAACGTCGCTAAAATTTGATTTGAAAAGTAAAAAATCCGAGTCCCACTCTTGTATCTACATTTTTGGGTTAATGGTAGTAGTTAAAGTTTCTTGAAATCAAATTCCTTCACATTTCCGAATCTGTAACTTTATAGTCTATCTATAGGAAGGTGACGTTTATTTTTCCATTGAAAGAAATACTCACAACAAGAAATGCTTAATTAGAAAAAAGAAAAATATCCGCCATTACTAAAGTTGAAGCAAAACAAGGTGATGATGAGAAAGAGAAAGAAAGTAGTACTGGTGAGAAGTGTAGGGATTCAGCTTCGGATGCGAGGGAGTCGATGGAGAAAGCGCTTTCGCTCTTGTACATTTTGCGGGAGCGATCTCGGTAGAAGTTGATGTGGCTGTGAAGATAGGAGCTAGGTTGAGGAACTCCGAATTCAAATCCTTCTTTTTGTGAAGGAGAGTTTGGAGGTGTGCACACATTGGTCGAATGAGAACTTGTAGAATCTATTGGAAGTTATTTGTAAAAGGTTTACTTTCATTGACATCGCATTTCCTCAGTGATGAAAGCATAGCAATATAAAAGTCAAATCACCTACCTTTCTTCTAACAAACTTCGGGTGTATGCTATAAAATAATCAGAGTCGCATAAATAGTCATTTTTGCATTATTTAGTTTTATTCAATTCTTTTTTCCATTCTAAAATATCTATTTTTAATTTAAAATTTTATCTTTACAAAAAATAAATTTGATTTGCCAATAATTTGTAAAAGAAAAAGTTATTTTTAGCTTAAAAACAAGATAATCTAACAAGAATATTCCAAGTTTTTTGAGAATGAAATTCAAAGTCACAAGACACAATTGTAGTTGTTGAAATTTTGTCAATTGATTGAAAACCAAAAGATCTTGGAAGCAAGTAAAGATAAATAAATCGGCAATAGAAACCAGGTTGTGTTTTCATATGAAAAACTTGTGCTAATCTTAAAAAAATATTTTGCCATATCTTTAATTAATTTTATTTTAATTAACTTGTTATTCAATTCACAATTACCATTTTGAATTTTAACCTTATCACCAATAATGAAATATATATATATATATATCCGGCTCTACTCGTGATGGACCCACAAAAGGAAAGAGTTATAATTCTAAAATTTATCAGAGCTAAGTAATGAAAAAAGTTCCTTGATAAAACAATGAAAACTTTAGGTTTGAAAATTTATAAAATCTCTTCTTCAATGTGTTTCATAATCTCTTTTATAAATATGATTTCATACCTTCTAAGAGAAACTTACTTGAACCAAGGGCACCCATTAAATCATCTTTATCAGGATACTAAACCCAAAAGGCGCATGAAAAACACCATATGTGATGATGATAACGCCATATTACATCACATTTGTCAAAAAAGCAAAAAAATGTTCAAACCCACATAAAAAAATTGATACATATGCAAGCTGTAAAAAATCATCTCTCTACAGTGAAACCCAATAGGGTTGTAAAGATTTCGCAGACGCAAAGCTACTTCGCGAATATCTCCACAAAATCGATTCCAAAACACACATCATTCGACATCGTCCACTCTACAATCAACACATATCATCTTTCAATTGTCCACACAACACTAGAACCCATTCATTTATGGGCCAACCCATGTTGAGTGGTAAACTAGCAAAGTGGCGAAACAATTTGCTGTAGTCTTGGATCTAAAATCCACAAAGCCATATGTAGAAGCGTACACATGAAGCTAGAAGGAGTTAAAGATGGTTTTTATCTTGGTTAGCATAATTTTACATCTTTACAATAATTTTACAGAACAACTAAGACATTCAATGTTAGCATTTTTGAGCAATGTTCACATAAATCTCTTTCGTTTTACACCGCATAGACCTGATCCATTTGAAGGGTGTATTTAATTAGAGTTAAAAATATTTCAAAAGCAAGAAACTAGTTTTGCGGAGAAAGGGAGCGACTGTGGCTTTAGAAGGCGAATTTTTGAAGGAACTTTTATTGACAAAGTCTTCAGAATGATGAACATCATTAGAGGTAGAGTCGTTTGAGAAAAGTGTTCCTGCGTAATCAAAAATTTTGAAGATCCAAAAAATGTTATAATTGAAAAATTTACCGCTTCCACTCGCTACACGCGCAGAAATACAATTGCTGCGAGTATTGGCTTGAGATACACGAGAATTAATGGAGTTGTTTGGTGTTAAGGAAGGCGCATATGTTGCAATTGACTTGAGTGGTTTAACAGCTGCAACTTCAGGCTTTTTACTCTTTTTCTCAGATGAAGTACGCCCAAAACTATTTCCATAACTTTGATTTACTTAATTAAAAAATTGGTCCAGGTTAAATACAGCATCATAAAAACTCGCGTCTAATCTGCACTTTTTTGCCCGAATTAATTAGACTAAAAACGAAGGTGCGGGTTATCTACGTAAACAGAATTTAGCCGAAAAAAACTTGAAATAGGAAAGTGTGTGAACAAAAATAAGCAAAACTATAATATAGATTAATTGAAAACGATTTCTATTTATCTTATATAAATATTATATCAAACTTATATTATTTTTATATAATATTCTTCTTCAATTATATTTAGTTCAATGTTTCTAAAATTATGTACGTTACTGGATGGATGGTTAAATATGGACGAATGAAATCATTTAACGGAAAATAACTACACACGTAGTTTCTCATTGAAATTATATGAGTAAATTCAAATTCAAAGTCTAATTCTTAAGTGACGGAAAATTAATAGTCAGTATAACAATTTTGGTTTTAAAAGATTAGAATCGAAATTTTGGCACATATGGCACAACTATGTCGATAAAATGGACTTTTTGTAACCTGATAAAAGCACCGACAGAATCAAGAAAATAAATTCACATCATTAGAAGAACAAACGAAATGCTAGTGTACAAAAAGAAATGCAAAATCATTATTGCTTCGCCAGAGTAAAAGTGAATCGGATGTCACGATGAAAGAGAAGGAAAAGTTACTTTGATCACTCAATTTTATTTAAATTATTTAAGAAAATACAGCAAATTGCTTTTCTGCTGAAAGGTACAGAACACGCATGAAAGAATCTTCTAAAAAATACTTTTCAAAAGTTCTACAATTTTCAAAATTTGCCATTATTTGCAATCTATAGAGGGTGTTAAATATATTGTGCATTTTTATGTATTAAGAAATTACAGGATGACGAAGAGAATTTGAAATTTTCATCAGAGGGCAAGTCTGAGAATTTTGGTGGACTGTGAGAAATATTCACATTGCGGGGATTGAAAACGAGATCTTTGGATTTGGAATCTTGCGCAAAAGCGAGAGATAAAATGTCTGAGTTGACAACTTGTTCTTAAAAAATGGAGACAATGTAAAGAAGGGAATAACAAAAAGAATACTTCTATTTTTGTTGGCTTCCAGTAAATTTAAAAGAACAGCTGATCAATTTTCAAAACGAAGACGCGCAAAATTTTATGAAAAGAGGAACTAATTAGGTGGGAAAAAAAATTAATTTCATTTAAAATATTTCAAAAATTAAAACATTGTCTTTTTTACATTTAATTACATTTATTTGTAAATTTTACAATTATTTTTTTTGAAACTTTAGAGTTGCCATTTTGAGGCCTTTTAAAAAGGATATGGTAGTATTAAATTTGGTTGGACTTTGGAATGCCATTTTTATCGAAGGAATTTTTTAACTTTAAGAAATCTCATCCTTTAAAAATGTTTGTTGAAAGTGTTTTTTAAATTGAATAATAGTAAATTAATTATGGTTAAATTTTGACTTCTTTAGACAAAACTTTAAAATTTTTTATATTTTTGGAAATTTTTTAAAATATAAATTTTTGAGTATCAGTATTATGTTAGTTATTTGTACAATACAATTTATGTAAAATAGTGTTTAATTATTAAAATTTTTAGAGTTGAGATATATTCCTTTTTTGAGAAGAAATTTTCATCAAACTTTAAAGTTTTGTTTTTCTAGAAAAATAAATTTTATGATTTTTGATGTTTTTCAAAACCAAATGGTGCTTAGAAGTAAAGTGTATTTTAATGCTTTTAAGTTTATGAAAAAAATCAATACAACTTCAAGAAGACGTAGATGAACTTTTATTATTTCCAATGATATGTTTAGTACAACAAAATTTCAAGATTGCAAACTAAACTTTGTAGAGAATTTTGGGTTGTCTTTTTGATGCCTTGTGAAACATGAAAAAGCAGTTTAAAATTCGTTTTTTATATAGTTTGAGAACTCAGGTATCATGTAGTTGTATTCCTTGCGAACGCTTTTAAATGTTCAGTAAAGTAACTTATACACATACACTTCAATTAGTTTCAGAAGATAAAATTACTAAAAAAACTTCCTAAGATAAATAAGATATTTTTTTAATAAAAAATAGGAGTAGCCCTATACATAGTTGTACTCATTAGATACATTTCATATGAAAAATATTTAGTTAAACAATTTAATGGAAATTTTCTTTGGTAAAAACTAAAAAATTCTTCTAGAACTGTAGAATTAAAAATAACGGGAAGCCTTAAGTAATTTACTCTAAATGAAAAATGCCAAAAATTTAATGAAATACTATTTTCACATTTAATTCATCTAAACAGCCAAAAAGTTTGAAAAAAAGAGATTTTTGCTTTTACCTTTTTTTTTATTTATGAACTTTTTTTTTTAAAATTGTAAAAAATATTTAATTTTATTTCACTTGAATCATTGTTTTTAAGTATCAATATGCATTTTTTGCACATCCTCAAAAATCTTGTTTTTTCCAAAAAATGTCAACATCCTCAATTTTTTTTTGGTTTTAGCCTTGAAGTTTAAATCATCACGATGAAAGCTGCTGCACCTGCCTTCCTCTTGGTTTTCTCCTGCTATGACAAGATCAAAAGTACATAAATCGTATTCCCTACACCACATACAGATGTTAGCATTCCAATTTAGCCATGTTATTTTTAATAAAAATTTCTTCTCTAAAAAATTATTTCAAATAATATACAAGGAATCTTCTTCTCATCGATGTTTCTAGACGTTTTTGATTTTCTTTCCCCATTCTTGTTTATCCCTGACATCATTTCCAACAAGGACTTTAGCTTGGAAATCCTTTCTTAAACAATCCATCCATCTGTGTTTCGCCCTTCCTTTTTTCTTCTTCCCTTTTATTTCCATATTCATCACAAAATTGAAAACAATACCATCAGAAAGGTAACAAAAGTCGATAAAGTATCAAAGAAAGTCCGAGAAAGTAAGTAGCCTCATATGGTACGGGCACATAATGAGAAAGGATGAGGATCATATAGGAAAAAAGAACATACACGGAATATACTTTCAAAACTCCACCTTTTCATTTTAAACGTTTTTTAATCTCTATCATTTCATTCTGTCCATTTCTGGTTTCAAGGAAAAGAACTTTTTATCTCACTATGCCTCCATTTTTATAAATGTTATTTTGGTGCTTCCCTTTCTACCAAATATTTTCTTTTCTATTTCACGATTCGTGCTAAAATTTAAAGTAATTTGACATGGTTAAAATAATCCAAATGAAAAATGCAGTCATTTTGTTTTTTTATATGGAACAGCTTTGAAACCTTTATTATTAGTTGACCCTTTTTGTAGGCAGTCAAAAATTTATCCATTTAAAATACTTTAACCTGATTTACATGTTGAAAAAATCATAACATTGCATTTATGTGACTATATATTCTTTAATTGGTAAAGTAGAGAAGAAAAAGTCAAAATAAAAAAGACGAAAAATAGAAAAAAAGAATCAAGTACTTCAAAAAATAACTTTAAATATAAATAAAAAATAATGTTTAAAATAAAAAGTGATGTTTTTAAATATTTACTATTAAATTTATATTTTAGTTGAACTATTTTTGCGCTTCCTCCCTTCATAAAAGTTAGTTCCTGCAAATTGAAAATGAAGTTAGTTAAATTCAACTGCATTCTGATTTATTTATTATTCATTGATACTCGATCATCCGACAACCCGCTAAACGACACGTTATTGAAAGCGGCAGTGCTCAAATCTAGCTAATTTCTTTTAACGATGCGTGGAGAGTTTGTTAATCCGACAGACAAAATGTTAAAATTCTATTTTTCAAAATGCATTTTTAAGAAGAATAATACTTGCTCTCAAAGCGAGTGTAATATTTGCCATATGTTTATCGATGAATCTTTGTTTATATCTAACTTTCATTACTTTTCCCATTTCTTTGGTGTAGGATAGAAGTTGTTGAAGTAATCATTTCGTAAACATTTTTTTTCACATTAAAAATAAATATTATGGTTCTAGGACAGGGTTTCTCAACCGGAGTCCACATGGACCCTAGGGTCCATATAATAATTCAGGGAGTCCACAGGCGAAATATTATAAATTGGGGGTCGACAATGATATTTCAGTGGTCCATGAAGAAAAGCATCTCATAACGGCTTTTATTATAAAAAGTTCGCAATAGACTTGACATCATAAAAATGAAGGTGCTTTACGACTAGCATTAACTTCAATGCAACCAGATATAAAGAAACGCGTCAGCATCAACCACAGGGATCTCATTAAATGTCTTTCTTTTTTATTATAAAAATTGTTGCATTCGATTTGCTTTCATTTCAATATGAATTCTAAGTGTATACTATTTTTTTTTATCAAAAATCAAAAACTTCCTCAAAAATTTTATTACTGAAAAATATTAAAATAAATATTTTTGTCCAATTTTTATGAAGGGGTCCACCAAGAAAAAAAGAAGTGAAAAGGGGTCCATGATTAAAAAAAGGTTGAGAAATACGGATCTAGGACTTCTAGGTATTTCCCAAAGCAGTATTTCCCAAAAATCTAGGGATCTAGGTATTTCCCAAAGCACCATTTAATGTTATATATATTATATATAGTGCTCTTCTCGCATACTTTTATCTTTGTAACATAATTGTTACCTTTTTGTGCTTTTTCTGTCATTCTAAATAAAGTCTTACCTTCACTCTCCTTATTTCAACTTTAAGTATATATAATGTTATCTTTTTAAAATCGCGTATTTTTATTAACAATAATGAAACATTGGTTTTAATACTTCTTATTTGTTAGCATTTCTTCAAAGGTGGGGCAGTTGTCCTGATACCAAATATAATATATACTTTTTAGTTTGAGGTATAGATTCTTTACAAATTTCAAAGACAGGTAGAAATTTCATTAATTCGACGTGGAAATCACCATTGTCGGATAAATTCGAACCTATATGACATCATAAAAGCGTTTTCCCCAGGGCAGCAAGAACCCATTAGGGCACCTATTACTTCCACCACAGCTTACACATATGGTAGTTAGTATTAGAGACTTGGACAGGGCGGTTATGATGGCGCGCGCGGATAACAGCATAAAACGGCGCCCATAAAATATTTTGCTCTGAAGTAACGCCGACTGTGTTTGAAATGATAAAGTAACGCTTTGTATACTCTTCTTAAGTTCAACTGGCCTGTTGACACCTTCTCCAGTGTTGCGCATAATTATTATTTATTGATATATAGTGAATTAACCCATTAAGTACCATAGAAATCAGACGATATCTAAAAAAACGCAGAAGATTTATATTCAAAGTCATTGAAAAAAGTAGACGAAGATGAAATTACTCATGTTCCCAAATGGAAGGATTGGGACTTAATGGGTTAAAGAGGAATGATTATAAAACTGAATTTCTGCATGATTTATATTTTATTTTGTGGCATAAATTTTAAATCACAAAATCGATAACTTCTACTTTACATTTTAATAAAGTATATTTTTATTACGATGCAGGGCATTTCATAAGCGAGAAATTTTGGCATTAAAATTTGGATGTGTCGTAACTAGTATTTTACAAAACTTTTGGCTACGAAATAACCAACTTCGTACACAAAATGTATTATTTTTAATTAACATTAATTAGAAAATCGAATACTTTGATTGCGCTTTCTACGTATAAAAATTAGACGAGTTTTAGCTAGTAACCCAATAAATTTATTAGTTGGTGCGGGAAAGAAGTTTCTCTTTTTGCGGAACTTTAGTTGGCCTCACTTCAAGGAGTTTAAAAAGTGTGAAATCACGTGAAAATCAATCTTACTGCATTTATTGATCTCCCACATTGAGTGACAGGTGAATTTTGTAGATTTGGAGGAAGTGTTGATTTTGGCGGGCTTTAGATCATCGCTACTCACACCGTTGGTCTTGTTGACGCAATTGCGGAATTTGTTGCTTTGGGATTTGGAGCGGAGAGAGGAGCCGGTATTCGCGCCGGAGCATTTGCCTTGATATGAAGAAGTGGTTCTCTTGGATGAGATGTATTTGGTAGAGCTAAAGAAGTGAGAACAAAGAATAAGGCAGGAGAGAAGGGAATTATAGATGGCTTGTGTTTGGGTTTGCAATTTAAGCAAGTGTATGAAGAAAAATCGATATTTAGCGTTCTACTTTGTGAATGAATAAATGCATATATATATATATATCAAAATAAAAAATCGATTAAAAGTCAAACGATGCCATTTAACAATACAGATCATTTTATGAATAATTTTTAATGAATGAGCAATTATGAGCAATAAATGAACAAATAAGAGATTCAGAGCTAAAATAATGTTGCAAGTGTGAATAATTTGGAACTGAACCCTTTCAAGCATCAAAGTTATAAAAGCCGCTGTGAAGTCACAAGACTAAATTTTGTTCCTTCGTTAGTAGACTAATCATTTTATACAGCTAAGAAGCAAAAGCCATCGTTTTTTATGAACCAAATGTGACAGAAAAATGAGGATTGACTGTATTTATGTACTAACAAAAACAAAATATGATTTTAAAAAAGGTTTTTTTTTTTAAAAATAAAAATAAATAAATACTATACAGGCTAGAGCTTTATAACTAAACGAACACAACTCTTATTTATAAAAAAAAATATGAAATTTGGAAACTATTTTTCTAACCCACTTTAATTAAAAAAAATTCTTTAGCTCCAGAGTTTGATATTGAAAAGCTCAGCTTTATTTCTCTGAGGATACCAGTATATAAATAATCTAAACAGTTCTTTTATACTGCTATGCATGCCAACTACCCCGATTTTGACGAGATGACACCAATCATGTCACTTCAACACGATTACCAATTTCAGGAAAATAATTTTTTACTCAAAATTGCGATTTAAAAAAAGAAAAAAATCTTTTCCAACAATAAAGAAATTATAAGAAAGAATAAATTGTCCTCTGTCTACTATGTACTCTCTTTTTGAGTATTTTACTTTTTGTTTGAGTATTTTAATAAGCTTTGTTTAAAAATAACAACGCTTATTTTTATGTATCATATAAAACTCAACGAATAATTTGAATTTAAAATAAAGCAGTAATAATGATTCTTGATGATGTTTATGATGTATAGAACTTGTGAAACACCAGATACTCAAGTTATAATGCCGCTTTTAAAGAAGGGCAAAATCGCCCATGAAGACTCTAAAAGTTTGACGAAACAATCCTAACAATTTATAGCCAATTGAAGTATATCATCTTTAATTTATTATAAAAAATGTGCTTTTTAAAAACATAAATCAATAATTTTTGATGATTGGCTAGTAAATTGTAAATTAGTATTTGTAAATTTTTCTCAAAGTGTTGAAATTTTTTCTGAAGAAGCGGAATCGAATAATTCGCTATAATTCGGCAGGTTTTATAAAAAAAAAGTGAAACAATTTGTACCTAGATAGTTTGCCTATGCTGGATATAATTTCTTTGGCATTGCCTAAAAGTCTTGAACAGTATGCGAATTCGAAGAAACCATGTTTCTTCTTCATTAAGTTCTAGCATTTTTAAATTTCGAGATAAATGATTTTAACCCTATGGGAATGAAATACGAAAGAATCAACTTAAAGGTTTGTCGTCAACAAATTTTCTCTCAAATTCTGTCAGGATTTTTGAACCTTGTGTGGATCCATATGAGAAAGTGTGGATTGAGAATTAGGTGAGAGAGATTACGCGTTATCTTTGGAGAAGACCTTTTTGGTCGTGGCGTTAGAAGCCTTCACGACTTTGGCACACCGGCTTCGAGTGCTTCTTCCGGCCATCATGACGTTGTTCATGCTCTTGCTGACTTTTGAGGAGGAGAGGGATGTCGAGGAGCCGCTACTGGCACTACTGGTCTCGCCCTTAACAGTGAAGCGGGCGGTAGAGGCCAAAACATACGGCCTGCGGCTTCCGTGAGGAACTGCCGTCGTCGAAAGCAAGCTGGAGGTACTGCTTGAGCGCTGAAGGTCTTGCAAATTTCTCTGCTCAGTCTCCCCAAGTTTTGATATCTAGGAATGGGAAGGATATTTAAAAAATACATCGTATAAATCCTAATAAACCCAGCTAATCCCTGAGTCATTTTGAAAAGGATGCAAACGATTTCTTGACTTTCAAGAAAATGCCCTAAAAAACAAGCTATATAAATTTTAAATGGATAAAAAATTAATTAATATTTAGTTTGTTTGTTATGAGATTTTTGAAATAGTGTTTGTGATGCGCGTATTATAAAATAACGTAAATGTTGGATATGAACAATATTAGTTAAATGCTATATCTCTTTAAAGTGAACTTCACTAATAACGATTCCTTATATTTCACTATGACGTGTGATAAAACAATCAACCGTGTAAAATTAGTTCTAATAAAGTCATTCATCCGTTGTTAAGATTTTTACATTTAATCTTTGCAGACAAAATGGGGCACTCGAGAGGAGTAGAGACTCAGGAAATAAAATCCTCTGTCTTGAGGTATAAGAAAATGAGAAGTATAGTATAAGAGGTTAGGCCTAGCTACCAATGTTATTTTTCAAGTGTTTCTATTTATCAAAAATATCTAAATAAGTAAGTCGTTCTTAATTTTATATTCTATATATATTTTGCTAAATCAAAAGTGAACATTTTTGAAAGGAGATACAGAACACGACTGAACGCTTTAAAAAAAATAGTTAAAAATAAATTAATTTTTAATCCCTTTTAGTATCAAACCTAATTTAACAAGTTATGAAAATGGGAAATCCATTCCCATATAACTGAGCTTTTTGCCATGATAGATCATTTTTCCCAGTTTCAGAACTTTTCCTCAACAAACTATTATATGGACCCTAAAAATTGTGCACCCTTGGCGGTCCACATGGACCAACTTGAGAAATACAGATCCAGACATGCATGCATGCATACGAATACATAGATACACACATATTGTTGACATTATAAACTCATACACTGAAAATCTCAAAAACAGCGGTGTGGCCTGCAAGGGCATTTGATGGATGACATTATAAATAAAAAAGAAACGCTAATTCAATTTTCAAACATTTCCACGATATACATTTTAACGTTTTGAGCACCAACATCACAAAAGTGTGGTTGAAAGCGTCAGCTTTAAAATATTTAAAATTTGATAAAGAAAGTACAGAGCATTCTGGCCCTCAAAGACTTAAGATGCAAAGGTGAAGGTATTCAAGTAAAAACAAGTCTAATGCACTTAAGCCACGAGGAATAAGACACAAAGACAAACTTAGTTAGAAATATCACATGATAAAAATGAGTTATGATCTGCAAGCATAACGAAACAAAACCAAAAAAAGCACTCTTAAATATTTCTTACCAACAATTTCTACAAAATGCATTGAAGAATAATTCATACAGAAGTTTTCGTGCTTAGTGAGGTGTAGGAATTTTTTACTAGGTTGGGTGTTTTCATCGAGAAGGCAGAATTGTACCGCTTGTATCCAACTATGAGGAAAGTAGGATTGATGCGGGATCGAACCCAAGACCTTGTACAAGTGATCCCATTAAATATATTTGATTAATTACCTGACTTTTCAACTGCATGCTTTCTTTCATTTTTATGTGTACTTTTACTGCATATTTTGACTTTTATCTTCATTAAATCGAAAAAATCTTTGTAAAATAAAAGTTAATCTTCTTTTGACGTGCATGGGTTAAAGTGCCGCGAGTAAAGAAGGCTGTCTAGGTCTTTCTTTATGAATCTCAAGATCACGGCTTTGGACCAAAGCAGGCAAGCTTTTTACTCAAAATTTGATACAACTGCTCACAATTTTGCTTTCTAGAAGACTATGTAAGGAGTTATAGAATTGAAAAGGTATTGATCAGTTTCATACATTTTCATTGAAGACAAATGCAAAAAGGCTTAGTGTTGTGATGAAACTAACTTTTAATAAGTAACTAGAAAATCACTAACCAACACTTGCTTATTCTTATGGAAGCATGACGAATTTGAGCTAAGTGAAGATGAAGGAGGAGGACAAAAATGCAATTTACTTGATGCATGAAATCGTTCAGAGATTAATCTTTGATATAAGCTCTTATCGACTGCTAATCATGGTGCAGTGTCGGTCGACCTTGTAAGCATAAAAAACTGACCTTGAAAAGTAAGTCTTAAATGCAAAGCTTACAACAGTTAGCTAAGTCAACGATATAAAATTGTATGCAAGAAGGCAGCTGTGATAATACAGAATAGCATAATGATGAAGTACAGTGAAAGCAAAAAACTACCACAAAAAGTACAAGATACAAGCATTAGCAAGTTTTAAAGCATGTTAGCATGAAAATACCAAAGTTTCCTAAATAATAAGTATTGCAGCTGCACTACAGAACGCCGTCAAAGCGAGAAGAAGGAGAATGTTTGTAAGTTATAGCTGGCATTCGTATGATTGGTAACTGGACAAGCGCCCCGCGGAAAACTGCATCCGATATATTTAATAAATCTAATCAATTAAAAAAATATGATTAATTTTAGAGTTAGTTTTTGTGATGTGATCAATTTTACAAATTAGTATTTCCCAATGTAGTTAATTATGATTAAATTGTATAGTTCAAAATTATAACTAAAATATTTTTTCATTTTTATAAAATAATCAGATTTTTAAATATATATATATCGAGGGCAATTGTCTTAGAAGCATTGCTATTAGATGGGTTATTTTTCTTTGAAAGTGCGGCTGATATATAACAGAGACACGGGTTAAAGACGAATGAAACACAATGTTCAAGATTAATTATTATGAATAAGTTTACATGTAAAGGTAAATTCAGCATAAACGTTGATAGATGGGAACCTTCAATTTTGGCGCCAAAAACAAAGTTCTTGGACAAGGCAAAGTCCAAAATTTTGTCCCAGGTAACGGGATATGTTTGAAAGTCTTGGCCGTGTGTTATGATGGATAAGTTATTGCTGGAACTTGCAAACAATTTGCCATCACTTGAGTCATGATGAATGACATTGAAGTCGTGTCTTTCCTTGTTTACACTCCTCCCCCCTTCTTCAATTATTGCCAACTCTTCCAGATTCCATGAAGACAAGTGCCTAAAGAAGTAAAGTAAGCAGGTTTACCAAATCTCATTATTTTTTCTATTTTTTTATGAATAAAAATTTAAAAAAAAATTAATTTTCCTTGAAAAGTTCTTTATGATAAAGACTACCCGGTCCCCTGGTCGTTTCTCGATGCGCTCGAAACATAAGATCATAGCTAAAGTGTTTTTTTCGAGCGAAGCAATAATAAAAGGTTGATAAAAAAATATCATCATCATCATTGAATTCAGAATATTAGAATTGGTTAACAGAATATCATACAGCGAAAAAATACACTGAAAAGATACAACTATGCTAAAAATCAATAACTGATCATTACGCCATTGTACATTAACATAAAATTAACCAATCAGATACGAGTTAATCATACAGCGCAAAATTACACAGAAAAGATATAACTATGCTAATATCTAATAACTCATCACCAATAACAGGATTTGTTTTCAGTGGCCTCCTAAGACATGCAATCTTGCAATAGTCCTATTCTGTTCCGAGGCACACAGACTTATGTTAGGACATAAGTGGCAGAGAATAATATAATAGGCATAGGCTAATAGAAAACGTATACCTTATTTCAGGGGAGTTCCAGGGGGTGGGCTCAAGTCCCCTTGTCCCTCAATATCGCAAACTAGCGACCGTAATATTTGCACTCAGATATATATTTTCCGTTTGATACTATTTGTTTGATATACTTAAATTCTTTCATGCATTTTGCAGTTATATGTAATGACGAAAATAATTTTTATTTTTTACCTTCTGGTCATCAATAAATATAAGAATAGCACATTGCATATTTGAATCTTTATATTGACAGTTTTTTATTTGTGAATCGATGACATAGATTTAATATAACTGAATTTGTTGTCAAAAGATTTATACGAATCCTAGTATATTGTATAGATATGCCTAATCTTTCCAAAAATTACGAACAAGAGTGAGTGAGGGGTATATGTAATAAATCTTGTCTTGCTGATTGGTTCAATTTTGAATCGTGACAACTTAAATCTCTCCAATTATAAAAGATCTGTTGACAACTATAAAAAGCTTTTTCGGAAAATGTATTTTCAAAACAATTTTAAGAAATGAGTTACCCTGTGTTTGTGCAGGATGAAAGAACAAAGTCCAAAGGATGGAAAGAAATTCTGGAGATTGCATCATGTTTTGGTGCACTACTGTCTTCTTCAATGGAGAACTCATGCAACAACCGGCATGCCGCAACATCCCAGAGAGCAATGGATGAATCATTGGAGCAAGAAGCGATCCACTTTTCATCAGGACTGAACAAAACTTGGTTGATTTTTTTGGAGTGAACCTTTGAAGAGAAAAAGTAATAAGTGGTCAAATTTGAAAAAAAGATATTATTACTTCATAAGATTGAGAACACATTTGAGACCTGATATCCCACAACTTCATTTTGCGATTTTTGTACGCTGAACATATGTAAAGTCCGCTAGGAGAGTAATCTAGACATTCAACTCCAAAGGAACTACCAGTAAAAGTCCTTAGAGCTGAAAAAGACAAAGGATGATGATTTATGACAACGATTGCAGACATATTAGCATACAAAGTCAGCGAAACAGCATTACTTGATGAAGGCAAAAATATTTGATAAGTTTAAAAAAATAAAATAAAAACATGAAAAACAATAGGGGCTTGATTCTGTTCAGGAGTTTAACGTTAAAATGAAGAAGAAAAAATGATCAGATATTTGTAAATTAAAAAATCGAGAGCACGCTTATATGGCTAAGGAGGATTTCACTAGAACTATTAAACACAAATATATTGACTGGCCCGACAATATTGTAGAGTGTAGACGTATGTGACTTAAATTTTTTTTACTTTTGACATGTATGTTACAATTTTTGAATTTAAAGAAATTTTTTAAAAAATTAAACTTATATTATACTAGGTTCCAATAAACATCAATACTTTGATAGATTTCCATTGAAATCTAACAGTTTTAGCGTCTTACATTATGGGAAAAAACTAGAAACAGCGATACAATGCAGATGGGAAAAGTCCATGAAAAAATGGGAACCTCTAAAGCAAAGTTTTGCAATATTTTTGTCTAGATTTCCCACAGAAAATGTTAAAAATTCAAAAATCATCGATACAAAGTTAAAATATGGAAAAAATCCTTCACCCTTTTTCAAACCTTAATTTGAATTCTTAATTCAATTTACATTCAATAAATTCTTCCAAAAATGTTCTCTTACAGATTCCCTCTTACAAGAAAAAGGCTTCATCGCTTATTTTCCATTTAGAACTAAAACAAATCCTCAATTCTGAACGATAAGCGATCTTTCACTTGATATTTATGATTAGGAAATTTTTATTTTGATTAAAATTCGGACTATTAAATTTTTGTGTAAAAAGTAAGTTTTGAAAAAATATTTGAATATTTGTCTATTTATATAAAATGCTGAAATATTTTCAAAAAATTGACCACCTGAATTCTATTTTCTCCCAAAATTGGGCGGTTCGCCCCACGGTTGAGAAAGCCTGCTCTACACTCAATACTAGTATGGATTCATTTAGATTTGTAGCGAAAAATCGCAAAATTTTATATTAGATATAAAAAACTCTCTATTTTATTGTTTCAAGAGCATCCTCACGCAAAAAGGTATGATGGCGTCCATTAAATCGAAGTCTTTTTTCAATGGGTCAGTTTTTTGCACTAAAAAAAAAGTTCACGATTTGATTACAAGATAAAAGGAGATTTTATGAGACTCCGCGCAGCAAAAGAAGATTTTGTAAATAAAATTTAAGAGGGAGAAAAAACAAAAATTTGATGTTTTGAAAAGGAGTGGTGGTGTTGCAAGAAAAAGTTAATTTGCAAAGTTTTTTAAAGTGATATGAATTGAATAAGGTCTGGTGGATGGTAACTTACTTTTGATTGGTCGCAACGGTTTGCAAATAAACACAACTTACTTTTGATTCGATAAACTAATAAATGGCAAATAAAAAAACTTACTTTTGATTGGACGCAAATCCCATATATTAATGACTGAATCTTGGTCACCAGTTATAAGAAATTCGTCATTTTGTCCAAACTTGAGTGCTTCAACCAGAGATTTTTGAGCGCTGAGTGACTGGGAAAAACAAGTCAGAATAAAAATTGATGAAAATCGAGTCACTTCAAGTTAGAAAAATCGCTATACAATAACTTGCAAATAATTAAGCTACATCATAGCATTTGTATTTTCAGTATTTATGCTTAGAACTAAGTTGCAGTTCAAAAAGTAGCTCATAAACATATCTAATGATATAATATTTATTTGAGACATGAAACTTGAATAAATATGGAAGATCGCAAAGCTTCTCAAAATTACATGTAGTCTTTTATACACACAAAAATTACATTGCAATCAAATCTCATGAATGAAAATAAAAATATTCTGAACTTCTAATTAATGTCTGATATATTGAGAAGACAAAATTTTGAGTGTGTTTCCACAAAAACATTTCGAGCACCTACTGTACAAATTTTTTTGAAAACGTTGATTTGATATATGGACCACTCCTAGTATTTCTTTCTAATGATGTATATACCTATACAATCTTCCTTTTTTTTTCTTTCCCATATTCAATATATTGTATAATACATCATGAATAATTATTTTCATCACACATAACTTACGGAACGGTTTATTTCTTATTTGTCCTGTTTTTACAAATTTTATCACCATGTTGGCGTCTCCAAGGGGCTGTTTTGGCCTTTGACATCAGCTTTCAAAAGTCATCCTTTTGCATTTTCTAAAACATCCTATTTTTTTTAAATATCCTTCTATGTGCTTATTGCGTACACTAACTACCATCTTTTTTGTCATATACTTTTGAAAATAAAGATTATTATAATTAAAAAATTAAAGATTCTAAATCCTCCTCTTTCGTTGCAAATCTAGAGGTTTCTAAGAAGAGCCTCTAAAATTAAAAAACATGTATAAAATAAATTGTACATCTAAGAATCTCTAGAGATCTATAGATTATCTGTTTACCTAAACAACGTATTTATTTTGATTCGGATATCAACAGCATTTTTTCAATTGAAAATCTCTTTTATTATAAAAAATTTTATATTTATATGAGGAAAAATTTAAGCGTATTTAAACTGTTCAAAATTATTTGGGAAAAACAGTCATGTTTAATCCGCATCCCAATTTTCAGCTATATATTATTATTATTTCAGGAACATACCCTACAATGTGTGGATAAATTCGCCTCAGAAACATTGAGCTAAATACAATTGACATAAATAGAATATTTATTATCTAATCACACTTTTCTATTTTAACTTCTTTTTCTCGAATAACATTCTGTAACCCGCACACCCGTTTTTAGACAGTTAATTCGGTTTAAAAAAACCGAATTAAACACGAGTGTTTATGGTATATAAAGGTTGCATAACATTTGGAACATAATTCATGAAGCAAAAGGAAATCAATGCTATAATAAGATCTCGACATGATGATTAAAAACAGAAAAAACATTATGCATAATTTTTCATGGGAGCAGAAAGAGCTTCATAATCTCAGTAAGCACATATGGTAAAAATTAAGTTCAATCGTTCCTCCATCCTTTATTTCACATAGATGCGTGGTGCGCTTATAATATTAGTACAGTACATAACAGAATGGAAGTATTGTATTGTTTTTTGAGAATCGTTTTTACAATTCAAGACAGGATAGGAAAAGTTATAAGCCAACTGAGATCACGCATCACTCATGTGTGAATTAACATTAGGTATAGGAGTTAATGAAATGCATAATTAGCACATATACACGTGTGTATAATTAAATATGTGAAATATATTTTAAGTCTCTTTAAATCAGTTGTATACACACCATTTTAGGTCAAGTTATGTCAGTGGGATTGCTTTAATGAATTAAAAGTGGAAGCCGTATGTCTGTGATAGACTTGAACAATGGCGCTCACACATAATGCAGTTTCCATTAAAATATAGTTTACTAAAGTAAGTACGAAAAGACGATAAGAATCGATCAGTGGTGAACACGAATAGTCAAGAACATAAAATAAAAGATATACTTTTATTGATTTGTGCTAAAAGTGTCTTATACGAGGATCGGTGCGTATTCAATCGTAGTATTTAAAACGGGCAAAAACTCAACTTTTGATAATTAAAAAAACAACATAAGGAACTTTATGCTTGCACAAAAATGGGAAAAAAAATTACGCAACTTCATGTTGAGAGAAATGAAAGATTTTGTGCAAAAAATGGAGGCAATATTTTTTGTTAACGTTGCATCTTTCAAGTGCTAGACAAACTACTTCTTTAAAGCTTTAAGTAAGAAAAGCTATTCAAATATTGTCCATGTTTATATTATACATTCGCAAAAGGGCCAAATCTCAAATTATTTCAAAGTAATAAATATATCATTTTCGACAGTCATAATCACCTAATAAACACAATTTACATAAAATGAAGTTTGAGGGAAAACTTTTTAATATTCTAAATGAGTAGAAGTCATGAAGACACGAGACTTCTTGACTTATAGAGAAAGAGAGATACGAGAAAAATCTTTTAATATTCTCTAAAATCGTGAAAGAGTGTGCAACTTTGCATTCAATGAAATCTAACGTTCTCATATACCACGTATTTGAAAAGTGAGTCAAGAAATAAAAAAACTTCAAAGGATTTCAGAGAGCTAGGCACAAAATTAAGGTAAGGAGAGGGGGGGAGGGACAATTTTGTATTTTGAATCAATCATATTCGATCTTTAAACAGTGTAGGTAATAAAAAAGCGGTATAAAGTGCATTAGATATAATTTTTGGGCCACATATGCTCATGGACAGATCTTGGCTACCAACTTGAGGAAGAAGATGACGAATTGCTGGGATAATTTGTTTCTCTCACGAGTGGTATTTAGAGAAAACTGATAAATGTATGACACATGAATTAATTAATAAACATTTTCTGCTAAAAGATCAAAGCAAAATTTTTCCCATTTTTATTACTTGTATCTTGAAAATATTTACAAACATATAGAAAACGAATCAAAAGACGTAAAAATTAAGGACCAAAAATTCCAAAAATTGAATGTAAAAGGATATAACAAATCTACCGAGAATATTTTGGGTCATATCCTAGAAATAAGCTCTGTACTAATGAGACTTATGATAAAGACGAATCACAGTCAAACAAGTCAATTTTTCCCTAAACTCAAAAAAACATTCCACAACTTATTTCATATTAAGCTGTTTCTTTCGGTATCTTTAGCTAACAACGTCATATAAAGCCAAAAATAGGTTAAAATAAAGGATTTTATTTAAAGTCAAATTTCAAAAGAGTGAAAAGAATCAAATCAATATTTTTTAAATTAACATTTTAAGACTTTTACATGCTAGCCTTTCTTCCAATTAGAGATTGTAAAAATAAGAAATTATTTTAATGGGTCACTTTTTTGTCTAAAGAAGTAAGCATTTAGAGAAAGTATAGGGCCTCCGAATAATTCACCTATTTTTTAAAACAAAATATTTATTTCTTATCAGAGAAGCATTTAAATTGAAAATATACTGATCAAATTCTAGAGAGATTTTAAGATGAATCTATCAGGGTTCATTAACCTTTTTGTAAAAATCGCTCATTGAGATTGAAAATTTTTTTTTAAATATAATACTAAAAAATACTTCCCAAAAAATTAAAAAATATAAAAGCGATTATATTGATTTTTGGCTGAAAAATTCTTTCGTTTTTTTTAATAAATACTAAAAAATACTTCCCAAAAAATTAAAAAATATAAAAGCGATTATATTGATTTTTGGCTGAAAAATTCTTTCGTTTTTTCCTTTAAGTCCGCCTTTGTACTTCTTCTTTGTGTCTTTCTTCTTTTTTTGGACTTTCTTCTTTGTCTCTAGTATTTTTTTGAATTTATTTATTATCAAAGAAGCATTAAAATTGAAAATATGCAGATGAAATTCTAGAGAGATTTTAAGATGACTCTATAAGGGTTCCTTAATCTTTTTGTAAAAATCGCTCATTGAGATTGAAAAAAATTTTAACTTTGCACACTATGAAGTAAAAAATATCGAAAATCTTTAACATTTTTTGAAACATTAATTTGAATTCATTTATTCCATTTATCCTAAAAATTTTATATTTCAAAAAAATGAATTTATCACACATTCTCCTTTTTTGAGTTTAATGTAAATCCTTAATCATGAAAAGCAAGCAAATGATGTTACAATAAAAATTTATAATGAGAAGTTGTAACTATGATTGAAATTTCGATTACATTAAATTCTTATGTAAAAAGTAAGTTTTAGAAAAATATTTGAATATTTATTTTAAAAATGTAGAACTGTTTCTCAAAAAAATTGCCCATCTGAATTCCATTTTCACAGAAGTGTGCGATTCTCCCAAGCCTGAGAAACCCTGAAGTTTATACCATATGGCAGTGACGGCGAACCTTTTTTATGCTGCGCGCTAAATTTTTTTATCTCTCAAAAAAAATATCTGCTTCCTAGATAAAAAAAGTTTTTTTATTTGCAAAACACATAAAAAAAATAACGAAAAAACAGTTGATATTTTTTTGTGTATCTTATTTTTGTGATATTAAATTAAGACAAGAAATAGTAACTTTTAAAACACTTTCCACTTTACTAAAAAAAATGAATTTAATAGTTATAACATATTTATTGAATGAATGAATGCAAGCTGAACAAAATTTTGAAGCACTTTTTAAGTACTAAGTTTTGGAAGAAGAAAAAAGAAAAAAAATTCAAAATTTTCATATGATTTAAATTTTTATATTTTTCAAGCATGCCATTTAAAATCTCTTTGCGTACCACAAGTGGCACGCGTGCCATAGGTTTAAGCAGTGCCCGCGCTAAAGCTAAATTTCAAGGGGGGCTGAAATGGGGCAAAGAAACACATTTGCAAAAAATTTATTTCCTATATTACTTTGCTGAAAAGCATGAAGTACTTCTGTATAAAAACCTATAGAAATCTCATATTATACATACACATACACCAGCATTTATATAAGATTATTGTGTACAATTTTTGCTTATTTATTTTTCCTTTAAAAAGTGCATGTGGCAAAACCAAAAATTTTAGGGGGCAAAGATTAATACAGGGGGGGGGGCACGTGCCTCAAAATTATATAGGTAGCGCGGGCACTGGGTTTAAGTAATATAAGTCCAAACCCCATAAGATGTACAACAACTTTATGACATATCTGAATTTTTGCACCGCACACTAAGTTGCAACGACAGATCCATTGAAATAAGCATTAATAAATAAGCTAAATTTTATGTTCTTGAATTAAAATATTTAAAAATCATATTTATAATTTTTTTTAATAATTTTTTTTATTTTTGGTTATTTTAAGTTAGAAAAAAGACGTGTTCAAAAAGAGCGGAGTATTTTCATTTCAGGGGAGAACAACTGGAGAATACATGTCCCTTACGCTTTTCTCCCAAAAAGTTTACCCCTTACAAATAATAATGCTTTTTATATCAATATTTTTATTTAATATAAAACATAAATTCACCCTCGCCACCTCTGAATAATTTTACAACCCCCTCCCCCCTAGGAAGCATGCCCAAAATGAGAAAAACACAAAACTTTTCTATAAGAAGTGTTTATTCTTGTCTAGATGCCAGGATTTTATAGTAAAGATCTTGGTATTTGTATGCAGCATTTAACCTTCCTTTTTCATAGTTCGATAAAAGCTGAAAAATTGTCTATTGTATATGTCAGAAATTCATACAGGTCAACTAATAAAATCTTTAGTTGAAAAAGTTATGATTACATGTAAGAAAAAAATAAATAAGGCAAAATAAATCCCAAAAATAAGGAAATTGTATTAAAATTTTAGGAAACTCTCAAAACTCAAACTAAAACTTTGAAAAAAATTTATATTGACTGTTTTTAAGTTTCTTAAAAAATAAACTTTTACGATTAAATTGTAAAAATTAAAAAAAAAATTAGGTTCCACCGAGATTCGAACTCGGATCGTGGGATTCAAAGTCCCAAGTGCTAACCGTTACACCATGGAACCATAAAGTAAAACACAAATTTTTTTTTATATTACAAAGGTAATTATTATTCTTCTATATTATCCCTTGATATACATAGATAACAAATAATAAAAAAATTAAATATATGAATAATGGTGAAGAATAATGATCAAAGAAGTTATAATCAAGAGAGTGGAAAAATAGGTAGTAATAAGGTATAGAAAGAAGTATATTATTAGGTAGCTTGTTACGCTACCTCGATAATTATATTCATATAAGTGTTCATCATAAGAAGGCTTACTCAGTCTAGAAGACTCTGAAAAACCATTCTTTTGGACTGATCACTAATGTATTTTATATTACTGTTCTTTTCTCAAGAAAAAGATATTTTATCAGACTATAATAAAGTTTATAAAAGTTATTTAAATTAATTCTCGTCTTTAAAGTTAGAATAGATATTTAAGGGAGCCGAACTTTTAAAATTATTAAGAGAATTCATTTTTAAGCAAAGCTGGCTAGATACTGGGTTTCGATAACTCAAGGTCTTGGGTTCGATCCCGCATCAAGTGAGTCTACTTTCTTCATAGTTTGATACAAGCCGCGCAATTCTGCCTTCTCGATGAAAAAGTTTTTATGGTAAAAATCAAAATTTTTGAAAAGTTTATTAGTCAGGTGGGGATCATGCATAGAAGCGAGAATAATATTTATAAAAAAAAATTAGTCTTAAAAATGTCATTAAATGGGTAAATTATAAAGAGGAGAGGCCATAGTATAGAGCTTTGCGGGACCCCCCCCCCCATAGTTTCCAGAAATTCAGATAAATGATTTTCAATACAAACAGATTTCCATCTGTTAGTCAAGTAATTAGAGATAATAGTACTGCATTGCAAGACATTCCAAAAGATTTAAGTTTTTCAAGTGAAATGTAGTGAGAAAATGAGTCAAATGCCCTTGAGAGATCGATAAATAAAGACATTATCGGTATTTTTGTCAATACTCTTCTCATAAACGTCATTTAAAAATAAGGAATGAAGAAATTGTATAGAGTTAGAGTGAAATAAATATTAGAAGGGAAAAAATTATATATTTGGTTATAAATCAACTTTTCAAAAATTTTCCCAAAAGATGAAACTAAGGAAATGGGTATCAATAATGGCGTTAATATCCAATCGAATATCTCTGTGAACAAAAAGAAGAATGACAGCATTAAAACGATCCTCATTCATTGAACTGCGAAGTGAATTGATGTGGTAAAACTTGATGTGTTTAAATAATAAATTTATAAAAAAAAATGGATAATATAAAAGTAATAAGTGTCACACTTAACTACGATTGAAACATAAACTTTTTAGAGCTTCTCACTTTAGAGAAAGATTGAATCTAAAAAACGAGTTGCAGAAGCCATCATAAAAATAAAAATTGGCAATGCAATGTTAGGGGGCCCGTTTCGCCCCCTCTAAACGCGCCAGAGGGTAGGAAGTTGTCGATACTAAATTTATTTCTTTTTAAAACTGGTATGCTTTTAGATATTTTGAAGATATAAGGAAAGATACAAATTTCAATACATGAATTGAAATCTATCAAAAGTATACTTGAGATGATAGGAAAAATAGATTTAATTAGGAGAGAAAAGGCAAAATAATGTCAGAATCATTATTTTTCATATTGTGGAGGACATGTAAGAGATCTTTAATGGTAACTTTTTGAAAATGAAAATAAATCAGGATTGTCAAGGGCTGAGAGTGCAAGCGTAATGTTGGGTAATAAAATAATTGTGCTGTTGTGTTCATCGGACAAAATTTTTTTATAATAAATTTTTTTAAAAAAATCACGCAGCGAAAAACATTGTGAAGATGTGTGGTGGAGAAGTATTGGATGCGACATTTTTTGCATCCGCGAATGCTCATATCAACTTTGACATCATAGGGGATTCGGATGTTTTTTAGTGGCTGTGGATATCATAATTCCATTCAGAGAGGTAGGTGTCAATGTGTATGTTTTATCATAAAGACGTAGTTATGAGATAAAGTAAAAATTGACGAATTCCGAAAAAAACTTCACGGTATAGAAAGAAGAAATATGTTGAAGCTTAAATCATCGGCGAATGAGAATGCTCAATTTTTGCGAATAATCTTAGCATTTTGTACACACGCACAGACCCAAAATTGGGCACTTTTTCGAATTCTGTTCTACTAATAAATTGTGCTATTTTTATGGCTAGGCAGCTTTGACCACTCTCAATCAAGAGTAGATGAATACACGTTGCACCCCTTTCTTGTTATATCATTTCTAAGTATACTAGACAAAAGTGATAGCAAAGAGATGGGCTGCCATTTTCAGCATTAGAAACTTTACGATACTTTCGCTTATAAGTTTCAGGCAAGCGTATACCCTGAAGGTCAGAGGCGAAAAAGCACAGATGTTGGAAAGAGTGCTCTTGTATCGTCATGGTGCTTTGTGTGTGTGTGAACAAGGACGCAAAGACTGTAGATGGAAGCGCAGATAGATAAGGAAGGATAACAAAGAAGGCATTATTAGCAGCGTGAACAGCGCCATCTTTATTACTTTGTGTGAGAATGGATGTGGAATCGGTTCTCAGAATGTTCTATCACATTTCTCAGGTTACACAGTAGCAGTCGGTTGGTTCCGACTGATGTTCCGACTTCAAAGGGAGTGAGTTTACATGGCAATGTGTACTGGCGCTTGCAAATTCAACTTCAAGAAGAAAAGGAAGTGCTGAAGGCGCATCAAGTTTATGAGTGGCGTTGCGCAAACGAGAACCTGGCATGAATGGAAAATGCACCGGGATGCATTCATATTTTACAGAGTCGGAGAAACATTTTGCGACCTGGTAATTTTAGGACTGTAACTCCATTTATGTATATTATGCGAATTTGAAATTATTTAACATGATCAACTTTTCTCCTTTAAATATTATGAATCTTCGAAAAGTGAGATGCTGAGATGCACGATGATATTTCAAGGTCGTTGGGAATGTCAATTTTAGATCGTCATTAAGCGCTGAGTCAGTCTCACACGCTTCTACTTCATGTTGCAACCCAAGATGTTTGATCTATTTTCTTTAACTTATTTCATTAGAATGTTTTATTGATTTGTATAGTAATAATCTTTTCAAAATGTGTGGACAAACGATATGAATTCAAGCCCATAAGAAGGGGTTATTATCAAAAGAGTGACAAAATATAAGGAAATTCAAAAGAGTGACATAACAAAAAAGTGACTAAAGTATCATTATATTGTTGTTGCATATTAATTTTTTTACGCTACAGTCTATACAAACTGTTGAAAATTGGAATACAAAACAAAAAATGGAACTTAGAGAAATATTATATAAAATAAAGCACTTATAAACAAGAAAAAAATTAAATATTATTTAAATTTGTAAAAAGTAGAGTGGCCTTTTACATTTGAATAACAAAAAATAAGTAGAGACAACATAGAAATATAAAACCAAAACTATAATTTTTTATGTGATCACATGACACAAACAAAATCTCATTTTTTTAATTGTCATTGCTTGAATAATCTTTAATATATTTTATCATGGATAAATACGTTTTTGTAAAGTCTCAAAAAGATAAAGAAAAGCTTGTTTTTAATGGATATATGTACCGACATCAACGATCAAGAAACCATAATAATCATTATTTTTGTTGTGAAGATAAAAAGTGTAATGGCTCTGCTACGCTTCGAGGTGTTTCCTTTTTTAACTTTAGTGGTGTCTCAGTATCAGAAGGAAAGGCACATAATCATTTGCCGATAGATGGAAGAAAAGAAGTTATAGAAACATTATCAGATTTGAAATCACGATCTAAATTGTCAAATGCAATACCTGCCGCAGTTGTTCAAGATGTCTGACACAAAGTGAACATTAGCAGCTCAATAGAAATGCCTTCAACACGTGCTATGAAACAAGTAGGGCGTCGTATTCGAAAAAAAAACAATTTCCAACAGAACTCGAAAATATTTCAGATTTAGTAATCCCATATAGTTTAAAGATTACGAAAAATGAAGAAAACTTTCTATTGTTTGACACAAAAAATCTAGACGCGGCTAATGAAAACAAAATGCAATGAGATGACTTAAGAATTATAGGTTTTGGAACTGACGACGCTTTAAGAAAATTAGCAAGCTCACAGCTTTGGCTTCTTGATGGTACTTTTAAAACTTGTCCTAAGCTTTTCCATCAAATATATACTATTCATTATATGTTCCATGGGCACACGTTTCCAGCTGTTTATGCTTTATATTGCCTGGAAAAACACAAAAGATTTATGTCACTATGCTTAAATTATCAACTTCAGTGGCAAAAACAAAGGAAATGAACTTAAATCCTAAATTTATAATGGTTGATTTTGAACTTGCAAGCATAAATGCTCTTCAACATATATTTCCAAGCACTATAGAGTAACAGGGTGTTTTTTTCATCTTTGCCAAAATAAATATCGAAGTGTTCAAAAAAAAAGTTTTGTAAACATCTACAAAAATCATGTGCACTTGCATTTTTACCCTCAGCAGAAATTTGTAATGCATTTTCATATTTGTTAAGTTGTGTTCCCCGTGAGACTGAAGTATTTTGAAGATACGTCGTTTGTTTTTGGAAGATTAATAGCTGCAAAAAAGGGAAGACCAGGAAAAGTCAAACAGCGGCATTCACCAAGATTTCCTCCATCTGCATGGAGTATTTATCATCTACAAGAATACAATATGCCAAGAACAAACAATAACTTGGAAGCCTGGCACAGAAGATTTGAAATGGTAGTAGAACGTCATCACATGGGAGTATTTTTGATGATTAAAGAGTTTTTAAAAGAAGAGCATCGAACCCAGCAAGAATTGGAAAGAATAATTGCTTGCAATAACCAACAAAAAAAGAAAAGAGAACAAATCCATCGGGAACAGCGACTTTTTAATGTTATAGCTATGGGTATGGAACTGCTTCTCTTGATGGATTACCTTTTAAAGGCATTGCTTACAATTTTCAACTTGGTGCAGCAAATGTCGATGAAACTAATGTTAGTGATGGCAATGTTACTACTGATGAAAATTAATTATTATTATCACTTATTATAATTTGTTTTTGTTCTTCAATAAAAACATTCAACTATTCGTTACTCTTTAATCGCTATTTTAAGAGTGACAAGTTATGTCACTGTTTTGATTTGTCACTCTATAACAGCTCCCATAAGAAGGTATATAGCAAGAAAGTATGACGAATATTCATCAAAAATGATATTTCAACTGCATGCGTCTCTTTCAGCTTAAGTAAGACTGAAAACGGAGTGAACAGCTTTGTGCGGTGAAGACGTTAGAACTATCTTACTGGAGTCTGGTCAACTTGAAACAAATCACTTTTACCAAGGCGTCCCAATGATTCTTTAATTATAATTATGAGAACCTAGCATTTCTGTTAAATCCGATTATTATTTATTCTGTGTGCATTGTGATACTTTCAACGATCGATTGCATATTATTTAATTTAGCAATCCGTTTAAAACACGCTGAGGAAAGATTCCATTAATACTTCAAACGTCAAGATGGCTGTCATAAAAATGAAAAGTAAAAGGGTGAGGAAAAACGAGAAATCGAAACAAGAAAAGCTTAAAGACAAAGAACTCTTTTTTTGCAATAAATACATTAGTAATAAAGAGAAGATATTTCATTGGGGGTTATGAAAAATTTTGTTGTCATGAATGAAGCTTCTCCTGACATTTGTTGCGGTATACAAACCAGATTCTCCCTTTTACCAAGACATATACATAAATGCACTATAAGACAAAGAGATATGCGTCTCAATGAATATATATAGAAAGGAAGGAGAATGGGAGACAACGTGTAAAAAACACCATTAATTTTCGAATCATGTTCATTGTCAAAATACAAAATTTTGTTATACATAACCCCTCTTACTGGTCTGGAATCAATATAGAGGTAATTCGGTTTCGTGAATCTACGCCAACTTTTGCATGCCACAAATAGATTAATAAAGGAATATCTTACGAGAACGTTGCTTTTTTGATTGACACGCCACAAATTGATTTTGTAGTCTTTTCCACTGGTAGCCAACACGTGTCCAGACTCATGGCCGAGAGCGATGCAAAGAATATCTCCTTTATGAGCGCAAAAATGGTCTAAATGGGTAAGAATTTTCTTGATATAATTCTGGGGAGCTAGCAGTGCTACGCACCAGAAACGTTTTCCTGAAAGATTTTTAATAGTAATAGAGCATGTGATGTTTTCACTGAGGATTGATTGATATACGGATCGTACAAAATTGCCATATATTTACAGGCTATCCTCGATAAACAGGAAATCTTATTATTATTCAGAATATGAAGTTTGAATCAAAGAGTTCAATTTTTTATTTTAATAAAACATTTTTCTATTGTAATTTACATAGTACACACATTCCTGTTCTATTTAAAACATTTTTAAACTAAGAAGCGCGGTAAGGTAAAGGTACCATACCGTGGGGTGTTTTCATCGAAAAGGCACAATTGCACCGCTTGCATCGAACTATGAAGAAAGTAGGTTTGATGCGGGATCGAACCCAAGACCTCGAGTTATCGAAACCCAGTACCTAACCAACCTTACTCACGCCCCCTTCGCAGTAGCGAAGGCATAGGACGTGGTTACTCCACGGACTAACAAAAACGCACTTTATATACTTAAAAATTTACATCCATATGTTTATAAAAAGAAGACATTTTTCCCATTATTTGTGAAATTTTCGCATTTTATAACATGATCGAATGATGATGATGTTGCAATGATCGCGGGAGTATGCAATATTGAATGCAAAAAGATCGATATCATGGCTGTGGTGCTTTTTTTCATTATTCCACAGAATAAGTTTGATATTACACAGAGTAAATGCAGGGATAGCAAATTCTTTTCTTCACAGTCAGCCAACCTTAATCCGAACAGAACATTTAAAATAAACCATTTGGATAAGAAATTGTCTGGATTGTGTGAAAAAAATGATCATGCTTTCCATTTTACGTAATTAATATTTAGGATGTATTGATTTCAAAATTTTGGTCGATCACAATTATTGTTTTTTGCAATTATTATTGATACCTATTATCATAATTGTAGTTTTGAAAAGGCTTGTGCATAACACACTTTAAAACTCATAAACAGCGCGTATAAATGGAAAAAAGTTGAATAGTTTATTCAAAAATATTTGTAAATAAAAAATGACTAATTATATTATTTCATCATAATGTATTCATTTATTAAGTAATTTAATAGTTAAAATAAACATTTTTCGAGTTGAAATTTACAAACATTACTATTTCTCTGACTTCTGGAGTGAACACACTACCTCCAAATTATTAGTTAATGGCAAAATGCATATACTCACTCTAAAATGTTCTTAAGAAAATTGGAAAAGAGATACAAAAGCAAATAAACGGGATGTTTTTCGCCAGAGTGGGCCTTTATAAAAATTTTATGTACTCGACTAGAAGTGGAGTATTTAACTAGCCCTGTCATAAAACTCTGAATGAAACCAAGTGTAGCAGGCAAAGAGATATTAATGTATACAGTGACGTAGTTTACATTTTTATTTAGAGAGTCCCAATGGGATCCTGAATTATTTGTATACATTTACGAGGATCCATTGTCTGAATTAAAGTTAACAAATGCTGCTTATACACACTCATTTGTATAGACAAAGGATAAAAAATGAAAAAAAACATAAAAAAATTATTATTTACTTTTTATAAATAAAATAAATTGCCTGATAATTTAGATGTATCAAAATTTGGATATTTATTTAATCATTTTTTTAATTATAAAATGAGTTCATTCTTCAACTCACAAGGATAATCATTTACTGATTCTTGAAAATTTAGCAGATTATTCGGTACAAGCGTCTCTAGTCGATACAATAGCATAAAACATTGCTAATATAATTCATATATTTTATACAAAATGCCAAATGTTTAAATATGTTTATTAAAAATTTTTAATCTTAAAATTGAAATATACTTTCAATGTTGTGCGGGATCTCCTTTTCATAATACGCTTAGAAGTCGTCAATATATCATTCATCTTTGGAATGTGCATTTTCTTTGTATTTTTACCTATAACAAATCAGGACCGTGAATTCAAATGAAATAAACAAAAATTTATCCTACTTCGTGATTCTTTTTAAAAAGTACTAAAAACTTTCTTGATTTATACAGTAAATCAAGGATTTTTTGCATAAGTTAAATTTTCGCCATTTGCCAGTTAAAAAAGTTCACGTAGCTTAAATTCTCTAATATTTTCTCTTAGATACATATGTGAGCAGTTTTCACCAATCAAAAAATTGGACAATAACGCAATACCAAATTTTGAAAAATAAAATATGATTATTTCCAAAATCATTCCAAAATTGATCAAAATGTAAAATAAACCATTTTAATTTATGCTACAAAAAGATCACGGATATTTAATTTTTTGTCACATATTTCAAAAATTAATTTAATTCTATCCAAAATCAATAATTTGTTCATCAATAACAATAATGATTATTATTACAAAATTTTCCATATAACAACAATGTACACACTACACATATACAAATACTTATGATGTATTAAATTGCACAACCATCTCAGAATGGAAATCAATAAAGAAAGAGATGGTATGTAGTAATAATAATAGTAGGCTAATTTATATGTGGCGACTTGTCTAGCTATGATTTTTACCAGGAAGAAAATTGATATACATAATACTCAGAGTCACACAGATGCACGCAATTGATACAGGAAGCCACTTCACGCACAAGCGCATCAAGGATAATCCCTATATACATTTTGATGCAAATGCAAAAGCCTCTTTGTCACAGAAGAGATAAGAGCTAGAGAATGTGAGGAGTGTGGGATGTCCGGTTACCTTGGGTAACAAAAATGGAGGTATTAATTAGTATTAGGTAAAATTTCTATGGTACTTATGGGTTAAGAAAAGCAATATTTTAAGATTTCTCCTCATCATCTATATCTACGAGGTGATTCAAAAGTTTTTTTAAAAACGAAATCATAAGAATTTAAAGCAGATTCTATAGTAAATTGTTTTAACCAATTAAATTACGAGAAAATTTTGACTATTTAAATGAACTGGGCCAAAATCTCGGATCTAATAGGCTGGAAAATGGGCTCATAGAGCTTAACACATTTTTCCAATATTTAACATATTCAGAAGCTTTTCTATACTGCACATTTACATGTTGTACCTTTATCTCCCTTTTCTAACGAATCTTGTCAATTAGTGCCTTACCCTTTGAAGACACAGGGCCGTATCAAGGGATCGTGGCGCCCCAAAGCAAAGGTCCTGAATGGAGCTCCTCACCCCCTGTTCTTTCTTTTCTCACTCATCCCCACCCCATTCTGGCTTAAAAAGTAATTTAGAAAAAAAAATGTTCACGTTTTTATTAAGCCACATAATTCAGATATATGCCGACTGAGTCGAAGACAGTCTCCATTAGATGTACATTTTTGGTGTTTTAGCAGCCGCAAAATTATCCATGACTTCGTCTCGTTAGGTAGGAAAATGAAATGGCGCCCCCTAGGTGTGGCACCCTGGGGCAATTGCCTCGCCACTGCCCTCCCCCTTGATACGGACCTGTGAAGACCAGAAACTAATCACATGCTTTTTGTTAATGAATATATTTAAAGCCATTAAAAGAGGAGTTGATATATAATTAAGTTGAAATATTATCTCTATTGTGAGATGCAAGGATAAAGAGTTTTAATGTTATGGCATAGTTATCTAATACCAGCAGTAAGTTGGTTGACCACGCAAAGTCAAATTTCTAATTGTCTAAAATCACGATTAAAATAAATTAGGATATTCTTTTAGCTGCTCCAGCATTTAAAATGGCCATTCAATCCATACTATTCAACTTACAAGATTGATCTTCAAATTCTTTTGGATCCGCATTAATTAACATAATTTTTCATACTTGTACGTTTATTTTAAAAGTAAATGGTCTATTGACTTATTTATCCGAATAGGAGTCAATTTATCAACGATAACACCATTAAAATAAAAAAGAAAGAAACAATATTTGTTAAAAAATATTGCAAAACAAATGGTAGACAAACTGTAAAAAAGAGGAAATATTAGTTTTAATAATGTAAAATCCATGCACAGCCTTCAAGAATTCTTCGATTTTTTGTGAATCATACAGCGAAACAATATTTTTCGTTCCCTCGTTCAAGTCCTCGTACTTTCGTTTATCTGCAAATAATTTTGACTTATTTACCCGAATAGGCATGGTCAGTCTGGAATCAACATACCGGTCACTGCCTAACCCTAACCCTGAAAAAGTTAAAGGGGTATCAGTACTAATTGTCTGAAATCACTGGATGCCATAAACACACTTTTGCACAACTTAAATCTCAAGGCTTCAAAATGGCAAATGTGGGGAGAGTGACAGACTAAAAGAACTAACAAAATGAACTCTTCTGAATGAATCAATAAGAAGTAAGAAGACGAGGACATGCTTTCAAAACAGCAGCGTCACACAATTGTTCCAATTGAGGAGGAAAAAGCCACTCACTCTACCAGAGAAAGAGATATATCAATTTCTCGGTATCAGAAGAAAAGCCAGTATTTAGGTAAAGGTTAAGTACCTTGTAGCATAATCAGTGCATATATGAGAATAGATAGATGGAGAGAGGCTTTTTTGCAAACGCACGCACCACGGCTTTTCCATCCTACATTGTTCGCTCTTATTTTTCTAGTATGCTTTTCACAGAATAATGGTTTCTGGGTTTTACTTTTTCCGCCTTCATTATCTTTTATTTGCATGCATGCGTGCGTGCATTTGGTTTACAGTCAACTCGTCCCTTTGCAATACCAACGCATTAATTAACCAAAAAACAACTAATTAATTAGAAAATAATTGGGGTGAATTGGTAAAAGTGATTTGGCTTAAACCGGAGAGTGCTTTCAACGCATTTGTGCAACTTTCATATATTCTTTTGTAATATTTGTCACATTTTTTGAAAGTATGTTCAGATGGCCAAAATGGCCTATAAAAATTTTAAGTGTGCCATAGAACCATTGAAAAATAAGCCAGCATATAGAACCTTAATTACAATAAATACTGGTGATGTATCGAGCCCAATTTTTGTCCGTACAGATTGCGTTATAAAATGCGGGTGATGAATCGATGCCAATTTCTTTCAACAATGTAATGGAATTGATACGTTATGTTAAGAAATCTTTATACATCATAAAAAAATAGAATTTAAAAATTATAAAAAAAAAAGTTCGCCCCAATAATTTTAGGAAATGTGAGCACTTAGTTCTATGTGTACCAGAGTTATGCTAGGATCTCGAAATTCCGTCCCCAAGGGGAGACATTCTTCCCGTACCCGATGGGAAAGCATTTTTAATGTATTCCGTATCGTGGAACAAATAAAATTAAAAAGTGACCCATAAATTTTTTATAAACTCTAGTTTATCTAATTGAATTTTTAAGTATAGAAGATTATCCATAATCATTTTAGATCAGTTTTATCATATGGCTGCAATTTTTCTAAAAGACATTGCTATTACATTGTTCATGCCTATTATAACCAATCACTTTGTGTTGATATTGTAATTTATTAGAACTATTATTATTATAACCATTTTTCTGCTTTAACATATTTATAAACAGTTTTGTAAGAACTATGCCAAACACGAACAATAAATGTGATCATTGAATAATATTTCTAGCATAATGATATGAATCCAAAAAAACAATCTTAGCCACTTTTTTTCAAAAATTGTAAAAAAAACCGGTAAAAACGATTTTCAAATAAAATCATCCAATTACTTCAATCAAGTGTATTCATTTAGTTTCAAACACGAAAATTGATTTAAAAAAGGATTCTTACAAAACGAATGTACTAGACTCTGGAAGAACTGAACATTGTTATTTGAACTGTTATAGGAAAAATGTCCAACTTTCTATTACAATCAAATTGGATAAAAATTAAAAACACAAAGATTCTCACGGCCAATCAAAATTGTATCCAGAAGCAGTTGAAGATTTGATAATGGTTCGTTAAAATATTAATTCATTAAAACTTTTTATATTTATTATTTGAAAATAACATGTTTGTGAATTTTGTCCCGTTCCTCTCTAGAAATGCTCAGAAATGCCCAGAATCGTAATCATTTAAAAAAAAACTCAAAATCAGAATCCAAATAAGAGCTAGAAAACCAAAAGATCAGATTCTCTCAGTTATTGTAGAGTTTGGAGTAGCTTTGCTAGTATACACCAAGAGAATAAGTAGAGTTTCGTGAGAAACTAAAAACAACAATCAGTGTGCGGAGAAGAAACGAAGGATGGAAGAAGGATTTTTGTGATTCCTACAACCAGAAGTCATATACCCATGCCCTTTAGTGTTTGCCAGCTATGACAAACAACTATATTGTCTATAAATATCCACAAATATATTTGTTTGCTAATCAAAATTTTAGAATGAAAAAATCAGAATTTAATTCTAATTAAAAATTCAGAATCATTGTCATTTTCTAGAATCTGCCCAAACGTTGGCACATTTGTGTGATAACTTCGATCTACGATTATTATATCTGAGTGCGCTATGTGTCGTTCGTGTATTTATGCGTTTGTGAGTGATTTCATTATTTTCGTGGGACTGTATTAAGAAAATTGGCCCTAAACGTGTGCCAAGAAGTCATATAAGTTGGCGACCCCTAGTTTAGTGAATGGCGCAGCCACAGAAGGTGAAAGTGGTGCGATTGCCACGACCCATTTTAATTAAGAGTTTCGCGTTTAAACCAATCCTACTCAATCATACACAAACTAGACTCCAATTTTTAATGGATATCGCCTGCGACTTTCTTTATTCCTTGTTCTGACTATGAGTAACAACTCTAATTTTCAAAATGACTTTCTACTTGTCTTAAGTATTATTCTATACCCTTTCAAGTTCATAATTCGGATCAAGCAAATTCAAATGAGGACTTTACAAACTTTTGGAAGAATTTTATGTTTCTGCGATTGTAGGAGTGTGTTATATTAAAAGATGAAAATTTTTCTAAGCATAGATTTCTTCAATCAAAAAAAATTTTGCGCGCTTCCGGGAAAACTACAAAGAGGCTAGGAAATGATCTGTTTCAGAAAAAAATATGCCGCAACGATAAAACAGAAGATGCGATTGTGACGAAACTTTGCATTCATTATAACATTTAAGGTAGGAGATTATACGATTTTTCTCTTACAGATCTACACTCTCATCCTTTTGCTTCACTAATCCCTCCTATTGTATGTGTTTGTCTAACTAAAGATATAACTACACTGTATACATACATAGACCCTTGGCTATTTCATCTAGCACCGCTTATATGCGTGTATGTGCTGACGCGAACGTTTGCAGCTATCATATATTCATAATCCATCATCCCACAGTTTTATCTTGGTGCGAGGATTTTCGAAGTCATTTAGGTGAGTTAAACGAAACGTATCAGTAACAGTACATATATTACATGTTTGTGTAAACACACATTAGTGCATATTGCTATTTTGCGCTTAACTACTACTGTATCTTATAACATATTAAGAAAACTTTGACGTAAAATGTGGGAAAAATTTATTGTAATGCTTCAAACACCATATTCTTCATATTCTGACGGAAAAAGAGAGGAAAGTGGTGCGTCTAAGAAGTGTCTATCACGTTGATTTTAAAGCAGGAAAACGATAAAGAGGAAGGGAACGCAAAGCAAGCAGATAGACAGACAGACAGACAACTATGCAAGAGCTGTGCGCCGAGATGGATTAAGGGTGTGAATGAATATAGCCAGAGGGTGCAGCAATACAACAGTCTTAGGGGATGAGCGTCAGCATAGAAAATAAAGAACTAAGACAACAATCAGAGCAAAATAATGATAGATCCGCGTATTTAATTAGAGAGTTCTCAGTTTTTTTTTATTAAAAAAGCCAAATTAAGAACCAACATTGCATTGAAGTAATAGCCGAAGCCAAACAAAAAAATGTTTTTTGTAAAAAAGCGCTTTTTTAATTAAAACTTTTTAATAAAACATAATTGAAATATTCTAGTTACAGAAACTGATTCAATAATGCTGTATATACATAATAAAATTTACTAGGGTCTTTAGAATATTCAATCTTCTTCATATGATATATAATATAGGATAAGGAAAACTCCATTATGTATATAGTGAATAACGTAAAAATCAAAGTTTAACTTTTATTTGGTACTAAAAGGAGTAGTATTGTAGCAAATATTTCAACAGACTCAATCTGTCTTCTTCAGTGCGTTAAAAATGAGTGAAATGAAAGTCCTTTGCTTGCTGCTTTTATAGGAGATGGCAAAAATTTTATAGGAGAATCCAAAGACATCTCCTATAAAAGCAGCAAGCAAAGGACTTTCATTTCACTCATTTTTAACGCACTGAAGAAGACAGATTGAGTCTGTTGAAATATTTGCTACAATACTACTCCTTTTAGTACTAAATAAAAGTTAAAAACTTTGATTTTTACATTATTCACTATATACAATATATATAGAGAGAGAATGTCCAGCTCAGCATTCTTTATAATATTCATAAACCAAGAATATTTCTTTATTCTTCACTTAAATCTAACATACAAAGCCTTGTACAACTTAGGGGCGTGAGTAAGGTTGGTTAGGTACTGGGTTTCGATAACTCGAGGTCTTGGGTTCGATCCCGCATCAAGCCTACTTTCTCATAGTTCGATACAAGACGCGAAATTGTGCCTTCTCGGTGAAAACACCCGACGATACCTTTACCTTTGTACAAAATATGAAAATCTGCATCTACATCTGTATGTAATCCGTAGATATAGAACAGTATGTAAAATTAATTTTGTCTTCAGGCCATAGATAAGGAATACCAACTCAGCATAACCTTTCAGATTTGAAGTACAACTCTTCTTTCAGAAAATTTAGTTTACATTTACACCACTGCCATATAGACACATCGTGTGTAGTCAAAATTTAGGACATATCATAAATTTAAAACTACGCTACAGCCTATGTAGGATACATTTTTTTCTGCAATTTTGTTCCAAGGGTCGTAAAAGGTTGAAGGGTGCATTCAGCGTTAAGGGTGCCGTAAATAATTCCTTATCTTGCAATTTTGTTAGAATATAATAGCTTTATTTTGCAAGTTATACAAAATGACAAGACTTGCACAAGCATCTCAATTAACTAGCAAATAAGTAATACTTCGTTTAACTAATAAACACCAATAATAAATATAAGTACAGCTTGCCTTCAGTAATCAAGCTTTTTTTTTAATCAAAATTAGTTCAAATAAACCAAAATATGAAGTTTAAATTTGTTCATAACAACTTTTGATAATTTTTCACTATCAGGGCCTCAAATTTGCATTCTCTAAATGATGTTTGATACACTCATTTAATTGGTTTCGGAGACAAATCACAAAATGGAGGAACTTCGGACCTGGTTAGGATCTTCTTAGGACCCCTTTGACAGATCAAAAGACGCGAAAAGTGCAGAAACATAAAAGTTTTTTGAGGTACTTTTTTAACAAAATTCATTGCAGTTGCAAACATTGTTGGAAACCCGTAATAAGCGTAATCTACAATAATTTTTAGTTTATAAACGTACCCTATAATTCAAAAGTAACAGAGCGCCAATTTTAGAAAAATAAAAAGTTATATTTTCAAGGTGGTAGCTCCAAATGTAGTTAATTATCTTTTATGTGCAAAAATATTTCCTATACCTGGGATGCATTTTCATAATAATGATGAATAGAACATTTTGTTCATCACTATTTTTTAGCGCGTATATTTGCTGGCTAGCTGATTTCAAAAGCTAGCACCCCTAGCATATACAAGAACATTTTTTTAATTTGGTGGGTTTCCTAATCACAGAGAACACCACTTTCCATCATTTTTATTTTTGTTTACTATAAATAAACTTTTGATATATTGTACTTTTTTTGTTGTTTTCTCTGTGGATAAAAACGTTAAGTTTGTGTTTATATTAAGCAAAGTATAGCAATGCTAAACAATATCAAATATCATTCAATCCTATATATCTTCATAAGTCAGAATCAGGCCAAATAGCCAAAAGCATAATCTTGTATTAAGATTGATACTTTAATCATCAAAAAATATATATATAAAAAAATGGGAAAAATAAGGATTATTAACAGATGCATCAGAATGTGATTGGTTTGTAATCTACTTGAAAAATTGGAAATCCACTTAAAAAAAAGGTTGCAGATAATAAAATTAAAATAGATAAATGTGTGTTATAGTGTCAACTATTTTTTTATATACATATATTCCATAAAAATATGTTTCTATTGTCCAATTATTCAAGTGCTTTCTGAGCTCAAAATATAGAGAAAACAGCATGTAAATGAAATTCTTGATTTCCATAAATTAGTAAAATTTTTTTTACTCATGAAACATAAAACAAACTTTCAACTAAGCAAGCTAAAAATAAACTTTGAAAAGACTGCACCCTCAAAGAAACTATCTTTTTCATTAAACGATATAAAAGATGTAATAGAATAAGATATTAAAAGTGAGATAGATTGATATAAAAATAAGGCATATCGACTAAAAAGTTAAAATATGCGAAAAAATGCAATTACCTAATAAAATGGTCAAGATATTGAAGTAATGGGTATGAAAAAAGTAATTCTTGAAAATTAAATTTATTTTTTTTGGTTTTTATAAAAAAAAAACTACACATGGGTTTACTAGGGTTATGCACATAAATATATACAAAATAATAAAGAAGAACATCTCAGAAAAGAAATTTAGTGTATTTATTGGAGTAAAAAAAATTAATACTGTATTATTCCAAAAATTAAATTTAAATATTTGTTTATTTAACTAGAAGGAACAGGCATAATTGTTCAGAACGTGGAATCGATTATAATTTTATGTTCCACTCATACTTCACATACATTTTCAGGGGCGGATCTAGAAATTGGCATTAGGGGGAGGGCGGATTTTACTAAACTAGAACTCAAATTTCAAGAATATAAATTTAATGATAGGGTTTTAAAACAAATCCTTATAGATATATGTTAATAACTCTGTATATGATTAATAGTTTAACCAAAGCATTATGTATTAAATGAAAGTCAGACATATTGCAAATGTTTTTTAAATTTTTTGTAACAGGTCTCAGTTAATTTTGGGGGGGGGGGGGCGGACGGGGGACGTACGTGGCTCCACCCCCTCTACATCCGCTTATGATTTTTCCTAATTTCATACAGATAAAGTTTAAAAAACTCAACTTTATATTATTTTTAAAACATTCAAAAATTTAGATTTTTATGTCTTAAAGAAGAAATATGTTAGAGTGAGTTTTGTTCTGAGGAGTAAAAGTCATCCACAAATATTAGTTGCAAAGCTTTTTAGTAGAGATTAACAAATTCATTACACGGAATTATATAAATTTTTAAATATATGACAATTTTGTACATGTTATCAATCATAATGGATTGGCGACTTTAGTAAAATTAATAACTTTGAAACTAAAATTTAGCATCAAAAATTTTTGCTCATAGTTTGATATAAAAAGATCAACTGTGCCTTCTAAATAAAACACTAATTTTACCTTAAAATTTATAAATAAAAACAATTATAAAAAAAATATATATTTTTTATGTTGAATATATAATAGTTAAAAAGTTTTGGAAATTTATCATCAATTAATATATATTGGAAAGCATTCAGAGAATTAAATGACAGAAACAAATTATCAAAAAAATTAATCTGTAATTACTTTTTATAATACTCATAATGAAAATTCAAATCCTTATCATATTACATTATGGAGCAAACTAAAAACAGAAAAAAATATTTAAAAATATAAAATTTTATATTTTTAAATATTTTTTGATATAATTTACAAATATCTTTCTAGTAAAAATTTACATCAATTTAAAACTGAAAAATACATGTAAATGAATGTATATTTAAGTTATTTGTGTTTTTTGTCAAAAAAATTTATTTTATATTTTAGGGTATATTTTAACAGGTTAATGAATAAAAAAATTTTCAAATCATTTTTTATATTTGTGTTTTAAGAACTAAGATATCCAAAGGCGTGAATGTATATTAAAGTGGAGTAACCAACACTTTTGTCCTATTGATTTTTCGTATTTTGAAATATTCTATTTTTAATCCAATTTGTATTTGAATGTCCTTAAAATTTTATTCTGCACAAATAACATAATTTATTTTATTAAAAGTTACATTGAACGTTTTCTAAAACTGATACAAAAAAAGGGTTTGATTTTCATCATTACTCATTAAAATATTTTAACTATAAAATAAATTAAAAAAAATTTTAACTCAATATTTTAAAACACCCAAAGTTCAAATTTAATAATTGAATTGTAAAACAAATAAATGTATGCCTTTTTTTTAATTCGATTAACAGTATACTGATAAGTGGGAAAATCAGCACGTGACCACACTCCAAATAAGAGGGAAGGAGCAAAGCTAATTTTAATGCGGCCGCGACAATAAGAAAGTGTATAACCCTGTTATCGATGGTCCATTTAAAATTATAAATATTTGAGAAACAATAGACTCAAGGATAAGTTTTGTTTCATTAAAAACAAAACAATAAAGAAGTTAACAAAATCTATTAACGAAAACACAAAGTATTCTTAATCATAAATGAAAAAGCAAAAGTGGAAAAGTTAACTAATGCAAACTTTCTCAGTTTAATTTATTTATTTATGATTAACAAATGTTTGAAATTTAAAAAACTTTTGTCTACTTTTTCAACATTTTGTAACCATATTTGTTGTTCATATAATTTTTTTAAATTATCCATGCTATCGAAAAAACAAAATAAAGTTTTCAGATAACAAAATGCATAATGAAAAACAACAAAAATTTGCTTATTTTAAGTATTAAAATTACAGGTTAAAGACCTATTGCGATACAACAATTTAAATAGTTCGATGTTTAAAGCAATAGACAAATTATAGAAATATTTCTTTTCTATTTTCAAAGAAGAATATATTAAATATTTGAAAACATTAAATTAATATTGTAATAAGAAAAAAATTTGGTTTGCACTACTAAAGACCATAAATCTTTGCTCCTTGCTTATATTCATTTGGTTAATAAAAAATATTAGTTTAAAAGCTTACAAGCAAAATGCAAACTGATACAAATGGGAAGATAGTATTTTATGTTTTTTAGCAATTTTTTAAGGCGAATAACATCGAATACTTTTCAAAATTCATGCTTGTACAACTAATTTCAAAAATAGGTCATCATCATGGCTTTTAAAAAGCTATACCCAATGGGCTCATTTTGCTTTGTTTTCTTCTTAGGAGCATTTCGAAACAAAAAATTTAAGTGGTCGACTGAACAAATAAATAATTAAATATTAATGAGCGGATGAGTAGGGTTGGCTACAAACTTGTCTTCGCTACCACAATGCCTAAGTTTCTAACCAGCCTCAACCTTTTTTGCTAAAAGTTTGACATAAGCAATACAATCGTGCATTCTCAATAAAAACATCATACGGTATCTTACCAATTAATAACAGAAATAAAATAAATAAACATGATTTTAATACGAACTGTTTCTACAGCTTTGAATTGCTAATCATAAAAAGTTTGAACAGGTGTTGATATATTCAGAATTTAGATGGATTTCAAAAGGAAATTCTTTGAAAAGTTTCTATTTAATGTTTGATACAATTGTAGATTCTTTCAAAATTTTATCATTTGCTTTATGATGAACTAATTATCATTGAACATTAAGTTGCTTATTTATCAGATGTCCATACAAAATTAGAGAGAGTAAAACATATCACATGAGTGTAATCCAAAATGGCATTTAACTAAAGTCAAAATTAAAAAAATCAAATTAATTTTGTTTACAAAAATAAATAGTTGTTTTTTTTCAAAGCAAAAAATAGAGTGCAAATTTGTGACTGATTTACCATTTTATATTTACAAGTTGCAGTCTCAAATCGATACACTTAATATCGGCAACAAGCAAAACCCATAGTTTTAACAATAATAAATTATTTTCCATGCGTACAACTTAAATCATATTTTACCTTCCTATAATGTTGGCAGTTAGAATCTTTAAATAAAATTAGTACTATTTATGAAATTTACCATTTTCAATTCTATTTTTATATCTTTTTTCGATTTTATTTTATGTTTTTAGATTTTTATTAAGTTCTTTTTTTATTTTATATTTTTCTATCTTTTTCGATTCCATTTTATCTTTTTTGAATTCTATTTTAACTTTTTTTTCGATTCTATAATATATTTTTTTAATTTTATTTTATCGTGTTTTTTATTTCGTTTAGCTTTTTTGATTTCTATTTGAGATTTTTTGAATGATACTTTATTTGTTTTCGATTCTATTTTAGCCATTTATTGATAAAATGTTAAATAACACACAATCAAAACCACCATTTAAAATTCTTGGACACAAAGTCTCTTTTAGAAATAATTTGCTCGACTGTGATTTGACCCCCAGACCTCTTAACCCTTTAACCCCATTAGTGAAGGCCTATTTTCATTTCCTCATTAGCCCCCCCCCCTCGCTTTTTCTTGAATGATTGCAAATTTTTAAAAAATTTCGCGTGAACCTACTAAATGATTGATTGCGAATCTGATCGTGACATTTATTTTTTCATAAAAATCAATCAAACTTGTCAAAAATTGATTGATATTTGACAGGTCAACTAAAAAAAGAAACTTTTAGTTTAAATGGTTATACAACGTTTTTTACACATATATATACACATTTTCAAGTGTGCTGAACACGATGGTCACGTTTATTTTTTTTAAAAATCAACCAAACCTGTCAAAAAATTGATTGATATATGACAGCTCAACTAAAAAAAGAAACTTTTAGTTTAAATGGTTATACAACGTTTTTTACACATATATACCCATTTTCAAGTGTGATCAACAAGATGGTCACGTTTATTTTTCATAAAAATCAATCAAACTTGTCAAAAATTGATTGATATTTGACAGGTCAACTAAAAAAAGAAACTTTTAGTTTAAATGGTTATACAACGTTTTTTACACATATATACACATTTTCAAGTGTGATCAACACGATGGTCACGTTTATTTTTTTTAAAAATCAACCAAACCTGTCAAAAAATTGATTGATATATGACAGCTCAACTAAAAAAAGAAACTTTTAGTTTAAATGGTTATACAACGTTTTTTACACATATATACCCATTTTCAAGTGTGATCAACACGATGGTCACATTTATTTTTCATAAAAATCAATCAAACTTGTCAAAAATTGATTGATATTTGACAGGTCAACTAAAAAAAGAAACTTTTAGTTTAAATGGTTATACAACGTTTTTTACACATATATATACATTTTCAAGTGTGATCAACACGATGGTCACGTTTATTTTTCATAAAAATCAATCAAACTTGTCAAAAATTGATTGATATTTGACAGGTCAACTAAAAAAAGAAACTTTTAGTTTAAATGGTTATACAACGTTTTTTACACATATATACACATTTTCAAGTGTGATCAACACGATGGTCACGTTTATTTTTTTTAAAAATCAACCAAACCTGTCAAAAAATTGATTGATATATGACAGCTCAACTAAAAAAAGAAACTTTTAGTTTAAATGGTTATACAACGTTTTTTACACATATATAACCATTTTCAAGTGTGATCAACAAGATGGTCACGTTTATTTTTCATAAAAATCAATCAAACTTGTCAAAAATTGATTGATATTTGACAGGTCAACTAAAAAAAGAAACTTTTAGTTTAAATGGTTATACAACGTTTTTTACACATATATACACATTTTCAAGTGTGATCAACACGATGGTCACGTTTATTTTTTTAAAAATCAACAAACCTGTCAAAAAATTGATTGATATATGACAGCTCAACTAAAAAAAGAAACTTTTAGTTTAAATGGTTATACAACGTTTTTTACACATATATACCCATTTTCAAGTGTGATCAACACGATGGTCACATTTATTTTTCATAAAAATCAATCAAACTTGTCAAAAATTGATTGATATTTGACAGGTCAACTAAAAAAAGAAACTTTTAGTTTAAATGGTTATACAACGTTTTTTACACATATATACACATTTTCAAGTGTGATCAACACGATCGTAAAATCAACCAAACCTGTCAAAAAATTGATTGATATATGACAGCTCAACTAAAAAAAGAAACTTTTAGTTTAAATGGTTATACAACGTTTTTTACACATATATACCCATTTTCAAGTGTGATCAACACGATGGTCACGTTTATTTTTCATAAAAATCAATCAAACTTGTCAAAAATTGATTGATATTTGACAGGTCAACTAAAAAAAGAAACTTTTAGTTTAAATGGTTATACAACGTTTTTTACACATATATACACATTTTCAAGTGTGATCAACACGATGGTCACGTTTATTTTTTTTAAAAATCAACCAAACCTGTCAAAAAATTGATTGATATATGACAGCTCAACTGAAAAAAGATCATTTTAGATTTAGTGCTTATACAATGTTTTTTTACACATATATACTCATTTTCATTGTATTTTGAATACGATGGTCACGTTTATTTTTTTTTAAAATCATTCCAACCTATCAAAAAATTGATATATGACAGCCCAACTTAAAAAAGAACCTTTTGGTCAAGTTTATTTTTTTAAAAAATCAATCAAACGTTTCAAACAATTGATAGACATATGAGAGTCCAACTGAAAAAATTAACTCCTTATTTAAGTAGTTATAAAAAGTTTTTTTAAACATTTTTGATTAATTTGTGACTTTTTTAAAATCGTGATATGTTTGTGGTCAGATATATTGTACTGATTTTTGAACAATTTGTTTTCATGCTATTCTCCAAAGACTATATTCACATTTTTAGTCATTTCACAAATGAATTTATTTCTCTTTGAAGTTTAGATTTTATTTGGAATCTATAATAAAAAATTTTTTTCAGTATCAAAATTTCCAATGAGGCACGAATATTAATTTTGATACTTATCATTATAATATAAAATTGTTTCATATATTTATGTTCAAAATTTTTTTTTTCATTTTTAGACTATAGAATGAAAATTAGGCTGTGAATTATATTTCAACTGGAGTTTGCATGATTACATCATGTTTTTTTAAATTTTTTCGAATTTTTTCAAACTTTGAATATTCCATTTATATGTGCATACAGATATGCAAAATTTGGTAAGTTTCGATTTTGGAGGAATGAAGTTATAACTTTTCAAACTTTCTTACATTTGTATATATAAAGTAGGCTGCATCTTCAGAAAATGCCATCCAAGTTTTGCCAAGGTAACGATGTATATATTGAGAAAATTTTATATAGAACCTATACACTTATAAGAGGCATCATCACTGCATATTTATATTTGAGAGGTCGAAATTTAACCATTGACCGTTTGTATACCTCTATAGAGCTAGCTGATTGGCTGTATAAAAAAGGATTAATTATAGTCGGTACAATAGACACAAGAAGAAAAGGTATTACGCAAAGTATGAAAAGTTTAGATAATAGAGATGAATTTTCTTATAAGTTTTACTGGGATAGAGATAGAGAATTTTTTTTATCAATTCATAGTTATGTAGTATTTTCTAAATCAAAAGGAAAGTTTTGACCTCCAGACCCCCCCATTTTAGGAAATACAGTAGACGATGAAAAAAGTAAACCTGCAATTTTTAAACAGTACGATGGGATTTAATCGATCAGAGAATAAGAAATTATTCCACAAATAGAAAAACAAAAAAATGGACAGTAGCCGTTTTTCTTATCTATTAGATGCAGCAAGAGTAAAGGCAGGTACAATAATGAGAAAAACGCAAGAAATATAAATTTCTTTTAAATGTTTTTTTTGAATCTTGATTATCAAAAAGACAAAGTTTTTCTCTTTTTTTTTTAAAACTATGTTTATTATCCTTGACAGTTTTTAATAAAGGAGATCATTCACTTTTTTTTAAATACTGCCAGCAATTATTAAATAAAATAGCAAATTTTATTCAGAAAACTCATGTTGAGGTGAAAATATTTTTCATTTTAGAGAAACGATACGACAACCAAATGATTAGATATAAAAAACGATCAAATTTTTATTATAAATAAATTGTTTCAACTTTATCATTTTCGTTCATTTGTATATTGTTTGATTATACGTATAAAACTTTCTCAAAATGTTCAAACACGAAACTTATTTAAATTGACCCATTCAGCTTATTTCGAGATATTGTAGAGTGAATGGATAAACGAACTGTCTTTTTCCTTCAAATAAAATGACGCGCATCAAAATCTCCCTCTACAGAGTTCTTGTTTTGTATTTAATTAATTTCATTAAAAAAATCACCTCATTGAATTCGGTGTAAATTCCCGTTTTTAGTTCTATATCATTTTTAGTTATATTTTTTTTTTTTGCAATTTTGTTTTGCCTACTTATAATTCTATTTGTTCTGTTACAAAATAAATTACATATATAGACACGTATAACTATTTAATCATGAAGTCCTTTATTTCAGTTGAAGTGTCATATGTCAATCATTTTTTGACAGGTATGATTTATTTAAGATTGATTCACGCTTACCAGTATTATCAAATTCTAAATCCAAAAACAATCTATAATCGGAATTGGCATTGTTGATTTGTTATAAAAATGTGTGTATTTCATGTAAAATTTGAATGGATGTTCTCCTAGTCAGATTTTAGATGTAAACCGCAAATTTTGTTTTTGGAAACACTTTTTAGAAGTGAACCGCAAATTTATTTTACACTTATGGGTAATTTTGAATCCAAATGCAAAAACAATCTATAAATGAAATTGACATTGTTGATTTGATATGAAAATGCGTTTATTTCATGTAAAATTTGAATGAATGTTCTCGAAGACAGATTTTAGAAATAAACCGCAACTTTGTTTCACACTTATAAATATTTTGAAATCCAAATGGCAAAATAATCTATAAATGAAATTGGCATTGTTGATTTGATATAAAAATGAGTCTATTCGGTGTAAAATTTGAATGAATGTTTTCAGAGACAGATTTTAGAAGTAAACCTAAAGATTGTCCTCAAGATCTTATAAGTATTTTTAATTTCTAAATTCCAAAAATAAGTCTAAAAATGAAATCATCATGCCCGATTTGATATAAAAAAATATATTTCATGTAAAATTTGAAGGTATATTTTATTAGATATATTTCTCATCAATCAAAATTTTGATTGACATTACCCAAAATGTAGCTATGATTTTGAAAAAATTCAACTATAAAGTGTTATGTGTTCAAAACTGTATATATTTATAAATTTTCAAACGAGTATATAATATAGAACCAAAGTTATAAGCTTAACTAGAGATACTGTCAGTAATGAAAAAGTTTAACTTTTCATTTTGATTGACAGATTTAGGCATGAAAAGGTCATTCAACTGCTATGAAAATGGTATCAAAATATGCAGCTATCAATTTTAGGAAATGTCACGAAGTATGGTAGCAAAAGATCAAGCCAATTTGGTACAAGAGAAATTTTAGTTGAGGGGGGGGGGCTAAATTAGCCCACCCCGTGACTGATAGAGATCAATAAATTTTCACACTTCTTAGCTTAAATCAAAGATTTTTGCTTTATGAAATTACGCCTACATCAATCTTCATTGTGAAATTTAATCGAAAAAATACACTTCACCCGCCATTCAAAGCATTTAATTCTACTCTCTGGTGTGCACGTTTGATCCACCAATCCTACTCACTCAAACATTGGAAGTTTATCTAGAATCAAGGATTTACTTGCAAGTTGAAAAAGGATGTGTTCAAAACTTTGGGATCTTGCTGAGAATTACTAATCTAACTGAATTATATGCCTTCAAACTTTCTGACTTTTCCTAAAATCGCTAGCTGCATCTTATGATATTATTTTCACAGTAGTTGAATCAAAATAAAATTTACATTTTTTCAACAAAATTATTAAATTATAATAATGTCTACAGTTACCTTAATCATATATAAATTTGAACACATAACACTTATAAATAAAACTTAAACACTTATATATACATATTTTTCCAATAAACACGCCAACTTTGTCGCAAATCTCAATCAAAATTTTGATTGATGATAAAATTGCTTACGAAAACATTCATTCAAATTTTAAATAAAATTGATTTTTGTATTCCAAATCGACCACGCTGATTTCATTTCTCGACTCAGTTTTGGCCATTAGGGTGTGAAATTTCATGAGTGTGAATCAAATTTGCGGTTTTCTTTTGACTAAATCAATCATACTGCCTTTATTTCCTTAATCAATTTTTGGAATTTGGGTGTCAAAATGTCTAAAAGTATGAATCAATTTTCTGATTTACGTTTGAAATTTTTCTCCAAGAATATTATTCAAATTTTAAATAAAATATTTATTTTTATGCTAAATCAATAATGCGGACTTAATTTCCTAATAAATTTTCGCTGAAAAATTTAAAAAGTATCAATTAAATTTCTCGTTTACGCCTAAGAATGATATGTATGAATATTATTCAAATTAAAAAAAATACACATTTTTATTCCTGAGAAATCAAGCGTGCCAATTTAAATTCCAGAATCATTTTTTGCAATTTGGTTTTCAAAACGTCTCAAAGTGTAAATCAATTTTGTTGCTTGCATCTAAAACAAGAATATTAATTAAATTTTAAACCAAGTATATTATTTATGCCAATTACATTTCTCAACTCAGTTTTAACCAATACAGTTTTGCCATAGTGATTGATTTCATGGACAAACTAAGGTCTTCGCAATTAGAGCTTTGCGAAGGGAAGGTCAAATATCGAAATCTTATTATCTTGGAACACCTTAGTGAGGCACTTGATAAAAGCTTGTCTATAGTTTCTCTACGGATGGTGTTGCAGCCTTACTTCTCCGGGTTGAGTGAATCTGAATCAAAATGGATTAGAAACGAATTTATTGTGAATGTGCAACTTCTGTCACATAACATGAAAGAATAGTTCTCAAAGTTGGTGAAGAGATTGAAATTCTTTGTTGCAAAAGATGCATTTGAAACACTTTTCCCTCTCCAAGTTCTGTTCTATAAGATGCGTGAGTTTTGACCTGTTGTATCTGAAATAGTTTCCAACTCTTTACTGATGTTTCCTAGTACTTACCTGTGTGGGCAAGGATTTTCAATGCTTTGTAACATGGAAACTAAACATGGGATCTGGAGCATCACTTACGAGTGCGGTGCCTGTCTAATGCTGCTTCTTGAATTGAGTAACGTGTTTGTAACAAAGAGAGGTACAGCCTTCATACTGAAGTTCAGTATTGATTGATATGCTTCATTCCTGCTTTTTGCAGAACTATTGTACATTCAGTTAAGCACACCTGTCAAATTATTGAGGGTTATCTTTTTTTATTCTAAATATCTTTACGCCAATGTTATTAAGTCATTTTATGAAATTAACAAAATATAGAAACAATATTAACTCTATTGTTTCCATATTTTGAACCAGAGTATTAATTTTATTTTTAAATGCAGAAACAATACGCCATCTATAAATGCAATGATTTGATAAAAGAATAAAAGATCTAATTTACTTGTCAAATACTGTTAATAGTACTTATACCTTTTTTTATAAAGTAAAGATTAATAATATTTCTATTCATTTTTTGCAGTATTAAATAATCTTGTAAAACTTAATATATGTTTACAGTGTGGATAAACAATAAATATACCTGAAATAAGAAATGTACTGATTTAAATTTGAGACACAATACAGAAAAGGCTGCACTCAAAAGCACTTTTTTGGCAATTCTTATGGAAAGGAAGGAACAGTGCGAAAAATACTTGATGGCTGGATGGATTGTAAGTTGTTTTTTAATTAGTTAGTTAAATAATTAAGAATTTTTTTAGTGGTCAATTTTTTGAAAAGGGACTTTTATCATGGACTTAGATTAAAGCTCTAAGATTTGTTTCTTATGATCATTGATCATTCCTAATAAATTCCTTTGGGAGGAAAAAACATAAACGAAATTTGAACCTCTTTCCATAAGGACTGCTCCGATAGGATAAAGCTAATTTGAATCTTTAGATAAAAGGTTGGAGTAATCAAAATAAATCAGAAATTCATACAATCTCGCTTCTGACTCTAAAATCTTTTCTATTATATATCAAAGATTCTTAAAATGCGATTTTTCGTCCACCTAGTGTCCGGTGAGAATTTTGAAGGGCCAGTCAATATTTTTTTTGATCATATATATTTTAATTCATATCATCAATATTCAACCAAACCAATTATATCACTAATTTGCCTACTTTCTACCAATGATACTGACCTATTAATAAGATTGACATATGATAAAAAAAATTAACAAAATATATTTTAAAAGTTTCAATGCTTCCATTATAATTTCCAATACGGTCCTATAATAAAGGCTTAAATATACCTGCTCATGTTGCTTCCCTATAAATATCATGCATAAATAGTGTTTTGCTTATAAATTAAAAACATATGTGACTTATTTGTTTGACAGTTTTTTCATGTAAAATAAATTTGATATGCTTCGATTAAAATTTTAGCCTGGATTAACCTACTTCTGGCGTTCTTTATTTTGAAAAGCTTTGTGTCATGCGCATCTTCACGTGTTTATTAGTGATTAGGTACGTGTTGCACAGTTGATTTTGAAGAAAGTTTAATGCTTCCTATTCTTTGATATTTGTGTATTCAATTACGCTTTCCTCACGTTTTCCAACGGCATTGCAAATTGCATTTCTTTTCAAACTTTTATATATATGTGTGTGTGTGTGAAATGTTTCATCTCAGCATCACAAAAGTCTGAAAATTTTATTGAGGCACAAAGAAACTAGAAAAACCAAAACAAACTCAATAGGATACGTGCTTAAAAGATCAGAAATTGAGTTAAATGAGTGTATGGTGAGATGATGGAAGAAGTGTGATTGCCACGTACAAATGATCTATGGAGCAAAAGTTTATTATAACTTCAAGTTTGTCAGCAAAGATGATTAAAGCATGTCACGAAAAGGTTTTAAGGGATCTTTGAAAGTTTCCATCAAAGATATTTTGATGTCAAGTATGAAGAAAATACCATTTTTACCATAATACTTATAAAGCGCTTGGTTTACCAACTTCTTAACTGATTCAATAACTTGCTGATTAATTAACTGACGAACTAACACCTGATGAAGCTGCATTCGTCTTAAGATTTTTTTTCAAATCGAACGAACAGAGTAATTTTAACAAAATAATGAACTAATAATAACTTAGAATGCTTGATTAGTTAGCCAATGTTTTTTTTCTAAAAAATATCCAACGTATATGTTTTATAAATCAATTCATTTTTTGATTAAAATTTGGAAAGTGATAAAAAGTCTTGTCAAAGAGCACTTTATAAAAGCTCAAAAGCTCAAAAGGCGCTGAACGTATAAATACATATTTTAGTTACGGAGAAATATAGCTAGTCAGTACCAGATTTGTAGAGCAGGCTTCACCAACTAGTAATGTCTTCTTCTACACCTTGTCCCCAAGTGGTCATGATCTTGAGCCCATTATTGTTATTGATCATGGCATTTTGATTGAAGCGTAGTTTTGTAGCCAGATGCTCTTCCTGGCGCCAACCATTTTGTTTTAGGGGCTGGAAACCGATAGTCTTTGCTTACTCAAAAGCTATACCCACAAGGCAGCAGTAGTTTGAAATCAGAGTTTCTCTCTTCCAGAACATCTGCCGGGCCAAGACTAACGAGCATGCTCTACCCGAAGCTGTACGTTAAAGCGCCTACTAATTCGCTTTTCACCTCTAAATCGTTTAGTTTGAAACAACTCCCCCACGGGAAAGCAGATCTAGAGGTTCACTGCAAGATGCTTTACGAGACACCCGCCTTATGAGACATTTCGTGAGGGACAAGATCTTATCCTTGTTCCGTGCCTCGGCCTTTGCAGCATCTGGAGTAACTATTTCACTCATATATAATTTTAATAAAGTGATTACCCTTTTCTTCAAAGATTTTTAAAATTTATAAAATTAAAAAAATTATATTCATCAATTAATTATATTATTATGCTTTAAATTGCTTCAAAAATTTTTACATTACAAAATTTAAAAAGTACGATAACAAACTAAAATAAGTCCTAAAAGTGTTCACTGCATATATCCGACATTGTTTAAAACAGATTTGAATGCTTCCTCTTCCTATACTCTTTACTTATATGTGTATTCAGTTTTCTGTGATTCCTCACATCAAATGCAAAGCAGAAATGGGGTGAATCGAAATAAAAGTTTTGACAATTTAGTTATGTATAGATGTATAGAAAAATGCACAAACACATATGTAGAACGGCTTTAAAATATTCCTGTTTCCTTTACTTCAGTATAGTTTCCCGGAAAAGTGCACAATTGCTTCGAATAAGTTAGTATAGTGTCAACTATGAAAATGGACAACGTTCTACAATATATTAAATTACGCGTATAGAGACAACCAGACCGTAGTTCAAATGCCATTGGCTGCATAAAAACTTCTGAAGAGTGGTACTTCCAAGATGCCTAGTGCAATGGATAAAGTTTCAAACGTCGAAACAAAAAAAAACGCGTAACTTTCACAAAGTTACAAATTTGAGGGTTCGAGTCTTAATTACAATAACAAACTAATTAATGAACAAAAATTAAGTGGCTGTATAATGGGACAAAATCAATAATATTATAAAATAATTTGCAAAAAAAAATATTTGTATAAATAAATAAATCCCAAAAAAAAATTAAAATAGTTTTTGCGATTTTATTGATAAAGTTGACCAATTAGTATCAATATCAAATAATGTTGATACTTCAAGGGAAACAGAGAAAAGAGATTTTTATCTGTTTTCACTAGAACAAATTATTATCTTTGATATAAGTTTGTCAAAACCTGTGGGCATTTTTCTACATTAATGTCTAAAGTTCTTTAAAGATTTTTGTATTTCGATTTATCAATCAGATATAATTATTTGATCAAAAATGTTAAACTATTTTTTCTAGAAAAAAAATTCAATTCTGCCGTCATGATAATAATATAGACTGATAAGTATATGTTTTCTTCAAAAAATTGCATAAGTGAAAAATAGCAAATTCATTTTCTAATGGATTTCCTGGACTCTTTGGCCAGAGTACTTAATACCCTGCCTTTTGGTTAGGATTCGAAATGGAACATATTAGTGATTAGTGAACTGCACAATGGGTTATAATTAGTAATCAAGTTTTTTCGTAAAAATGCTATATAAGCTTTATTTTAAGTTTGTAAATAAAATTTAGCATAATTTATCCTGAAGTAAGGATTTCTTTTGCAATAATAATACATTTAATTATATAAAGATAAAATTTAACTTGATAAATTGATTTAGTTGGGATTCTGACCTCAAAAGACCAAAGGGTAGTGGTAGGAAAAGTGTCGGCACTGTTTTGTACGAATAACATTTTATTGAGGATTAAGAGGTCATGAAACTCTAACAAAAAAGAACTTTTTTTGCAAACTAATTTCTAACATCGTCAAAGACCCACTTGAGGTCATTGACTACGATCCAATATTTATTATTCGGTTCATAAGTACGCGTAGGTAAAAACTGAGTAAATTGGAACTGCATTTAAAAGTAGAACCTCAAAAGTAGTCACTTCAATTATACCAAAATCTATCCTAACTTACTTTCTAAGTTCTATTTTGAAATGCACCCACTAAAAATTAAAAATCTCTACTCAATTTTACTTATAGATCTGGATCAATGATTTGATGCGTGTTTTTGACGATGTTAAAAAATTGTTTAAGTTTTAACTGGATAAATTTATCCAAAATGTATTTTGTAGGTAACCTTTTGATCCACGATGAACGGTTGTCGAACCAGATGTGTCTCAAAAAGATCCCTACTAATTCAGAAGTCGAAATTTCGTTGCTAAAGCTCAGTAGCCACACAAAAAGATCAGTACGGTACTCATATGAAAAGATACTAAAGAGAGAATATGTTTAGCGGGAAATACAACTGAACGACGCATATGAAAAAGCCATACACTTTCTGTGATTACCTTCCGATGCTAATTCAGTGCTAATGGAGTCAGGGTTCTAAAAAGTTCTTCGAAAATGAAATTAGATAGCTCTTTTAAGCAAAATAATTCACCAGTGTCATTCTTCCACGTTGTCATATGTTAAACCCCTTTGCAATAAATGCTAATATGGCTTTTGTGTGAATGTTGCCACAATGACGATGAATAAAGATTGCAACCACAAATTTCTGCAACACCATCAACACGAAGCGCAATCACTTGCTTAATGCGTTTTGCCACTTTGCCAACTTTTGTCTCTTCTACTGCATGGATGCGACTTTTTGCAAGAGTTTTTGTGCATTAAGTGAATGATCTCTTAATTTTTATTGTTCACTCCATCCACTTTAACGCAATCGTGGATGCAAGAAATGCTTTAAAGTGAATGTAAGCATTAATTTTGCGAAACCACAAAGACCATTTCAAATATGCATTCTATATCGGAGTTGATGCATTTCATCTAGGCCTACCCGCATTTACGTATATAATACTCTTTAAGTGCTTTTTGATTTTTTTTATCTCCCAGGTAATCTTGCCTGACCACTGAGATAAAATGCTAAAAAACATAGCTAGACGTTGTAAAGACAATTACGGAATAAGTTTTTTTCATTTTTTTTACAGTCTAATATTATTATAGATGAGGTCTTCACCGATCATATCTCCTTTGGTTAATACAAATTTATTTCAGAACAGGTTCTAGGGATTTTCTCTCCATTCATAATTTCATCAAAAGGCATCCTACACACACACACACACACACACACACACACACACACACACACACACACACACACACACACACACACACACACACACACACACACACACACACACACACACACACACACACACACACACACACACACACACACACACACACACACACACACACACACACACACACACACACACACACACACACACACACACACACACACACACACACACACACACACACACACACACACACACACACACACACACACACACACACACACACACACACACACACACACACACACACACACACACACACACACACACACACACACACACACACACACACACACACACACACACACACACACACACACACACACACACACACACACACACACACACACACACACACACACACACACACACACACACACACACACACACACACACACACACACACACACACACACACACACACACACACACACACACACACACACACACACACACACACACACACACACACACACACACACACACACACACACACACACACACACACACACACACACACACACACACACACACACACACACACACACACACACACACACACACACACACACACACACACACACACACACACACACACACACACACACACACACACACACACACACACACACACACACACACACACACACACACACACACACACACACACACACACACACACACACACACACACACACACACACACACACACACACACACACACACACACACACACACACACACACACACACACACACACACACACACACACACACACACACACACACACACACACACACACACACACACACACACACACACACACACACACACACACACACACACACACACACACACACACACACACACACACACACACACACACACACACACACACACACACACACACACACACACACACACACACACACACACACACACACACACACACACACACACACACACACACACACACACACACACACACACACACACACACACACACACACACACACACACACACACACACACACACACACACACACACACACACACACACACACACACACACACACACACACACACACACACACACACACACACACACACACACACACACACACACACACACACACACACACACACACACACACACACACACACACACACACACACACACACACACACACACACACACACACACACACACACACACACACACACACACACACACACACACACACACACACACACACACACACACACACACACACACACACACACACACACACACACACACACACACACACACACACACACACACACACACACACACACACACACACACACACACACACACACACACACACACACACACACACACACACACACACACACACACACACACACACACACACACACACACACACACACACACACACACACACACACACACACACACACACACACACACACACACACACACACACACACACACACACACACACACACACACACACACACACACACACACACACACACACACACACACACACACACACACACACACACACACACACACACACACACACACACACACACACACACACACACACACACACACACACACACACACACACACACACACACACACACACACACACACACACACACACACACACACACACACACACACACACACACACACACACACACACACACACACACACACACACACACACACACACACACACACACACACACACACACACACACACACACACACACACACACACACACACACACACACACACACACACACACACACACACACACACACACACACACACACACACACACACACACACACACACACACACACACACACACACACACACACACACACACACACACACACACACACACACACACACACACACACACACACACACACACACACACACACACACACACACACACACACACACACACACACACACACACACACACACACACACACACACACACACACACACACACACACACACACACACACACACACACACACACACACACACACACACACACACACACACACACACACACACACACACACACACACACACACACACACACACACACACACACACACACACACACACACACACACACACACACACACACACACACACACACACACACACACACACACACACACACACACACACACACACACACACACACACACACACACACACACACACACACACACACACACACACACACACACACACACACACACACACACACACACACACACACACACACACACACACACACACACACACACACACACACACACACACACACACACACACACACACACACACACACACACACACACACACACACACACACACACACACACACACACACACACACACACACACACACACACACACACACACACACACACACACACACACACACACACACACACACACACACACACACACACACACACACACACACACACACACACACACACACACACACACACACACACACACACACACACACACACACACACACACACACACACACACACACACACACACACACACACACACACACACACACACACACACACACACACACACACACACACACACACACACACACACACACACACACACACACACACACACACACACACACACACACACACACACACACACACACACACACACACACACACACACACACACACACACACACACACACACACACACACACACACACACACACACACACACACACACACACACACACACACACACACACACACACACACACACACACACACACACACACACACACACACACACACACACACACACACACACACACACACACACACACACACACACACACACACACACACACACACACACACACACACACACACACACACACACACACACACACACACACACACACACACACACACACACACACACACACACACACACACACACACACACACACACACACACACACACACACACACACACACACACACACACACACACACACACACACACACACACACACACACACACACACACACACACACACACACACACACACACACACACACACACACACACACACACACACACACACACACACACACACACACACACACACACACACACACACACACACACACACACACACACACACACACACACACACACACACACACACACACACACACACACACACACACACACACACACACACACACACACACACACACACACACACACACACACACACACACACACACACACACACACACACACACACACACACACACACACACACACACACACACACACACACACACACACACACACACACACACACACACACACACACACACACACACACACACACACACACACACACACACACACACACACACACACACACACACACACACACACACACACACACACACACACACACACACACACACACACACACACACACACACACACACACACACACACACACACACACACACACACACACACACACACACACACACACACACACACACACACACACACACACACACACACACACACACACACACACACACACACACACACACACACACACACACACACACACACACACACACACACACACACACACACACACACACACACACACACACACACACACACACACACACACACACACACACACACACACACACACACACACACACACACACACACACACACACACACACACACACACACACACACACACACACACACACACACACACACACACACACACACACACACACACACACACACACACACACACACACACACACACACACACACACACACACACACACACACACACACACACACACACACACACACACACACACACACACACACACACACACACACACACACACACACACACACACACACACACACACACACACACACACACACACACACACACACACACACACACACACACACACACACACACACACACACACACACACACACACACACACACACACACACACACACACACACACACACACACACACACACACACACACACACACACACACACACACACACACACACACACACACACACACACACACACACACACACACACACACACACACACACACACACACACACACACACACACACACACACACACACACACACACACACACACACACACACACACACACACACACACACACACACACACACACACACACACACACACACACACACACACACACACACACACACACACACACACACACACACACACACACACACACACACACACACACACACACACACACACACACACACACACACACACACACACACACACACACACACACACACACACACACACACACACACACACACACACACACACACACACACACACACACACACACACACACACACACACACACACACACACACACACACACACACACACACACACACACACACACACACACACACACACACACACACACACACACACACACACACACACACACACACACACACACACACACACACACACACACACACACACACACACACACACACACACACACACACACACACACACACACACACACACACACACACACACACACACACACACACACACACACACACACACACACACACACACACACACACACACACACACACACACACACACACACACACACACACACACACACACACACACACACACACACACACACACACACACACACACACACACACACACACACACACACACACACACACACACACACACACACACACACACACACACACACACACACACACACACACACACACACACACACACACACACACACACACACACACACACACACACACACACACACACACACACACACACACACACACACACACACACACACACACACACACACACACACACACACACACACACACACACACACACACACACACACACACACACACACACACACACACACACACACACACACACACACACACACACACACACACACACACACACACACACACACACACACACACACACACACACACACACACACACACACACACACACACACACACACACACACACACACACACACACACACACACACACACACACACACACACACACACACACACACACACACACACACACACACACACACACACACACACACACACACACACACACACACACACACACACACACACACACACACACACACACACACACACACACACACACACACACACACACACACACACACACACACACACACACACACATACACACACACACACACACACACATTCGACCTGTTATCCCATATGGAAGATTACAAAAATTTGCCTTTCAGTCATGTGCCGACAAAGCTGAGTGGTTTTCTACTAGATTGACTTGACTTTTTAATCATTCCAACTTGGAGTGAGTTGAGCGAGAAAGCAGACTTCGTCGCAACTTCAGAAGATTGTGCCAGCCTTGTGGAAAGCATAAGCTTCTTTTTTAATTAAAATAATTTTTTGTGCATAATCTTCTTTGCTTTAATTAATTTTTCTCAAAGCATCAAAGATACTTCTGTTTTTTCTTCTTCATATCTCCCACTTTTTAAATACTGAGCGTGCAAGCATATCACACCAACAATCATGACAAATTTCCAAGTTTATGATCTCTTAAACTCTTGACCCTTCAATTTCTTATCTCATTTAAATTTTATAAAATTAATTTTATATCAAGGATTATAAATTTTGATTTAATTTACATATTTTTTCAATATTTTTTTTTCGAATAAAAAGCATCATTTTTTCAAAGTATATACTCTATTATTTTTTCCCAAATTCGCAAGACATTAGATTTGGCACTTTGAATGAGACTGCTGACTTCAACCCTGATTTTAAATATGAATTAACAGCAACCCTTCTATTTGTCTGTGTAAAGACTATTAAATATTTACGTCACAAAATTTTGCTTTTAAACCCCATAATAATTGATCAACATTATCTAGCATAGGGTACTAAAACCGTAAGAGTGAATACACCCTTTCAAAGTCTCAATTCATTATTGAAAAGCAGTATTGGAGAAACTTTTTTTACGCGCGCCCATCACAATTACCAACCCTTAAACTTGTGTAATTATGCATAAAACATCTAAATTAGCGATTGAGCGATTTTAATCCGGATCGCGGATCGAATATTGGAATCAGGATTGCATCCGAAAATTTTATTTCAACTTTTCTATGCCTCAGTACCGATCGTATGTTGACATTGGTCGATCCTATATAAATAAATAAATGTACTGCATTTTTATAGGGGAAAATTTATTCAATTTTTGATATGCTATAAAAAAAACGTCCGCTAGTGCAATTTGGCCGGCAGACAGGGCTTTCCACATCCCTCTTGCAAAGCAAAGTAAGTCCTTTATCGTGAACGCATAAATATATGCTAATATCATAATTAATTTTATCTCTATATCTTGCTTATCTTTAACATTTTTAACATCCCATCTTGCATTCTTTTGCAATGAATCTTAGCACAGTTCTTTCTCGAAAGTTGGAATCATAAGCTTTGGAAATGAAGTTAAAAATCACATTAGAGATTGTTTGTCATCCCAATAAATTTCATCTGAAAGAGATCACCCCACCCACACTCATCGATTGATTGCTTAATCTGCCTGTAATGATATCAAATGTCCAAATTTTTATGCTTCCCATCCAATTTATCCACAAATCACAGCTCCTTCATCATTAGCGTGTAATTCAATTCTTTTATGCATTGATTTACACGACGCTTCAAGCCATGCTACGTTCATTTGATGTCGAAAACATAACCCCACCTTACACTAAGAGCAAATCCTGGTCTGCGTAAGTTCTAAAGGAAAGGAAAAGAATTTACGTTAAAATCAGTAGCTATTCTCCTTCAATACAAGATCACTGAAGAAAAATAATTAAACTTATGCTTACTTGTTCTAGTTTTCCGCAAAAATGGAAAAATAGCGATACTTTGCTGATTCTTTCATTTAATCAAAATTGAAATCTACGATCTCATGTGTAAAGAAATATTTCAATTTTAATGTCTAATTTACATCTCTAAGTTTATATTCTTCATAAAAATAAATAATATATATTTTTGAGTTTTTTTTTCAAATTTTAAAAAAAAATTTAAAAAAATAAAATAAAATATCCCATTGAGACTCTAATTGACTGACTACTTCACTCTAAATATGTATATATTATTTTGCGGAACAAACTTGGTCTCATTCGCAACGTCATGACATTTTTTGTTAGTGTTGAAAAAGAACATCTTGGTTCGAGTACATAACATTTTTTAAAGTCAATTCTGACGAAGAATATTGAGTTTATTCGTTTTTGGAATCTAAAAAAGATTACGACAGGAGTGTTTAAATCTCTATATCCTATGTTGTCTAAGATTCATCTAAATTGACAAAATAATTTTAATTTTGTGTAAATATTTTTCTGATTTTAACTGAAAAGTTGGAGCTAACTTCTTCATTCCAAAAAGAAAATGTCATACTGCAGAAGTCTTACATTTGGAAAGTTGGTTAGATACTGGGTTTGATAACTCAAGGTCTTGGGTTCGATCCCGCATCAAGCCCACTTTCCTCATAGTATAGATACAAGTGGCGCAATTGTGCCTTCTCGATGAAAACACCCCATAAAAAAATAAGTCGGAAAAAATGAATGCTTGTAAATTTCAACTTGAAAATTATAATGTTACTTAATTTTTTAATTTGGTGAACAGACTTTTTTGACTAAAACTACTCTACTTTTTCAATTTATGCGCTGTTTATGATTTTAAATGCATATCTTAAAGATAAGTTAGAGGGTGTGAGTAAAGTTGGTTAGATACTGCGTTTGATAACTCAGTGTCTTGGGTTCGATCCCGCAGCAAGCTTCCATTCCTCACAGTTCGATAGAAGCGGGGGGAATTGTGACTTCTCGAAGGAATCGGCATATCCGTATCAGAATCTCAATTTGAATCCGGTCCATCTCTGAATATAAAAGATTATTATTAACAATTAACATAATTTATTAGCGAAAAAAAGAAGCAAAAAAGCCTATGAAGAATATTCGCATCGTATTTATGAAGGTCCATTTATGCTCAACATTTTTTCCTTCCAAAACTCATCGAGTCTGTTTTTAAAAACATTCAAGGAAGGGGCATTAATAACAAAATCAGACAAGGCATTCCAGTCATCTATCATAGGTTGAGTAAAAAATCTTTTCAGATATAACTTTTTTCAATGTCGCTTTTTAAACTTGAAGGAAAGAAACCTTTGTAGTCTTTCAGAAAACTCAGGTAAGATTTGTGAAGCCAATTTCAACTTTTCATTTGCAATGTTGTAAACGGTAATCATATCATTTCTTTTAAACCTATACATCATGGAAGGCAAAATCAATTTTTCAATCTTTCTTTATAGCTAAAATGTTTCATTCCTAATGTCTTTTTAGTAATTGTTCGCTGCACTCTTTCAATATTTGCAACATCACAGGAGACTAAAATAGGCCTGATGAGGGTTTTATACAAAAGGAATGCTATGTTGGCATCAAATAGAGCAAACCTTTTGAAAACTTGATGAAAGACTTGAAAGGCTTCATGAACTCTTGTTAAAATATTTTCTATTGGATCAAGATTAAAGTTTACACTTACTCCTAAGTCTTTTTGTGAATCTGCTTTCTTTAGTTTGTGTCCGCCAATGGAAGTAAGACTGAATACTTTGTGATCCAATTTGCAGGTGAGTACACTTGTCTAAATTTAATTTCATCTCCCATCTACTACACCAATGAAAGATCCGCACTAAATCATTCTGCAAGCAACTTCTATCATGAGGATTAGATACATTATAAATTTTAATATCATCAGCAAACACTTTTATTTTAGAATTTACCATGTTCAAAAGGTCATTGAGAAATATATTGAACAGCATGGGTTCAAGCACGGATCCCTGCTGTACTCCGCTTCTAACCAGCTTTTCATGAGAAGTGCCTTAATATAAAAGATTATTATTATTAACAATTAACAAAAATAAATTCCATTATGTTTACATGTTTATAACATTATAAAAAAAGATTATATATATAACTAAAATTAAATTTGTGTAATTACAAAAGGTCCATGAACCGATTTTTTGCACAAAAATTGCACAAAAAATGTAGCATACAATTGGAAGATATATTTGTGAAACTTATAATCTACTTTTTGATAAGATAAATACAGTATATATATATATGTATATGTATACTTTTATACGGATATTTAACTATTTCAATGCAAAAATTAAACTCATACGACATTATATAACATAACATATGTTATTAAGCAAAAAGAAGGTTGTTCAAACCTATAAAAATTGCATCTAAAAGTAATAACTTCAAATAATGAGATATTTCAGTTTTCATAAGACGAAATAACACAGGTGTAAGAACTTGAGATGCCTCCAATAGAAGTTTAATCTATTTTAAAATACATTTAATGTTGGTGCATCCACAATATTTGAGGTAGATTGTTCCAATCTTTAACTGAAGATTTAGTGAAATAAGTTTTTCTAAAAGTGTCATAATAATGAGAGTCTATTGAAGTTTTAAGGAATTGCATCGAGAAATACGTGATGCCATTGGAGGTATTAAAACTTTTCCTTGTATGTCAATATTACGTAACATTATATACAAACATATAAAATCTATTTGTATGATAAAATGTTGGCTTTCCCCCAAATATCTAACATGCTTCGGAGTTTTTTATAAAAATTTGTTTACTTTTAAGTTTCTGAGAAATTGAGATTTTTTTTAAAAAAATTGTCCATTTGTGTCACCCCATTTTTTATTTTCCGCTACGCAACTGATTGCAGTAGTACTTACTCTCTAGCAAAATTACTTAATGAATTAATTCTCAGAGGTAAACTTTTTTATGGTCCAACGCATAAAATTTTGAGGCAAGAACAATTTTGAAAGATTTCAACAGCTTTTATTAAAGTTTTTTGGGATGCAAAAAATGGATATACTATGGTGGATTTTATTTCTAGGTTTATCATTTTTGTTAAACATTCAAAACTTTTGTTATTGAACAGCTCTAAACCGAACAATGCAGATTTATTGGCAATAATTTTAGCAATGATAAATCAATCGACAAATTATTTTACCATTATATACAGTTTCACTATAATTCATCTTATTCGTACTTTGTAACTTAAGATAAGATAAGATTTATTTAGTTCAAAACAAAAAAAATAAGAACTAAACTTAGGTTTATAGGTTCGTATGGGAAAAAAAATCCTCCATCCTCCCTATTGTAAGAATTTCTAATCTCAATACTCTATCTAATCTTCTAAACTTCTTTTTTGGAAAATTTTAGCTCTATCTAATTTCCAATCTCTTACTTTATTTATATAAATATTTTGTCTATAAATGATTTAACAAATCAAATCTTTAATAAATTGTAGTTCTGAAAAAATTGGTAAATCTTATTTTGAACACAACATATACAAAAATTTATTAAAAAATTAAAAAAAAAACAGATTTATTAATTTTTGTGAGTAATTTAAAGAAGAAAAAATATTGAAAATTAGTTCAATTTTCGATAATAATGAAAAATAAAGTTTAAAAAAATCAAACTTTTCTCAAAAAAAAAACTATATTTTATTTTTAAAGCACAAAAGTTATTAATTATAGTGAAAATATGTAAAAGTGAATTTGAAAAAAGTCATCAACCAAATTTTTTATTCTTTATCGAAATAATTGACATGAGAATCAAGAGTCTTGATTCTTCTATATCCGAGGATTCCGTTGTTGTGCATTCGGTAATGCCCAGTGAAAAACGTTGACCTATCACATCAGCTTCTATATTCACGATAAGTTTTTAGATGCATCGAATAATGACTCGAAATAATGTTTGCTTTTGTTCCTGAAGTTTATACCTGTGTGATTCAAATTCCAAATCACTGAAAATTGTCAAGACGATCTTCATCCATTGCCTTTATCATCTCCATAATCCAGGCTTCCATCTCCCTGGAAAATAAGGCCAGCAGAATTGATTTTCACTCAGAGGCAGAAGAGATAAAAGATTTTAGTGAAGTAATGAATGTGACTCAGAATAAAATTGTAGAGAAGAAGATAATGGTGTGTATTAACAATGTTAGAAGTATATAATAGAACTACTCTTTGCTAATGAAGATGATGGCTGAAGATACGAAATTACCAGCACATACAAATGATTGCGCTGCTTCTACCTTTCCCAGGGAAAAAAGCTCAAGGTGATAGCGAAAGAAGTCGTTGAAAGGCGGTTCGAACACCATGCATTGTATTCAGCACAGAATGAGGAGGTGCTGCGATGATGTTGATGAGTGCTTCGCGTTCGCTCTCCTGGCGATGATGAAGGCAGCATAATAATCAATGCTCATCATAATAATCAAGTATAATAATAATATTGCTCAGCGTTCACATTACTTTTGAAGTTGTCTCAAGATTTCATATCAACAACACACTTTTTACTTAACTTTGGTTAAACTCTTTGCACGATTTTGGTTGCGCTGAATTTTACAAACTCTTAAAACGTGTGAGGTAAATTTGTAAATTTCATATTTAAACTTTGGCTGCCTTAACCCTTCCCCAATTTATTCCGGCCAACATGTGGAGGTAATAATATTTCATGTCTCATACATTTTGAAGACCACTTCTCTTTCTAATATTATGTTTATCACATAAGTATTCAGAATTTAGAGCTAGAAGTAGCTTTTTTTTTTAAAAAAAAAACAACAACTCGTTTGTAATTTTTCACATTTACATCGATATTTTAGTGATGATTTGAGTTTCTGAAAAATTTATAATAAATCATATAATTGCGTTTCTTTCCTTTTTATATTATTTTATCGTAGAAGGAGAATAAGGGGTCTTACTTTTGCATAAGGTTATTTTATAGACCATGGAGTATTTCTTACTTAGTCGATATATCAGAAGCTTGAAAGGAGGAGATACAATAGAGCTTATTAACCCTCATTCGCCTACTTCAACATAATCGTGTCCACACTTTTATTCAACCTTAATTTTCAAAAAGTTTTGAATTCATGCTATAATAATTTACTAACCGAAAGATCAAAATAATTAATGCGTAGATTTCAGTTAAAAAATTTGGAAGAAAAAAAAGTTTTTATAAATAGAAAAAGAGAAAATATTTTGAAAGTTGGTTATTTTAAACGCCATCTACACATTTTTGAAAAATTGCAAAAAGTGATACTCCTTTGGAAATTTAAAATATATACAGTTTTGGACGCAAAACATTTCATATTTTTGATTTTTTTCATTAATCATGGCTACTTTTTAGAAAATGTCAATCAAAATTTTGATTGATGAGAATTTATTTCTAATTAAATATTCCTTCAGATTTTGCATAAAATATGTTTTTATACTAAATCGGTCATGCTGGTTTCATTGCTGGACTCATTTTTTTTGCATTTAAGTTTCGAAAATACCTTTAAGTGTCGGTCAAATTTGCGGTTTACTTCTAAAAATTGTCTATATGTTTTCATACCAAAGCAACCATGCTGGTTTTATTTCTAGACTCAGATTTTGGATTAAAGGTTTTAAAATATTTGACTGTGTTAATAAAATTTGTGTTTTACGTCTGAAAACTATATCCACAACTAATTTTACATGAAATATATGTTCTTATACCAAATCAACAATGTTAGTTTTATATCTGAACTCAGTTATGGCATTTAGAGTTTAAAATTTCTGAAAGTGTCGATCAAATGTTCGATTTACGTCTCTCTAATTTTACAAGAAATATCTTCTTTTATGCCAATATGTTAATTTCATTTTTGTACTCAGTTTTCGCATTTAGAGTTTGAAAATAGCTGAAAACTTTAATCTGAATTCTCCAAGAATATTTTCAAAATTTCAAATAAAATATCTGTTTTATATCAAATCGGGTATTCTTATCTTATTTCTGTACTCCATTTTGACTAATAGGATTAAAAATATCTGGAAGTATTAATTGAATTAGTGATGTATACCTGAAGTATCAAGTAGGTATATAAAATCAGTTGTGTAAAATTTAAAAAAAAATCGGTTATGATAGTTATATAGTAAAAACACAATTTTTTTATATATTTTAGCTTATAATACTTTCTTCAATCATGTTGAGTATGAAATATTTATTAAAAAAACCAAACGTATTATAAAATCTTTTGAAAATTAGTATGAGAGAAGGAAGCAATCTGAAAACTAATTGAAAAGAGAACGTGAGATCAAAAGAAATAATTAAAAAATATGTATCTTGACTAAATGGAAAATCTACCATGTTCTAATGAACTAGGAAGTGGTGTAATGATCTAATATTGGGTGCTTCTAAAAAGATTTTGACCGTTAAAAAGAAGTTTCTTTTTTGCAAATGAAAAATCTTTAAATCTATAGCTACAATCTAAGATTACAATTATCATTTAACTAAGATGGGTAGGAAATCTGAAAATTTAGAATAGGTCAGATTTATCAAAAATGGCACAGATGCCAATGTTTGAGAATTTAGTCACTATCAAGATATTTTTTAATTTAAATTGAATTTGTCCATCTTTTTCCTTTTGCGTCAAAGAGAGAATTTTTTAGATGAAGAACGTGGACAACTTTTTGTAATTGAACAATGAACATCACGAATGATTCATCAGAAAAAAACCTTTGAAATGAGATTGGTTGACAAATATTCAGGCCTGATAATAAAATACACGATACTGATAAAAAAAAAGCCTAAGAGAGAAGAGCTTTGAGAGAGGAAAAAATCTGTTCAAATTAAATCCTTAAAAAAGTTTTTTCAAACACACATTGAAGAAAATAAATTTCTAATGAAAAAAGAGCTACCAAGAAAGGATCATCATGGAATGAATAGCAAAATTACATACTGTAAATTATAATATGACGTAGAGACTACAAGCCGATAACAAATTTGTGGCCAAAAAGATGGAGGTCCTATCGAGTTACATAAGTTACTGTAGAATGAAATATTTTGAGTGAATTAAACACCTAAAGTTGGTTCATTCAAAATTAATGAAAGTAATTAGCAGAGAAATATTGCAAGTAGAATTTATTTTGAAATTTATATATTTGACATTGATTGACAGGTTTAATCGCTTTTTTGTCAGATTTGCATAAAAATGATCATCACCACTAAATTCAGCATACTTGAAAATGGTATATATGTGTAAAGAAACTTTTTATAAGTAATTTAATAAAAATTTTAATTTTGATATGGGTTGTCATATTAAAATTTTTTTTTACCAGGTTTGATTGATTTTCATAAAAAATAAATAATCCCAATGAATTCAGCATGCTTAAAAATGCGTATATATGTTTAACTTTATATAATTATAAAGATAAAAGTTTCTTTTTGAGAATAAATCAATTTTTTGAAAGGTTTGATCGATTTTCATTAAAAAAAGAATATCACTGCTGAATTCAGCATGCTTGAAAATGGGTATATATGTTTAACTTTATATAATTATTTCAATAAAAAGTTCCTTTTTGAGATGAGGTGTAAAATATAAATCAATTTTTTGAAAGGTTTGATTGATTTTCATAAAAAATGAATATCACCACTGAATTTAGAATGCTTGAAAATTGGTATATATGTATAAAAAACTTTTTAGAATTATTTCAATAAAAACTTCCTTTTTGAGAAAAATATAAATCTGAATAAAAAAAATTAAAAAACTTAAAAAATTAGTTTATTAAACAATTAACAAAACTGAATTCAGCATAGTTGAAATATATATATATCACATTAAAAATATTTTAATAAATTTTAAAAAAATGACACTTTTTTCAATTTGTAACAATTGTGTTTAGATTGACAGATTGGATCAATGAAATCAAGCAGTCTGATAAGAGTTAAAGTGTATGAACGATACATCCTAAAATTTCTTTTGACAAGAGAAAAAATCGAATTTCAAATTGGAAATAAAAGTGATTCCCTGTTTCCCTTTAATATGGTTTTCTGAATCCACATTTTCGTACTTGACGCAAATCAAGAATTCGATGAAAACATAGTTGAGACTGAGAGGAGGATTTGTGGGACTAAATGAAAATAAGGCACACTATGTCAGAGTCTGATCTCAAAGTGCTTTTCTAAAATAAGTCATCAAGTTGTATAAAAAGTATGTCTACTTGCCTGTATTAAATATTTGAAAATGTTATGCTCTCCATGTTTTGTTTATCAGCTATCTCTTTTTTTTTATGAGATTCCTCCTTTGCTCACTTCACTCTCACTTGAATGCAAAGAAACTTCTTACTCAATTTAAATAATTTGAAAATGTCATACCTCCAATTTCTATAAACATGTGCCTCTCTCATAAGATTGCTGCTAAATAATTAGTATCACGAGATAAAATATGTTCTATGAGCGAACTTTTTGGGCGAAGATGAATTGTAAGAAGGTATCCCCCCCTTCTGATGGACAATGTGGATATTTATGGCTGATTCTGGAATTTTCCACTCATTTTGGACGTATCTATTTTTTCTTTAAATAAACATTCCTTATATAGATAAAACACACATGGTGACATTTATAGTAGTGTGAATAGGACTCTCAGATTTTGACTTTATCAAACCGGCACAATGGTATACAGGAAAAGTTAAGGAAAAATTTTAATACTAAAAAAAAAGTCTTTTTTTCTGACACATAAGTTTAGTAAATTTAAAACCGTGTTTCTTATAAATCCTCCGGAATTCCGTTTTTAAATGACGTCAAAAACAGAAAATTGGAGTATGTGTGTATAATATGTTGTTGATTCGTGAATTTTGGAATACGCTCTCATGGTAGACTGACACAAGTGTGTAATGGCTATAAACCAGCCGCAAATGACCTCATTTTCTATAAACGGACCCGTAAATAAAGTGCAATTGTAGAATCAACCCCGCAACGCGGGATGGGACTAGCGCACTTCAAACAAACACACCGGAAACTCCCCGCAAAATGCACCGCTCCAATATACATATTACTTCCTTTATGTATGTACGAGACCCTGGCGAAACAATTCTGTCTTATTGTGGAACTGTCTTTGACTTTGCCACACATTTTCTAGAATTGTGAAACAAAATCAATCACAGACAAGAAAGTACCTCTTAATCTTAATGGCGTCTTCATGAATCTGACTCTGTATGTGCAATGATGTATATATGCATAGGATATATGCTATATCCACATCTATTTGAAAATCAATTTTCATTTGATTGAAGAAGATTATTATTAGTCAGTATTTCTTTTGTCCGAGAAGTGAAACTCTTTCAATTCCATTGTGCGAAATGGAAGTGAGAAGATGTTAAATTTTCATTGAAGTAACACACGCAAAACTATCAACTTATGTGAAGCAACAAACTCTATGCTCTCTTTTATTTTTTCAAAGTTTGGGGGTAAAAATTTCTGTGTTTTACTAAAATCATTTTACATATTCCTAGGTGGGTGTTTCCTAATTATGTCAATCATAGTGAATTTTTTCAGCGATCCAAACGTGGTTGCTGTAAAATTTGGGAATAACTAGTGCAATGACGAAAAAATTTTTCTAGATTAAAATCTTAACATATTTTGGATAATGTAATTTTCAATATATTTCTTATAATATTTAAGGTGATATAACTTTGCAAAAATCTTTTCCTCTTTAGTCACTTAACTTTTCTAGCCTGGATGAAATTTTTTTGAAGTGAATTGAAACTTAGAAATAAAAAAGATCGAATTATCAATTTTGTCATAAAATAACTAAGATAATCTATTTTTCCATTTTTTTTGGTATTATAATATTTAATACAAAAATTTTGCAAGAATTTACTTTATTCTTGAAAGAAACGATATTTGATTACATTAAATTGACGTCTAATGATGAGTTTCTTTGAAAAAGATGTCTGAGGGACCGTTAAAAGACTAGAAGGAGTTTGCGAAGCACTGATATTGATTTAATTCAATATTTTTTAATATTTTTCCACACTGACTGCTATCAAAATTTGCAAACCACATTATAAGTAAAACAATAATTTCCAATACTAATTTTTATCTGCATTCCGCAGTTTTATACGATTAAAGGAGACGGTTTTTATTGCTAGGGCACCAGTCTCACACCGGTCCTCCCTCAAAGGGATGAAGTATATAAAATTTTGTATTCATATGAAGTGAAGAAGTTGGCTTGTTCCATCATCTTTAAAACTAAATTCCATGACAAAACTTTGGAAAAACTGTACCCCAAAGCAAACCTATTTTATCTTTAAAAACAAGTTTAAGTAAAAAAACTTTATTGATGAAGCACAAATACTTAATCAGGATGTGATATGTCTCTTCAACGTTTGAATCTGATGCAAGGAATTAGTGGCTTTATATGACCATTTAAAAATATCCAGAAAAATTCAACGCTGGCCAATCGGATATTATTTCACACCTCAAAGCCGTTCAGTTCAATATTCTGCATGTAAATAGTTTTCAGCAATAAAATTGTTTTATATTTACTGTTAAATATTACTTTTTTCTACTTTTTAAGACAAGTAAAAATGCAAATTTTGTAGTAAATGCTAAATGAGTAGATTGCAATGATTTTTTTGATGATGGTATTTTTCGTTTTAACATTACTAAAGTTTTTTATTTTGTATTAAAAATTTGAAAGAGTTTTTATATACTTTTAATAAAAGGTTCTGTTAAGACTATTTACGAGTTAGATAATGAAATTTCGTATGATGAAATGTCCTATGATGAAATGTCAAGTGATGAAATGTCGGGTGATGAAATGTCGTGTGATGTAATGTCGTGACACGGATATTTCGTCTCTTCAAGCTTTCTTCCAACAGGTAGAGAGAGAGAGAGAGAAAGTATATAAGTAATGATTAATATGTCATAAGACTCTCTTTAATTTACCAAATGTAGCATTTTTATAATCCGCAATTAGCACTATATCAAATTCATGATATTTAATTTGAAATAATAAATTAAAAAATTTTGCGCTAGAAAGGAGCCGTATTTTTTAAATTAACTTCCAAATTGTCATGGAGAAAGAAAAGATCTTCTAAAAGGGGTCTTGTTAACTTGATCTTCTTTGCACAAGTGAAATTAGAGCATTAAAACTTCTTTGAGAAGAAAGACATTTTTCGTATTTTCCAGGTATTCTATGACAAAGGAAGAGAAACATATATGTATGAATATAATTTAATAAAAGCATCAAAGGAAACTTTGATGTTCAATATTCAGGATGTATTATTCTTTTTTCCTGCTAAACCTTGAATTAACAAAATCGGGTCGTTATCGGTGGTAGAGAAATTAGAACCCGTTTCCTCAACTTTAATTTTAGGGTTCTAAAAATTGAATTGAATAGAGTTTCAATAGTGAAAGTTTATCCATTATTTTTCATGTTGTCTGTTAGAAACTGAAATTTTATATTTTTTTCACATTAGCACATTCTTACTCAAAATATTTTAACGTTTAAATGACAGAGGTATTGATATGTTTTAGTTTTTTACTAAGATAGTTTACAAATCAAAGTAAGATGTTTCAAAAGTAGAAGATTTCAAATTTAAGTTTTATGATAGAAAAATTGTAAAAGCATGCTTTGACACGCTCGTAACCTTCCTTTTGTTTCAAAAAAAGATTTTTCTCTCATCAAATTCAGAAAATAAGTCATTTTCCCAAAAAATAATGACGAGAAAATGTTCAAGGTATTCAGAGATCAAGAAGCTCTCATTGAATGAGGTTATTTTTAATTTTTTTAGTCGTCAATATCGCATCCATAGAAAAGAACATTCTTCCATTGCAATATCATTCAATTAAAGAAGGATGCGAGATTAAGAAAACAATATTTCTACTTTCAGTGTTCAGCATTGTTAGCGTTTCAAAAAGATTTTATAAAATTTTACAACAATAAAACTTATATAAAATTTCCTTGAACTTTAAAATGTTTCACTTGAACTTGAAATAAATTTTCCTTGAAATAGTTCAATATTCAATATTGAACTTGAAAAAAATTTCATTTGAATTTTGTGTGGAATAATTCGCGGATATAATGTAGGGCTTGGGAATCAGGGAACTATTTCGATTTTAATAAAAGCTATTTTTTCACTTTTTTATGAGGATAGTTGTCTACACGAATAAATTTTCCCCATTTTTGGAACATATTTAAATATTATTCGTAGGTACCGTAGGATGTTTTCATAGAAAAGGCACACTTGCGCCGTTTGCATCGAGCTATGAAGAAAAGGAGGCTGGATGCGGGATCGAACCCAATACACCTCGAGTTGTCGGAGCCGAGTATCAAACCAACCTCACTCGCGAATAAATATTAAACAATAAAAAGTAAAAAAATTCTTCATTATCAATTCAAATCAATACAAGATATGACGTTTTACAATTAGATCAATAAGTATTGGCATTTCTTATCGGCATATCAAATCTTGGGAGGCGTGGGTAGGTACTGGGTTTCGATAACTCAAGGTCTTGGGTTCGATCCCGCATCAAGCCTACTTTCTCATAGTTCGATACAAGCAGCGCGAATGTGCCTTCTCGATGAAAACATCCCATGGTACTTTTACGGTACCTTTGACCCCATAAGTTAAGCAAAAGAGCGGCGATCGAATATGAACCATGTAAATTTTTTATCTCAAGGGTGTTACCTTCCTTATAGACATAGATAGGGATTTCTATCCTGAAAATTAGGTACGGTTTGTGTTAGCCATTTTATAGTTTAGTGAATGCGCTGTGCTATTTTTCAAAATTTCGTTGCGCCCCCTATCAGTAAAAGCAGGCAACTCAACTGATAAGAGTTAAGCGAGACAAAGAGATTCAATTTGCATTGAACTGCAATCGATTAAAAGAGTGTTTAAATTCAAAGCTATTTCCAATCGAATGAATTATAATTTGGCGCATGCATCTCAGTGCTCATATTGCCAAAATTTTGGGATGATACCTTTTCTTTTCCATATCTCGCGCGCCATGAATTCGATGTGCAAAGCGTGGAAGAATAGGAAGAAAGGAGAGAATGAGATTCATTTTATCGCTGAGGACGAAGGAAAACATCCTTGAGTGAAAGATATTCAAAGTACAATGACAACCTTTTTGGTGGAGATTACTGAATTATCGAAAAATTAAAGCAAAGTCGCATTGAATGGTTAGAAAGAGCAGCTTGTATGCTTGCAAGCGTTATAGAAATGATGCTACAAACACTTATACTTTCACGAAAAAATAATTAATGATTTAAATCAAAGCTTAATTTGGAATGCATGCTTAATCTCAGATAGTGGGGTAACTGTTTGCCATCAAAGGGTTCTGTTTCATTACATTTGGGCAAACGCAAATGTAGAAGTGTTGGAATAAAAGTTGCATTAAGAAGAGCGTTAGAGATGTTGGCTTAGGTTTTCGTGTTTAATTGTGAAATAATTGAGATTTAAACAAAAAAAGCGGTATAAGTCAAAAAATCATTTTATCCTTTAAATTTTTTCCTTTTTCTACTTTCAATTTGTCAAACACTTCTTTCAAATCTCTGGGTTTTGTCAAGAGTTTTTAAAATTTTATAAAAATTATAAGCACATTCCAAAAAATTATATACGAAAAAGAAAGAGAGATGAATTTGAAGTTTAAAATTTTAATCATTTAATAACACAAACCAAAAATGCTTTCTGGGGCAAATGAAAAATTATATTTATTGACTTTTGCTTGACATGCTAAGGATAGTTTCTTGCTCATAAAGTATTCCAAACAACTATACCCAACCCTAATCCTATGCCCGAGGAATGAGATAAAAAATATTGAAATAATATAAACTTCTACTTACTAATTTGGCACATATGTTAAGGTATTCAAACAAACAATCACAGTAGTTAATCAAGTAATTGGATTGAAATGGACCTTTTTTGCATTTAAAAAGAAGGAAGACATATGAATGAAAAGGCTCTATTTATAAGTAATAGAGAAATAATGGTAATCGCATGCGTGCCTTTCCAAACAATAGATTTAAAACTTTATTAGGAATTTCATATATTTTAAAGTCATGCTACGAGAAAAATAGGAAACAAATGAGATAAGAGCAAATACTATATAACTATTATTATGCAAAAAAAAATACTAGTAAATAAAAATACTTTTTTTTTAGTTTTTTTATGGGGTGTTTTCATTGAGGAGGGATAATTGCGCCACTTGTATCGAAGTATGAGAAAAGTAGGCTTGATGTGGGATCGAACCGAAGACCTTGAGTTATCAAACCCAGTATCTAACCTACTTTACTCACGCCCCAATTTCAAGGGCTTTTGAAATTAGTTCAATTTCAATCGTGTCATCTCTATCAACTTTCTAGTTGTTTGAAGGATAATTTTCCCTTGGACGAAAATTCTAGTACTAAACAAATATACGAAAGTTTTTTCTTTTGATCTATATAGTAGTATGCGATTATGTTATTTTGACCTTCTTTACATTTTAGCTATTCTATTGTCCACAAGCACCTTGTGTTTCATATATTTCAACACAAACTTCCAACTTACAAATAATTCATACTGCTCTTATATTATTGCACCTAGATCATAATTAATGTATTGCTAGATCTAAAAGAATCTATGTTGTGTGTTATTATTATTATTAATTGTATAAAGCAAATTATCATCAAACGCAAATCTGAACACGATTTTCGGGGGATTGAGGTTCGATTCTCGGCTGAGGCGAGTTTTTTAAAAGTATTTTTCACTAATATAGAGACTTATTTTCCATGAAATCTGCACGATTATTGCGCTTTATTTTGGGCTAGATCACTTCAATTTATGATTATATACAACTTGAATTTCTTTCATACAGCGAGTTTTTCCCGCTCTACAGGTATCATTTTGAATTTCTTTATCACACAATCTTTGTAAGCAATGCATTAATAGTAATTTGGTAGAAAAGATAGTCAGACCATAAGTTAAAGACTTGTAAGAAAAACATGTTATTTTTTTTTAATTTAAAAAAAACAAAAAAAAGTAAATTATTTGCTTGAATAATTGTAATAAATAACTAAATAATAATATTTGGCATAATTTATCAATTGGAAACACGACAAACGAAAATTACCATCTTGATTGAATATTTTGATAACTATTAATTTTTTCCATAATGACTTCTTTTCTTTCTCCATTTTGATTATATATTCAGATTTATTTTAGGAAGTTTAAACATAATCAAAGTTTGCATTCATAATTAAAATTATTTAACATATGTTAAGTTTCTTTTATCGCTAACTTGTAAAACATCAATTTTGGAAATTGCATTTAAATTAGTACAACTTAGAAAGGTAAAATTAGAAATTTATTTATCATAATCAAACTTTTACAATTAATATCCACATTTTTAGAATACTTTTTAGAATGTAGTTCTCTGAAGTTTAATTGTTTGTCTTGCATTTTTAAAGAATAAAACTTATAGAATTAAAGTCTTTACAATAACATGCAATCATTGGAAGATAGCCTAGTGAGTGATAGGAACAAGCGTAAGGCATGGATTCATATGATCAGAGATCGATTCCCGATAGTACCATCTGTCCAGCTATAACATATTATTCTTCCGCGTGGATGCGATACTGAAAACTGAGAACAAAAAATTTCATAAAATTAGCTTTGAAGAATCTTATAAGTTGCTTTCATTTAACGTTTGTAATAAAAAGATGATCTTTCATTAAGTTGTGTTTCACAAGGTGCATTGATCATTTTCTTATAGTAACCAGGAGAGATGACATTTTACATTTATCACAGTACAATTTCGAAAAAATTCTAATACAAACCCTCATCCTATTCCTGTTTACTTTATACAAATTGAATCAGTCATCTTCAGCACAAAGTCTATATATACGAGTAAATCTTTCGCAATTCATGAAATATTTTTGTTGGAACATAATACTAGAATAACATATGTGTGCAAAGAATGTAAATCTCAAATCATCCCTCAAAAATAATTCTGAAAAAAGTTTAAAAACAAAAAGCTCTTTGTTAAAATCCTTAACCAAAAAATTTTAAACCAAAATTTGAAATATAAATAATAATAATAATAGAAAAATTAATTTAAATCTGATCTTCTCATTGCACTTTTTCCAAGTAAAAAAGACATTATTATTTTTGAATAAAATTTAGGCTTACTCTTGATGGTTGTAAAATATAAATCTTAAACTCAATGTAAACAAAAAATATAAATCTTTAACTCAATATATTTAACTTAATATAAACAGTTTTAGCGATCTGTTTAAAACTTCTTCTTTTTTTTTTAACTTTTTTTTTAATATTATCACCCATAGGTATAGAAGTAAAAAATAATAAGCAAAACTTTTTATTTTTTATAGCACACTTTTTATGTAACATATGGAAATAGTGGTTTTAAAATATTACAGGGTAAAATCAGTTTTATAGCATGAAATCATATCTTGTCAATTTCTTGAAACACGAAGTCCTATAAGTAAGTTGTTTTTTGTTTAAAAATTTTGCGTGTTTTTGGTGTAAATAAGCCTTAATTTTATCAACAAGCCTTAAAATACCATTTATACAAACCTTTACTGTAAACCTTCGCTCGTTTTTACATGCAAATACTCAGCAAACTAAGTGGAATCCTAAATCGTTAGTTTTGAGCGTGATATGCTTTTACATTATTAAACTTAAAATTTTACGTCCAAAAAACTGTCCATTAAAAACGATTTCAATATATTAATCAATAGAATAATTAAATTTTTAATTGCTGAAAGAGAATGAATTTAACGGAAGGATCATATGGTAGACAACTTACGAGTTTATAAAATAATCGGCAATGATGACACTAATTGTATGAATGTGTTACGAAGAATAATAATCGTGTAGTGCAGCGTAAAAGACAAGACAAAGTATATTTGTCAAGCCCATAGGGCAAACTTACGATTAATTGCTTCATTTTTCACAACTTTTCTCTACAATCGAAACCATTCACACAAATAACGTTACTCTGCCTTTACCAAGTTTCATCATTCAATAATAGGAAAGTTTAAGTAAGATAGATTTAGAATATACTAAGGGATGTTTATTACAGGTCAAATCCTTTTTGAGGCACTTGAAAGGTCCCCGAAAGCCCCTGTCCTATTAATTTTAATAGATTTTCTAGATGTTTTAATAAACAAGATGGCTTTTCATAGTAATTAACTCTATTTGTTATGAAATCTAATTTTGCATTAAGAAGCGTTTTGTACTGAACAAAAAAGTTAAATTTCAAACCAAGACGAAATGTGAATTTTAGGTCAATTCTTATTCTGTATAACTAAATTCTCATCATCATCATCATCATCATCATCATCATCATCGTCATCATCATCATCATCATCATCATCATCATCATCATCATCATCGTCATCATCCTCATCATCATCATCATCATCATCATCATCATCATCATCATCATCATCATCATCATCATCATCATCATCATCATCATCATCATCATCATCATCATCATCATCATCATCATCATCATCATCATCATCATCATCATCATCATCATCATCATCATCATCATCATCATCATCATCATCATCATCATCATCATCATCATCATCATCATCATCATCATCATCATCATCATCATCATCATCATCATCATCATCATCATCATCATCATCATCATCATCATCATCATCATCATCATCATCATCATCATCATCATCATCATCATCATCATCATCATCATCATCATCATCATCATCATCATCATCATCATCATCATCATCATCATCATCATCATCATCATCATCATCATCATCATCATCATCATCATCATCATCATCATCATCATCATCATCATCATCATCATCATCATCATCATCATCATCATCATCATCATCATCATCATCATCATCATCATCATCATCATCATCATCATCATCATCATCATCATCATCATCATCATCATCATCATCATCATCATCATCATCATCATCATCATCATCATCATCATCATCATCATCATCATCATCATCATCATCATCATCATCATCATCATCATCATCATCATCATCATCATCATCATCATCATCATCATCATCATCATCATCATCATCATCATCATCATCATCATCATCATCATCATCATCATCATCATCATCATCATCATCATCATCATCATCATCATCATCATCATCATCATCATCATCATCATCATCATCATCATCATCATCATCATCATCATCATCATCATCATCATCATCATCATCATCATCATCATCATCATCATCATCATCATCATCATCATCATCATCATCATCATCATCATCATCATCATCATCATCATCATCATCATCATCATCATCATCATCATCATCATCATCATCATCATCATCATCATCATCATCATCATCATCATCATCATCATCATCATCATCATCATCATCATCATCATCATCATCATCATCATCATCATCATCATCATCATCATCATCATCATCATCATCATTACATTCAAAATCGCATCACTATTCTTATTATTATTACCTCAGTCATAAATCACATATAAATAAATTCATCGTCAATAATAATTAAAAATTAATAATTAAACTTTAATATTTTATTCATGTTTGGGTATTGAATAATTTGGAATCCTGGATCCCATGCATCCATTTTACTTTTCAAACTTCCTCCATTTTAATTCGCCTACAAACGCAGTATTTCTCGATACGATTCAAATTAACCAATGAGATTATCAATCTTAATTATAAATCATTGATTTTGCCATTATTTTTACCAATTATACCTTTCAATACTTTTGCTTCTGGCATACAATATCTTTTCATACTAGCACTACAACCACTAATCACAAAAATGCATTGTTTGTCGTCTCCGTTTTCAATTGACTTATTCCATGTAACAACCATTTACATATTTTTATTGCAAACTCTCAATCAACTTCATTTTCAATGCATTATACTTTTTCTCTCTTTCTCTTTCTCTCTCTCTCTCTTTCTCTTGCTTTTAGCAACTTTCTTCTTTTTAGTTCACCTTCTATTTCCTGAAATCCTCGCCCCTCAAACTTCTTCTTCCCAACCGCGAAAAGCAAAAACTTGAAAACTTCGCAGGCTACTAAGATCTCTCCTTCCATTCCTTCCTTTTCTACAAGGAAATCTTCCCAAGAGTTAAAGTCAGCGAGGGAACCTTGATGCGCTGTCATGAATATTTTCCGCGCTCCTCCCCGTAAAACGCCCTCCCAAAAGGCGAAGGAGCATCTGTTGCACCTGGAACATCTGATTCTGAAAACGTTTGTCGCTCTCATCTGCTGCTGTTTCATCTTCATGTTGGTCGCTACATTGACCGATTGGTGGGTCATTTTGAAGATTAAGGTGCCCGTGAAAATCAATTCAACGCACTACTTTGCCGGCAGTCATTCTGGCTTGTGGCGCTACTGTCAATTCATTTATGTCAACGAAAGTGCTCCTCTCATATCTCAAACTTCTTCTTCCTTCTTCAAAAGTAAGTTTTTGGAAATAACCATAGTTGATCCCCACATATAAAATATAATACGGTTTTGTTTCATTTTCTTTCCAATGTATTTTTATTCCGATATTCTATATTTTTATAAATATAGAATTTTTGATGTTTAGCGTAATGCAAATGTTATACTTTGTTTACTCTAAAAATAGTTCATTAGAGTTTGGTAATCAATTATTATTATTGATTGTTTGCCTCTTTGCACCCAAAAATTGAGTACCACAAGAATAAATTTTCCTTACACTTTGCTCAAACAACTGAGAAGATTGATATTCTGGCCAGCAGTTAGCACACAAATAAGTATAGCGGTTTTATAGCAGCCCGCATAGAACTCAACTTTTATAATAAAAAAAAAGCAAACCTACGGATAAGATTTTTGAATGTAAAAACTTACTAACTTCATCCAATCCAAACGCTTTCCTAGTTTAAAGCCTCTTCCAACTTGGTGTGAAGTTAGTTGTGTTCATTGCAGGTAAAAGCGTAGAAACTTTATTTCATTTGACACACATGGGATTTAAAAATATTCCTTTTTTTTGAAACCGGAAATTATTTTTCGTCACAATTTTAATTGCATTGAAAAATATGCTTCCTTGACTTATATAATTGTAGACGAGCCTTTAAATCATCTTTCTCCTTACTCTGGTTGAGTCTCTTTTGTCAACTCTCACCAAATCACTTCTACCACTTCGATCCAATTATTTTCTAATCAATTAGTTCGTTTTTTGTTAATGTTAGTTGATTTTGGTGCGAGTTGAATGTAAATCACTCTTGGTCATAGTAAATATTTTTTAATAGTAAACTTTGTTCAAGCACTGTCGTAGTGAATAAATTTATCAAAAAAAAAGATTGATCAAACAAAGTCAGTATTCAAAGAGCTTTAAAATGTTCCAGTTTACAAAGCAAAGGTAGCAAATTTTTCTCAAATTCTATGATGATTTCCATTCTCACTTTTACACAAACAAAGCCTTTTTGTTTTATGTCAAATAAAGGATCAACATTGTTCAATAATCCAGATCTTATGTTTGTCTTTTTATAACTGATATATACCATTTTTCCTACTAAATTGTCTTTTTTTAGTTTGAAATTGTCTTTTTTCAATTCTAATTTGTCTTTTTTACATTCTAAACGCTCTTTCTAAAATACAAAATAAAAGAGAAAAAAATTTAGGACTTAAAAAAGACAATTTAGGACTTAAAAAAGACAAATTAGGATTGAAAAAAGACAAATTAGAATTGAAAAAAGATAATTTCAAACTAAAAAAAGAAAAAATTCTTTGCCGAATTACACTAAACTTCGGTAAACGACATTTCTTGGCAATTTGATATTTTTAATCTTCCTTCTATAAATTTTACATCTCAGAAATCAAATTTCAGACTTGGCACAAATTTCACTCTTTATTGAATGAACATCAATATTCCAAAAATGTATGAATTCATATTTTATCCAAATACTGGTAATCATGGTGATCATAAAATATCTTATCAATTATTCAGCGTGAAGCCTTTTGATTTTGTTCTTTTGATGATGATTTTATTAGACACCAAAATTTAGTTGCTTTAAAATTCACTTCTTTATATTTCCTATACTCTGATCTTTAAGAAAATTTCATTGGAAAGGGGGAATTAAAAATTTCTATAACAATTTATTAATATTTTGGATATAAGCAATCATATGTTGAGCAAAGTTTTTTTCTAAAAAATGGCAGTAATCTCACGAAAACTGGACATCTTGAATTTTTAGTATTTTTTAAGGATTAAATATTCTGAATTTATGAATAAGTCCTCATTTTTGGAATTTAAGACTAACTTTATTTAAAACCCACAACATATGGTAAAACCAAATATTTTGGCTGATAAAGAAAAAATTTGGTGAATAATTTTATCTTATTTTTCCCTCTTTATCCTTGTATGATTAAAGATTACAAATATTGAACCGAAGCTTTCTGATATTTATCTATTGATTGCTATTTATTGATTGCTATTTTTTAAATCAAAACTTTGATTTTTTCAAGTCTATCCGATATAATTATGGGCCGAGGGAATATATACTGTTTTTGTGTTTCCCTACCTAATTATAATGATCGGTTTACGAAAACTCTAACATATGCTAGTCACTTAATTTTAGCTTTTAAAAATTCAGAATTGAACCAATCAGTATTCTCCTTGTTAACATGATTGGCCCTCAGTCTTGAATGAACTTTGTCGAATTTGTGATTATCCTTGATGTTTTTTAATACAAAAAATCTCTTCATCTTTATGTTTCTTCGGTAAATGAGAAAAGCGCAGTGTTTTATTTCTTTTGAATCTTTTTTGATAACAATGTTTAGAGTGGCCACCACTTTCCAAACTTTCTCAAAAGAGCAAAAGTCCTTTTGTCGTAAAATATGGAAGATTTCATTGATTTTATCAAAAGAAGATAACTAACAGCCGAATTATCAGATTACCAAACTCATTAATTAACTGACCAACTAACCAAATGCCTATCTGAATCACTAACAAATTAACACTGTCGGACTTTAAAAAAATCTGTTTCCCATATTTTTTTCTTTTTTTTTAATTTACAAACTCAGTCTTTATTATTAATGATATTGAATTTGCGTTAATTTTATTTTATATATACTTTACATGCACTCCAGCATAAAGACTTTTTTTTTCATTTTTTTTGGAAACAAACAGGTAGTTTTAATCCAATCCTAATTTTGCACTGCTTTTACTTTTTCTATATTTTATATATTTTGACGGCGAAAATCTGTTGGGTCGAGTTTTTTGAATCACACTTACAATCTGCCTTTCATACTCTTAAAATATTTGAAAAGCTCTATGTTTAACAAGGAATATGAGATAAGCTGATAAATGATATTTATCCACACACAAATATATACAATAAGTATATATGTGTGTATATATATGTATCTTTGTGTGTGGATAGAGGGTGTATCAGTTCACTACTAGATAAGGCCATTATCTAATGATACTTTTTTTTAAATGAAAATAATCTCCTTTAATTGAGACTATAATTTATCGATCAAAACAAAAATTAGTTTTCTCAGTCTTTATATATATATATATATATATATGCTATTCATCCATATATATATATATATATATTGAATATATATTCATATGAAAAGGTTCACCGCCTACATCTACGATTGAGGATCAATTTTGTCTATTTTACTTTTCATTTACATCCATGCATACACGATATATCCGAGAATCAATACAAACGCATAGCTGCTTTATATTACTTTATTGCACACATTATCGGTGCAAGAGAGGCAGACAGGCCTCCGTGATTCCTTTAGATTCCATTTTACACAACCTTTTTTTCTTTGATAGCACAAGAGAAAGAAAGCGCTTTGAATTCCTTTCGGAAGTAAAAAATGTGCGCTTATCAAAAACAGAAACGGTTTTTATTGACAGGGGGTATGAATTATTCAATCTCAAATATTAAATATATCGTGATACTGTAATAATAATTCGATTGATCAAAGAAAGTCCGTGTTCAAAGAGCTTTAATGTTCCTGTTTACAAAGCAAAAAGACAAAATTTTAAATTTTTGCGGTCTTTTCAAGATTCTAATTATGAGGTAAAAATGGAGAAATGGGGTTAGTTTAACGCAAATTTACAAGAAGGTGTGTAAGGAAGTGTTAAGGGATCTATAGAGAGAATGGGGGAATATCTCATTCATGTGTCAAGTGCAAGTGGTTGTTTCAAAAATTTCTTACTTCAATTTGCACACGCCTTACTCAAATGCAACAAAAAGAAAAGACTTATGACACGGTTATTACTAGTATGGCTTTTCAACATGCATGATCCACTCAGTTCAGTTAAACGGATACCATCTTCAACAAAAGTGCAAAATCTACGTTCAACGCAAGAAATCAAGGATCAGATTGTTTGAACACTCTTTCCTCGATTTAGTGCACAAAATATCATGACAAAATTACATCCTAAACCAATAAAAGACTTGTCCATTTGTGCCACTAACCATGCAGCCCATGCAGTCCAACCCATTCCTCCAAACAAATGAATGCCCCTCCCTATACCCCATATGGAATCTACTTTCTCCTAGATTTAAAACTACGTTTCCTTTTACATTGCCAAAAATTTTTTTCTACCTGTGAATCTGAATCGTCACGAACTAAAAAAAACTCTACTAAGAGGCAAAGAGTTAACCCTTCAAAAATATGAGCATGTTTGAGAAGTCTGCTCTTTAAAGACTGATTTCTACATCCCGTAAATTAACCACTTTCTCAATAATACCAAGGAATTTGGGCCTACGAAAGATCCCATATTCTTGACGAACGCAATAATCATAAAATGCAATGAACTGGCAAGAAGGCAGCTACACAACAGAAATTCCATTTCCAAAACTGAAATTAATGAATCTTTAATATACGGCGCTTCCAAAACGCAAATCTCTACGCACAAACTTTTTCCTCATTCATACTCCAAAAGAATTCGTCAATTGGATCGCAAATGCATCCCTCTCCAAAGATTTGGAGAGTCATTTAAAGTCATTTTTTAGGCATTTGGAATAAAGACACAGCATATCTCCAATTAAAGGCATTTCCCATGGGAAACAAATTCTCCTCTATTATTTCAAACATCTACTTGAGCAATCCAGAGATCCAACCCTCTCTGCCAACATTCACTTTTCTCGAAGACCTTGTGTCTTTTTCACCTGGGATAAAATTGAAGACGAAGTAAATACTTTTGTAGCACACGCGACCACTCTCTCCATGACATTATTCTTTTCACTCTGGAAAAGAACCCCACTTCTCTAAATTTGGTGGACAAATGCTAACCATCGTGATGTCCTTTCACCCCTCAAATCTTAAAAAAAAAAAAGCTTAACAAGTTATGATAATGGGGATATTGAACCCGCAAAATCAATTTCTTGTTCTATCTTGGGCATCACAACACACAAAGTACATTAGTTGCCCGCAACCGTTCCCTAGTGCACAACGCGAAACCTGAAAGTTATCATGGACGTTTTATAGTAACAGGCTGAAAATGATGGGTATTTGGACATTGTTTGAAGAAAATCCGTTGCTCCAAAATGGAGAAATTACTTATATACAATGGAAGCAAAGTTCTTCTCTCCGTATTTGAAAAGAAACATATGCAATAGAAATAATCTTAGTGTAAAAATCATGCCTAACACCAAAAACGATGCTAGAACTTCTAAAAAAATTTTAATTGAAAAATGTGTAAAGTCTGACACTTTTTTTACTCAGCACAACATCTTGTATACATTCCCCTACATCCCGATAATTTTTCATTTATCAAAGCAAATTTTCCGGTTCGAATCCAAATTTTCATCAAGTGAAGGAAAGAAGTGATCTCGTTCTCAGTCTTGTTTGCTGCATTTATGTGGCTAAAGTTAAGGCCACTCTTAATCCTCACCAGGTTTCGGAAACAACTAAGATTATGGAACATGAATTGAGATGTATTTGGCATTAAAAAAAGTGACATTAAAAAAAATAATAAATAGACTTTAATAATACTTTTAAACAATCCCCCTATTTTATTCACGAATTTCTGGATTATAATGAAAAGACATGTGAGAAATAATAATTTTACCCTTGCGATCTTTCATTCATTTCCTGTGATTCTTTCAATACTAAAAAATGATTTGAAATTGTCTTGTGCCAGTATATTTGCAAAAAATTTAAAAAAAATTGGGGAATATATAAAAATGAATTTGTAAAAGAAAACAGAGAAAAATTAGATTTAACATTTTGAAACCTTTTGACATAAACATAAAAAAGAATTTTTTTTCACCAAATTAAAATATTTTTTACTTTATTGAAAAATATATAATTGTATCGCTGGTTAAAATTTGTCGATTTTTCATCCGAAACATCGCATATACATTTTGACATGTTTTAAAAGCGCGTAGTCTTTTAGCTTGTAAAAATAGCCTTTATTCACATTTGATTGGTCTCATACTGAGACAGAGTGGAACAAATATTTAAAAAAAAGAGAAAAAATACATTAATATCTTTTGATTTAAAATTTTAAATATAACACATAAAATAAAATGAGGTTCTCAATGATTTTGAGTCCTTTGATTTTGCAAGCCTTCTTGACATCAAAGCCAATATTTGTTAGTATATTTTATCGAACTTCTTCTTAAGCTTTGATAATAATAATAATAGCTATCAAACTGTCATTTTTTTCCGATACTCCAGTTGGCAAGACCATATGTTAACATTGCAGATTTTTGCGAAACAGATAATAATTTTTATTACGCAGGACATAGTATTTTGAAATAGGGTCTCAAATTCAAAATACATAACACTAAAATCGTCTTCATATTTCTACACTTATCTTTTTGTGTAAAGAGTATATTTTCATTTTTCATATATAAATATTGATTTTGGCTATAAATTTTGTATAAGGAAATAAATAGTAAATATTTTGTCTGCGACACCAATTTTAACTTTAGAAGAGATGTCATTAACTGTCAATCAAGTAAATTTTATGCCACATAAATTGAGAAGTTATTAAAAATTTTACATTTTTTTACAAAAGAATAAGAAAACCAATAAGCAATCAATTGATTGCTAATTTATAATAAAATGTGTATCACTATTTAATAGAATGTATCAGTAAAATATTTTAGTTATTTTATTAAAATAGTAGATTTAGTTGCACATTAAATCTCATTAGTATAAAGTAAGGGAAAATTGAACACTATTTTTTATTTTTAACCTTGATAAAGAAGTTCATACTCTGAAACTTCGGTTAGTTATAAATATGTTAAAGTGTCTATTGTTTGCCCACATTTTATATCTCAATGCATAATATAACATATGAGCATATCTGTCAAAGATATTATTTCCAAATTGGTCTTCTTTACCCCAAAGAGCAGCTCAATGAGTGAACTGACACTTTCATTCATGTCATGAAAACAGGCCCGTAGCTAGGACTTTTCAATTGGGAGGGCTGGAAAAAATTTGGGGGGGGGGGGGCTTAATATAAAAGGCTTAATATTTTCACAAAAATTTTTGTTACTTATGGGTTATCTCTCCACCATTCAAAAAAAATTTTTTAGTAAATTACTGAAAAAAATTTTAAAGTGGGAGAAAGATAACTAATAAGTACCAAATTTTTATATATAGTCTAAAAATAAACCATTTTTGAACCCTTTATTGATATCGAAATATATTAAGTTTGGGGGCTCTGAATCTGAGTTGGGGGGCTTAGCCAGCTCCTGCAAAAAAATCTGGCTTAGCCCACTCCTGCCCTCGCTAGCTACGGGCCTGCATGGACCCTATCATCCTAAAGGACAATTCGTTTTTGTAATTCATTATTATTTTATTCATTTATTGAAGCTCAAAATATTATAAAGTTAATAAATTATAAAAAAATTTCGACAACATAAATTCAAGATAATATATAAAATTACCTTCAAGGAACTTTCAAAAATTTCTATTTCAAATGAATAGCCAAATCTTTCTCTCAAATCTCTTGCCTAAGCCATGTTTAATATGATTCTTGATTAGCATCACTATACATACTTTATTAGGAATATTATCTGATTGTTTTCTTCTATTTTCATTTTTCTCTATTCCTAAGAGTTTTCCCGTTTATTTGATTATATGCGTTACTTATACGTTATTAGTGAAGTTGATCCATATGTTTCACCCAATCTAATTCTCTACACTTTGAACAATATTGGTATATATGATATTTTTTTGAAGAAATGAATTTTTTTGGCAAAAATTTCCATTATCACGAAATTAATTTTAAGTTTTTTTCTATTTTTAAAAACTTATCTTGTTGAAATTTTAGCATATGCAAAAGAAAAGTATACATGTTTTATTGCTTTGAGTTGAGCGAAAATGCGCCGTATCCAACTTAGAGTTAAGCGTGTTATGTAAAAAATTGAGACATTGCAACTTTTTTTGTAGGGAGGGATCTTGCACGAGATCTTTATAAGCTAATCTTTGTGATTGATTGAAGGAAATTTTCTTGATATCTGTAGACGCAGCTAAAAAGCTAGTATCTGGTACTATGTAAAGTGGTAGCCAGTAATATGCGTAATTTTACTACTTAATCAATTCTATAAATGTTCATCCCATTTTCTAGTATACCTCGAAAAGTTTTTCTCAATATTGCTTACAATTTCAACTTACTTTTTAAACAAATACAATAGTATATTTTACTACTTTCAGATCTTGGAGTAGTTTATTATACAATTATTAAGTACTTTCCTTGAACAAAAAAATCTTTCAAGGCTTATATTACTAATTTTAAAAAAAATTAAATTAGATAGTAAATCAATATTTTACTATTCAATTTACTCTAATACTAAGAAGAAGATTTATTTTGCAAAAAAAAATATATTACCTAAATTAGCAAAAATAAATTTGGATAAAAAAAATTTTCGATGAAGAATCATTGATCGCAAAAGCAAAAACAATATAAAAAAACAAAAAAAAATTAATTAATAGAAAAAATTAAGAACAAAAAAATAAAAAAACATTATTAAAAAAGTTCCAATTTTTTAGTTTTTATTGAATAAAAGAGTTTATATATATTTTTTTAAAACTAAATATTTATATCTTTTAAGAAATTATCAAAATATTATGGGCATATTAACGCCATCTAAAATACGATAATTTAATAAAAATTAGTTCATAATAATTTAAACTATCTGTATGGTCTAAATTATTATTAATGGATTTAATATCTATAATAAAAGTTCAATTATAACTTGAGTAAATTTTTTTAAAAATACAATTTGAAAAACTTTATTTACAATTAATATCCCATTTTGTACTAATTTTGATTAAATTATATAGTAGATCAATATTACTCTTACTAAGAAGAAGAAGAAGAAGATTTATTTTGCAAAAAAAATATAATAAAGGAAAATATAAAAGAGTGTTTATAACAGTATAAAATAAATAAGATTTATAGCGAGCTGTATTATTCTTTTTACATAAAAAATACTATTATTACTTCTTATATATATCATTTTTCCGATTCTAATGGGAATCCTTTTTATTTAGTAAAAATTAACTTTACACATTTTTTAGCATTCAACTATTAATTTTTACTACTTCATTTTTCAGTGAGTAAAGAGTTTGGACTTTGCTGGCTCTTAGATGGCCCAAAAGAATTTTTTGATCTTTTTTTTTTATTGGCATAGAGTTTATGTAAATACAATCACGTAGTAAGCTCTGTATTATCCGCTTTTAAAAAATGACAACTACAAGTACATATGGAAACGACTATGCGCAAGTTTGCCAAAAGTGAACCTGCGCAGAATGGGGGATTCGTGTGTTTCCTAGCTCTACAAAAAACTCCTTTTTCTAGTCATACATAAATTTAGATTTAATAACAAGTTCTAGATCTTTTTGGATTTCTTGTCCACTTTGAGGGTGTTTAGGCTTCCACAAATCAAATTAGCACAGAAATCAATAAATTTTATTTTTGGAGTAAAACAGGTATTCAAAACTTATCTATAAATCAAAATCCTTAATTAATAATAAAATAATATAATGTATAATAATGATTTAATATCTTTAATTATCTACTAAAATAAAAGAAAAAAGATAAAAGTTTTGTTGTACATGCAAGAAACAGGGAGAAAAAAAGTTCTTTTGTTAAAGGGTAAAAGATTTGAAATCACAGGTGTTATTTATTCTGACTATAATTTTGGATTCGTTTTCATTTGTTCATATTTTGACACATATGAAAACGTATTCATCAGCATTAAGCATTGAATTCGTATAATCTTATAATTAATACTACTTTGATTACTTTATTTATCAATATATTTTATATATGAATGACAATGTCCTAATAACAAAGATATGTCAGCAATAAACTAAAAATTTAGCCAAAAATCTCTGATTAATAGAAACCGTGAGAATGTTGCCCGTCAAATATATATATATGTAGTTGTTTTAATTTTTTCCCTCAATTTTATGTGATTCTGAATCATTCTTGAGGAACTGATATCCTTAAAAGATATTTAATCAAATGTTAAATTTATAATGGTTAATTTTAAAATTTAATATCCACTAAATATTCTTATAGGTTTTCTATTATATGAGGTGAATCTTATCACTCTTCAGATCATTTCTGGAACATTGTCAAGAAATCTCTTTTTTTCAAAGCATATGCAATCTCGTATTTCATCATCTCTTTTCTATTTTTGAAAAGTGGATAGACAATAAAATTTCCATTTACCAATCAAATTTTGTCCAAACACCATCCAAAACCACATAACTACAAAATGTAGATAAATATTGGATTACGGTTACATTAGTTTTTTTTAATTCTTTAAATTAAGTTCCTTTATTGAATAACTTTGGATAATTTGTACTTTCGTATAAAAAGATATTATGAAAAAAATAAGTACACGTGATGTATTTAACTTTTTATGCAGTGAAAAAGAAGGTTGTGATATCTATACAGTTCTATAAGGCCATTTGTCATAGATGTTTAGATTTACAGTATTCTGCAATACAGTGGTCAACAAGCTGCGCTCATAGGCCGCAAATGGCCGATGAACTCTTTTTATGCCACCGTCGCTTCATCTTAAATTTAAATAAATTTTAATGTATTTTTCGTTAACTTTTCAAAATTTCACTTCCAAAAAGAGTCTTTCAAAACATATTTATTAAAAAGAATAATTTAAGTTCATACAAAATTAGAGATATTAATTAAAAAATTAGATGTTTTTTGCCTAAGTAACTTGAATAAGAATAATAGAATTGGTATTGACAATTTACTAAAATGCTTCAATACGGCTTGCAGCTCAAAATTATTTTCCACCACTGTAGTGTATGTTATATGATGTATTAGGATGATAGATGTATACTATAAGATGATTGGAAATCGAGACAGTCAATCAAAGTAAAATAATCCAATTAAAAGCTCGATTTTATGCATTCTTTTTTCGTATGCTATCAAATCCAAAATTATTTGAATGACATTTTGTGGGTAAATAGCAAAAAGCTTGTCTAGGTTTGAAATTGAGAATAGTTATTAAAACAGTAGTAAAAATAGGAAGCATATTATATAAAAGCATAAAACCATATGTGTAGTCACTTTATCAACAATATATTTCAGAATGCCTACCTTCCTTCATCAAGTAAGATAAAGAAGAAATGATGAAAATCACTGTAGAAATGGTGTGTTTAATTGATAGGGCGTGTAAAAGCTTTTATACTTCCTGAGAAAGGAACCTAGTCTTTCTTCTGAAATATTTGTTGGTTTTCAAATAATGTGTTCTTCATTAATTTCCAATTCCTTCACGATTTTTGTCTATTTTCTTACACGATGGAACAAAATATTATCCACCAATCATATATACCAATATGATTCATAAATATATCATAAACAATCATCTACCTACAAAAGTTCTTATTGCAATTAAAGATGGATAAAAATCTTAGCGTACAAAGCTATATTAGTTTAATAAAGTGTGGATTGTTTGAACAAAGCAATCTTTTTAAAAATATTGTTTGTTGCGTATTTTAACGAAACCGCATTCCAAAAACTCTGAAAAATTTGATACAAAATTTTTTAATATCTTTTACAAATTGAGCCTGCCATTTCAAAGAGTCTACTTATGCCATGGAACTTAAGGATTCGTAACAAATTTCCATCCAAATTTATTATACTATTCAAACTATGGAATTGAATCCAATACTTATATATACCTGAAACATCAAAAAGGGTCAATTGATCCATAATACTTTTATATATATACACTTATAAAGTTTTTAATCTTCTGTGTTAGATAAGCTTTCAAAACAAATATTATCAGAACATGTTCCACAAACAGTGGTCCTACAATTACCACATGTTGATAGCATCTTGTATTCAGTATACCTTTTACAATAAGACACGTTCGTTGTCCTTCTTTTCAGCCGATGTATGTCTTTTTTTTCTTTCGGTTAACTATATCTTTTCAAATTCAAATGATATTTGATTTAAAAAATAAATTTTTGAAGTTGAATTTAAACATTTTCAATTTTTGAAGTCTATATTTTTTTTGAAAGAGCAGCTTGTAACTAGTATCTATTTTTAATTTCATATAATGATGAATATATTTTGTATTCAATTTATGCAATAGTAGTTTAGTTCTATAGAAGTATTTAGTTAATTTCCTGGATAGTGCGGAGCTTCTTAGTTAAAGCTAGTTAATAATTAGCTGATTGGTTCGTTAATTTTTTAGCCGGTTATATATTGTTAGTTAGACTACTACATTAATTATTTGGAACTCAGACATTTGGCCGAACAAAAATTTTACCAAATGGACATTCGGCGGAATGGACATTAGGAGAACGGGCAATTCACCGAAAATATAAATACAATTTTGCATTCTTTCACACTTCTGTAACCACTAAAATGATATCGTTGTAATGTAAATAAAATATAACCAAATCATTGTCATTTCATAAAACATATGTTATGTAACTTTTAGTGGATAAAATTATTCATCACATAATTTTGGGTATTTCAAATTAAGAATAGAAAAAGAAAACAAAATTCGCTCCACATTTGTAGTGAGCACAGCAGACGCTTGCAAACTCGCCAACATCTGTCATAATGGTCAAATTTTGTGTTGATTCGGCCAAATGTCCATGTACTTTTATTTAGTTTAGGATAATGAACTCTGGAAGGAAAGTTTTTTGTTTACTTTGCAAAATCAGCAGACAAATACAGATCTTATACACTACAACATGCTTGATGACTTCTCGCCAGTTTAATTAATTTGCCATAGCTTACACGCAGGATAGTTTAGAGTTCTGACTGATTTTGATCGAATTTTCATTTAATCAATTTTGCTTTTTGTCACTTCATTTCACCAACTTTTCCTCTTTGAGAGCTCAGAATGTTGAAGTAAGGAGTTGTGTCGTTATAACTTTGAGCCATTTTCTTAGAGTGGCTTGCGATTCAACACGAAACGATGCAAGAACACGTTCTTTAAAATTATTTAATTAATGTTTTCCAATTAATACATTATCTTTCGTATAGAAGCAAAGTTTTTTTTTTTATAAAAAAAAACAATCCTCAAAATATTTTTTTTATTTTTGTGCAAGTGTTCTAAATTTCTTTAACGTTTTTTTTTAGCTGAATGCATAAATCATGATGTATTTTCCACAGACAACTTTGACAACCATGACGCAGATCTGTTTGAAGGCCAAAAAAATCAATTCAGAGAAAATGATGAGATTTTGCGTAAAACAAAATATACATCTATCTTTCATTTTTCAATCTTATTTTGTGAAACTAAAACACACACACACACATATATATACTCAACACTTTTTGTAGAAAGGAAGGCATACTTACTGATAACGATAACGATAAATTAATATGCGCAAATAATGTGCTTATATCATTTCCTTAATTACATTATCTCCCCTCTTTCTTAACTTTTGGCGTTTTAAGATGATCTAATGGCGAAAATGTTCATTGCCATATTTTCGAAATGATGTACCGTATAATATATGTGTATATATACATTATTCATTTTTATCAAATATTCACTGAAAGAGTTGTGATCAAATTTCACAAGATGTATCTTGACGTAAAAATATATGAAGACACCTTCTCATTTTACAAAATTTATGAGCACACTGGGTTTCGTTTCGTTCATGTGAAACTAACGTGTATTCATCTCCTTTCCCAAATGTACTCTCTTTTGTGTACTGAGTAAAGCACATAAGGTTACTAATTTTATTGCTAAACATTTGTCCTTTGAGCAAAAAGAATTTTCTTTCTTTCTCTCTCTCAATTTGACATTCATTTTTCGTATATGTATTAACATATGTTCAAAATAATAGTAATAAGAAAATATCGGCAAAGTCCGCTTATCCTATCAATGGCTACTAAATTCGCATAAAAAGTTGTTAAAAATAGAGCTATAGTTTTTATAAATTAAGAAATAATGTAGTGTAATGATTTCTACCATGCCCCTTTTTTCTAAATGGAATTTTTTTACTAAAAATAGTATTTAAATAAATTTAAACTTTCAATTAAATATTTAAAAAAAATTTTAATTTTATAAAAATTAGAATTCCATTTTGAAGACGAAGTTTTTTTTTCAAAAAGTAAAAAAATGTTCGCTATAAAGTCAAAAAAAGGAATTTTTTGGCAAATATAAATAAAATTTATAAAAACAAAAACTTTTAAGTAAAATAATTTTAGTTGAAAATTCTTTTAGAAGCATTGAAAGCTCTTTCACATTCTATATTAGGTATGTATCTATGTATGTATGAATGTAGGATTGCGTTAATTCTAAACCTAACCTCAACCCTAACACTAACTCCAATTCACATAACCCTAACCACAACAACAGGGTTCCAAAATTTTACACATTTAATTGGTTGAGCACTTGTCAATCAAGTATTATGCAAATTGAAGAAGAAATTTGAATTGCCAAAATCAACCCTAGAGTGCTTGGGAAATAAATGCCAAATGTGTTCATAAAAGTAATGTTCAATCACTTCTTTTTATGTCAGTTACTGACAATTTTAGCTTCTTATATTCTATTCAACAAGAAAGCTGTATTCATTGCTTAGTTAGACGGTTATTTAGTTAACACCTTATTAGTTAATTATAGTTAGCGAGTTAAATAAGATTTAAAGTCCTTTTCAAAATTATATTTTGCTAATTCATGTTTTAAATTGTCTTTTTTAAATTTTAAAGAACAAAGATTATTATTACATATGGGAAGAGGAATATTTATGAAGTGTAGAGAGCAAAACTTTCATATCAAAATGCCCGTTCATCATGATTGTTTCAAGAATTGATAAATAAGTGTTCAGTTTTTGGCTAAATACCGGTTATTTTGTAATTTAAATTTTTTTCAGTTTTTTTACTCAACTGTTTTATATAGGTATTGATTTGTTATTAGTTACTTAATTGGGTAGGAATAAAATTAGATAGAGATTTACTTAAGCGCAGAAAATCTTATGTCCAGGTGAAAATTTTATCTCTATCCAAATATTATTTTACGGAAAGCGGTTTGTTTGCTAACCAAGGCCAGAAAAAGGAATATTTGTAATGGATACGAGGGAATGCACAAAGCATTAATTATGAAAACGAGATGTTGTCAAGTGAAGTCGATTACGCCTCCCTTGTTGACAGAGTTCTTGATGTGGGAAAACACTTTTTGAGTTTATGGATGAAGAGTAGAAATATCGTGAAAATTTTAATGAGAAGAACTCATAATTTGATTAACTTTTTTTCTCAATGAGTTCATTGATTATAATCTCTTTGATGAAGGTGAGAAGAGGCAAGGATGAGGAGAACCAATTTTTACTTTTTTGAGAATTAATTCTGATATATAACCCTTTCATCATCATCATCATCATCATCATCATCATCATCATCATCATCATCATCATCATCATCATCATCATCATCATCATCATCATCATCATCATCATCATCATCATCATCATCATCATCATCATCATCATCATCATCATCATCATCATCATCATCATCATCATCATCATCATCATCATCATCATCATCATCATCATCATCATCATCATCATCATCATCATCATCATCATCATCATCATCATCATCATCATCATCATCATCATCATCATCATCATCATCATCATCATCATCATCATCATCATCATCATCATCATCATCATCATCATCATCATCATCATCATCATCATCATCATCATCATCATCATCATCATCATCATCATCATCATCATCATCATCATCATCATCATCATCATCATCATCATCATCATCATCATCATCATCATCATCATCATCATCATCATCATCATCATCATCATCATCATCATCATCATCATCATCATCATCATCATCATCATCATCATCATCATCATCATCATCATCATCATCATCATCATCATCATCATCATCATCATCATCATCATCATCATCATCATCATCATCATCATCATCATCATCATCATCATCATCATCATCATCATCATCATCATCATCATCATCATCATCATCATCATCATCATCATCATCATCATCATCATCATCATCATCATCATCATCATCATCATCATCATCATCATCATCATCATCATCTTGACATCATCATCATCTTGACATCATGGTTTGTTATGCGTAGTAACCAATAAAAAAAGTTAATAGTGACGTCATTTTTGGAACTTTTAGATTACAGTCGTGCAGAAGGTATCTTTTCAGGCATTACTCTCTTCCTAATGATTTTGGCTCAAATGTTTGCCCTATGGGCTCTCCACGAAGCTCGATTCATGTACAAACGTTTGGCCGGACTAATCATCCTTTTCTCAGGTATGTACCATTTTTCTTTTTTCATTTTTTTGGCATATGCTTATGTTCATAAACGAGAGTAAGACTTTTGCCCACTCATAAAAATTTAACCAGGTTAAGATTTTTAACATGTCTTAATTTATATAACTATCTAGTTAAGCTCTATCTAACATCAATCTGCTTAACACTAGAAAGACAAAGTGGTCAAAATGACCACATCGTACTTTTTAATCAATAAATTTATATAGAATCCAACAATTAAATCATCAGTCACTTTGTGACTTTTAATATATATAATTATACTATGTTTTTAATGCATGTGTTCTTCAAAACATTTATGAATTTTCTGTGCAGAGACTAACATACCTAAAAAGACAAAGTGGTCATTTTGACATCTCATCAATCAAACATTTGTTTTCAGTTGCTTGTCCTTTTTAATTCATTTTTTAATATTTTTTATTCAATGCCTCTTCCTAAGTATAAAAGAGAAGCCTCTGCAAACGCGTTGTTATTCATTCGTAGTCTCGAGGAAGATAATTCTGGTTCAGATTTTCTCTCCAGCGAAAGCGATGAAGAAACTCTCCGTAATTTAGAGACTTCTTTCACTTCAGAAGATTCATCAAATAACTTAGAAACCGAAGAAGTAGACTTTCAAAATAATAATGATATGATTGGAAAAGATGGAACAATTTGGTCAGAAATTTCTTGCTCTGATGAACATGGACGTAAACAACAACAAAATGTTTTCAAAGTAAAATCTGGTCCAACAAATTATTCTCTTCGTAATATTGATAAAAGTTTTGTTTCAGCTTTTCGATGTATAATTTCAGAGAACATGTTGCGACACATACAAAAATGTACTAACTTTGAAGCTAAAAATTTTGAAAATGACTGGAAAATTGATTTGCACGATATTGACAAATTTATGGCACTTTCAATATTGCGCGGCGTTTTAGGGGGTAAAAATTACCCTCTCAAGTCTTTTTGGTCAAAAAAATGGGGCGTCAATTTTTTCTCAAACACTATGTCACGTTTAAAGTATGAAAAGATTATGAAATATCTGAGGTTTGATATGAAAAGCGATCGTAATAAAAGACTTGAGAATGATAAATTTGCACTTTTTTCCGATATTTGGAATATCTTTATAGAAAATTGTATTCTCTCATATACACCTGACTGTTATTTGAGCGTGGATGAACAGCTTTTTCCTACTAAAGCAAGGTGCCCTTTTACTCAATACCTACCATCCAAGCCAGATAAATTTGGCATAAAGTTTTGGCTACTTGTTGAGGTTGAATCAAAGTATGTTTGTGGTGGATTTCCTTATTTTGGAAAAGATGAAGATAGAAGAAATCTTCAACTTGGTCATTATGTAGTGGATAAATTGCTTGAACAATCCAAACTGTATAATAAAGGTTACAATGTAACTTGTGACAACTATTTTACTTCCAAAAGTTTGTGCGAAAAACTGCTTGAAAAAAAAACAAGTTTGGTTGGAACTATAAAGCTGAATAGGAAAGAAATTCCTGAACTTTTGAAGCACAAGCCTAATAAAATGCCTAAATTTTCTTCAAAAATTTTTTATTGCAATGAAAACATTTCTCTTACAGCGTATAAAGCAAAAGAAAACAAAATGGTGTTGATTTTGAGTTCTCTTCATACTAAAACAATAAAAATTTTGCAAGATAATAAAAAAAAGCCTGAAACAATTTTGTTTTATAACTCAACAAAGTATGGTGTAGATATAGTTGACCAGATGACAAAGTTATACACTTCAAAAGCAGGAGTTAGAAGATGGCCATTAGCCCTTTTTTTCAATGTTTTAGATTTAGCCGTGGTAAATTCTTATATACTTTACAAGAAAATAAATAAATCTTCTATATCAAGACGCCAATTTATTATGAATCTTATTGAAGAGTTAGTTAAAGATCAAGTTGAAATATGCAATAGTGATTCGGACTTTTCTTTGAATGACGACAAAATGTTATCTTCATCAACCAGAAAACTGTGCCAAACAAAACGCTGTAAAAATAAAACTACTGAAAAGTGCAAAAAGTGTGGAAAAATGGCATGTGGTAAATGCATAAAAAAGAAGTTAATTATATGTAATAGCTGTTAGGCGTTTTTATTGTTTTTTTATTATTATTTTTAAATAAAATAGTTCTAATTTTCAAATTTTGGATAAGTTATACAGAGTGGTCAATTTGACCACATTGTCTTTTTAGGTATAAAAAATCTTTGGTACTTCTAGTGTTAAATAAATACCAAACATTTAATTACCAACTTACTAACTAAACATTTAACCCCGTAACTAACAAATCATCAACAAATTTTTTTATAAAACATCATGATGAAGCATGTACCATTTTGTTATCCTGCCAAAGGTCCATTCTGTAATTTCTGCGGGCAAATGCCCATTGTTCAAAGGGTTCAATCATCATTAATAACTTTGAAATAGAAGCACAAAACTTGGAGAGACCAAAATTTAATATACTTTCCACTGTATAATAAAAATGAGATACCATATGTTTTAAATGTTCCAAAACTTGGAAACTTTCACAGTTCATCTGAAAAAAATCAAAAATTTCTTTTGAAGAAATTGCAGAATATTCGTCCATAATCGAACAAACGCTAGAGATGCCCTAATTGAAACAGGATATCTAGATCAAAATCAAAGGTTTCCACTGCTTCATCATTTGCTGTAGTTTAATTCAACTTTGAATTATAGAAGAAAACAATTTTTTTTAAACAATTTTCTATAAACTTTGAATTACTCCCAATAATTATGGACCACGTGGAATTTATGGTTTTGCGGCCTAATTTGGTCAGCCCTGCTCACCCAGGCTAAAACTTACATTTACGCTTACATAAAATGTTGGTTTGGTATTTTCAAGGTTAAAGCTGTTCAAATAATGTTACTAACTTTTCAAACACTTCAATTAATCTTTTGAGTGCAACATATATTGGCAAATATTCACTGGCAGACCAAATTTGGCTATCAAGAATTTTTTGGGGTGTTGAGTTAGAAAATTCTTTTTTATTTTTATTTAATATCTTAGATGATATCATTTAAGTTATTGGATAAAATGAAATTTAAAAAGAAATTTTAAAGTTGGGAATTTAAGTTTAAGTTATTTCGTTTTCATTTGTAAAAGAAATAATAAATTCCCTAATTACATCAAGATCAAAGCGAGTACATTTACTAAAATTGAAACTAAACAATTTAAAAAAATAAAAGTACTATTTGAAAAAAACTGTGCAAACATGAAACTGCCCACATGCAATTGCTTTATGACATTTACCCTTATCATAATTGCCCTGGTACATCCCCCCCCCCCCCTATATATTTTGTTATTTCGTTAGTTTACTGGTCAGTTAGTGAGTTGGTCAGTTAGTTAGCTTTAGGAACTTAGTTAGTTTTAGTTAAGAAGATAGTTCGTTAGTTAATTAATTAGTTAATTTTTTTGTTCTAACCTAAATATACAGTAACTCGTCGACTTACGACTGACCGACCGACCGACTTTACGACCACGACCACAATACGATAATATTGAACATTTAATGGAGTAGCTATGTCATGCCTGGCAATGTATTTTACCGATACTAAATCAATAAGTAATTATTTTCTGTAAATAATTTTATTTTGTAGAATAATTCTACCGCGTTGTGTGTGCATTACAAAGGATCATATTTTTTGTGCTCCAAGCCCCATCAAGATGCCAAAAAGAGACTCATCTTTCGGTTATTGATCTTGACACAAAAATGAAAGTGATTAAGCAGTATGAAAATGGGAAGAAAGTAAAAGTGATATCCCGTGAACTTCAATGATCACCATCTACGGTCTCGACGATTTTGAAAGGTTCGTCACGTATGAGATCGACTGTAATAACGAAGCAACGGACTGGACGAATCCATGAAATGGAGAAGTTGCTAAACATTTGGATGGAAAGCCAAATTCAAAAACGAATGTCTCTAAGCCTTTAGCAGTCGAAGGCTTTAAGTATTTTCAATTCGTTGGAGGAGAAGACTACAATGTTGAATGTACGGGTACTACATGCGGGTTCAAAAGATTCCGGTGGAAGTTCGAGCTACATATGTTCGAGGCACTGGCGAAGCAGCGAGTCAGGATGTGGAAGGAGCACAAAGATTTTTTGAGAATTTTGATCAAATTATTAAAAGAAGGAGAATATCTACCGGAGCAGTTTTTCAATGAAGATGAAACGGGCTTATTTTGGAAACGCATGCCAGCACGCACTTATATTCATAAAGGAGCAAAACGATGCCTGGATTTAAAGATAGACTGACTTTGATGTTTGGCGAAAACATTGCTGCCTTTAAAAAGCCCATCATCTTAGTTTATCGAACACAAAATCCAAGAGCTTTTAAGAGTCCTTAGCAACATATTTTCGCTCCAACACAAAAGGATGCATAACACAACCACTTTTCCAAGACTGGTTTCCTAACTCTTTCATTCCCCAAGTTCGAGAATATTCTTTGCAAAACGAAATTCCATTTAAGATCTTATTACTTTTGGATAACGCACCTGGACATCCACCTTATCTAGAAGATTTCCATCTAGAAGTGAGATGGTGCTATTTTTACACCCAAATACAACTCCACTCATCCAGCCTATGGACCAAGGTTGCATTGCTGCATTCAAGCCTAATTATCTTAAACCGACTTTTGCCCAAGCTATAGCTGCTACAGATACCGACCCTAATTTACCTTTACGAGATTTTTGGAAAAAATATGATCTTCATGGGGTCAAGAACATCGCTACAGCATGGGAATCAGTGACAAGGAAATGTATGAACGGAATCTGGAAAAAGTCTGTTAAACGTCACATTAATACTTTTGATTGATTTGATAGTGATAATGACCTTTAAAAGATTCGAGAAAAAAATACTCGTTCTGGCTAAAAATCTTTCTTTGGAATGTGAAAGGGAAAAAATTAGTGAGTTATTGGACCAAGATGAGGAAGATCACATTTCTTTGAAAGAAGAAGGAGTGGCAGAAGAAGAAAGGAGGAATGCAGCAGAAGAGAAAGAGTAAGAAAAACCACAAAGAATGTTCACCGTAAAAAGATTGTTGGAAGCTTTATCTCAGGCGAATAAACTTCCTTCCCATTTTGAATTTTTGGAGCTGATTATTATTGAACGGTTTGCAAGGATTGAACAAATGGTACTGGATGCTTTTCGTCCATATCGTGAAATTTATGAGGATAAAAACACGAATCATTCAGACGAAAATTAGCATGTTTATGATAAACGAAACTCCTCCCCCTAGCCCCACTGTGACCCAGACGATCGATAACCGAGCACAAGTCAAGAATAAGTTTTCTTTACAGTTAATTTTCTTTTTTGAAGTAAATTTTTTCTGATTTTGTATTTTTATGCTTTTCAAAGTCACATAAGAAGAAGAAGAAGATTTATTTTGCAAAAAAATTTAATAAAGAAAAATATTATGTATTTAATAAAAGATTATTTATAACAATATAAAATAAATAAGATTTATAGCCAGATGAATTTTTTTTATTTATTTTTTTTGCGGGATATTCAGAAGGCTAGAATTATTTAATGATGGTTATAAAATGATCAAAGTCACATAAATCAAATGTAGTAAACTTACAAAGGAACACTAATACTTTTTTTATACTTTTTTCTGCCTAGTCCATTGTTGAATAGAATATGTTCGGCATCGTAGACGAAAAGAATGCATCCTTTGGAAATAAATTATTCCCAATTTTGTATTGCCATTTGGTGTTTTTACTTGTTTTACAAATAAATCAAATGTAAATTATACAACGATTTCATTTTAACCTAAAGAAAGTATTTTCAAGAGTAGAACCATGTGTAGCGTCATACGCTTTGCCAATTGTCAAATTCCAAAAATGTTAACCCATATTAAAGAATGATGGTGAGCATTTATTCAGTATGCATAGGCTTCCTAAAGAAAAGCTCATGATAAAATTATCAAAAGATTCAAAAATACTGTAATATATAAAGGTTAGACTTACGCCAAGATCGGCTTACCACCGGTCGGTCGGTCGAAACCAAACCCAGTCGTAAGTCGACGACTCAGTGTAAATATAAAAAATATAGTTTTTTTTCTCAAACCTATTCTCCAGAAGATATAAAGTCCTACATGACAAACGCATTTTTTCGGTGGCACCAAGGTCCTTAAAATAAGAGCCAATAAATAAATGTTTCTACCTATTAGAAGGCAGTTCGCGACGGATGGAGGAGGGAGGGGTTATCTTACAGGCAAAACCTTGAAGAACCTTTGAAGCAAAACTCTATATTAGCCTTAGTTCATATATGAATTGAATATATTCTGGAATGTATAGAAATATGATGCTGGATTTGTGCTTTTTTACTAGTTTCTAATTTTAGATCATTAACTTCCCGAGATTTATCCATTTTTAATTTAATTGTATAAAAAGTAAAATTATTTTTGCATTTTACGATTTACACATTTAAATATATAATAAGGCTGGCAAGTTGTCTCCCCAGAGGTCTTGCCAGACCTCTGACATATTTATTTTTGTATCGTTAAAGTTACGCTAATCTAAAAATAGTTTTCGGCATATTTTAGAACTTTTTTCTATATATATATATATATATCCCTAAATCAGTATCATTGAAGAAACTTTGTAAGTATTTATTTTATTTCAAAAATATATATTTCTAACCCTAACCGCTATCACAAATTTTTCTTTTGTCATATTAAAAAATGCCTATTTCCTGATATAAGCGTCTACAATTTCTACAGTAACTTTTAGTCTTCTAAAGTATAAAGATAAATTTTAAGATTTTTCATATTGATATTCATTTACTTATTTACTTTTAATCAAAATGACTTTTTTATTGAAAATTTACTTTTTATTGATTCCTAGGAAAAGGGTAACTTTTAATTTTTTCTCGTAAATTCTAAGGAAGACAAAATTTGTCTGAAAATAAAGTTTTTCGTTTTTCGCTAAGGAGCCTCAGCTTTCGTAACGATGGAAATGGTGATTTCGACGCACTTGTTCGAAGAAAAGAATCTTCCACCCACACACGCTAGCAATACGCAATTCTCATATGGCTATTCCTTCGCCTTGTGCGCGATGAGTTTCGTTGCTTACGTGCTTTCCGGTACCGTTTTCTTGCTCTACTCCGCCAAGCGCAAGGAGGAGTGGGCCTTGACTTCGGAAGAGGCCGTCGCGAACAGACCTTTTCTGATTCGCAGGTGAAGGCGCTCATGTGGCAACGCGTCCACCTATCCCTCTTTTCCATGTGTTGTTGTGGAAAGTTGTTGTGGATCCCAACTCGTATTCCATCCAATATTCTTGTTTTATGTTTTCTAACCCCAAAGTATTTGCAACTTGTTATGCCTTATATAATTTTATTAAATCGTGAAGAATGTCTAGAGCAGAATGCGTGGAGTGTATCGTTGTCGACATTATACATATACATATACATACATACATACATACATACACATATATATGCGCATTTTAACTCTGTTGTATGCGGATACAAATTACTTAGTTTTAAATCTGAATCATTATAAACCATAATAAACAATTACTTTTGATATTCCTTCTTATATCGAACTTTCGAACACATATGGCAAATTAGCTTGAAGCAATTACAGCAGTGGCTCGCAAAGAAGGGATTCTTTTGAAATTCTTGGGAGACGCTGTAGAGCAAGTAGCGTATAGCAAGTATGCGCTTTTAATTTTTTTTCTGGAGTGAAGCAAAAAAAAGATGTTTTTGAAAATAAAAAAAGTTTAGATTCCGTTCGCACGTAAGTGAAGTTAGATTCATAAAATTAACAAATTCTCAAAAAAGATGCGCAAATGAGCGAGGTGTTGCGATTAGCAATGAAACAGTTGATCCTAATATCTTTAACTCTAAAATATTATTCTAATAACGTGACCTGAATCCAAATTGCTGCACATATGCCATAAAATTGATAAATCATTCATGAATAATAATAAATCAATAAATTTGCGAAATTTTGACCCCCTTATTAAACTTATCTTATTTTTCCTGCAACTATACCTATGTGGGCCGTAAAAGAAGAAGATGAGTCTGTAGTGGAGAACCATTGGGTATAGAGGCATAACATATGACAAAATAGTAAACAGTTTGGAGACTTAGAAAGCTACAAAGGAAGATTGAAACCTTTATCCAATCTTCTGTTTTACGCATATTAAGGAAAGATGCATGATGAAACAAAATATCGGGGTTGTTAGAGTTGGCATTTGTGACAGAATTCTATGAAGAGATCAAAGATTTCGTAAGAATAAGTTTGGCACAAGGCTATTTTCTCGAATTGGAGATGTGTAAAGAAAATAAAAGGAATTTTCTCATTTCATTTAATAAATATGAAAAACACGAACAACTTATTTTTATTAATTATTTAGTCGAACAGTTGATTGAAATTTTTACCGTTTTTCATTTTTCTTTATTTATTTTTAGTTTATTTTAGAATGACAAAATAGAATGAAAAAAAAATTTAGAATTAAAAAACAAAACAAAATTTAATTAAAAAAGACAAAGTTGTATTAGAAAATTTAAAATTTAAAAAAGACAAAATATAATTGAAGAAAGAGAACTTAGAAAAAAAGTAAAAAAATAATTTGAATTGAAAAAACACAAATAGAAGTAACAAATGAAAATTTAAAATGAAAAAAGACAAAATGAAAGTTAAAATGGTCTAAACACATATGTAGAAGTTGACGATAAATCGAGTATGACAACTTGATTGAAATAAATATTCACTTGTAGTCCGAAAAATTCTTTTGTTAGTTTTTTGATATGTCCAAGAGTTTGGAAGTTAATTAGCTATTTCTTCAATAAATAATAAAAAAAAAAGGTTTTTCATTAGGCAAAAAACTCGTTTGACCAATTGTATACTTACAAAAAAAATCATTTACCTCATTTTGCAAACACTCAGTTCTCTTCTCTATAAATCTGATCTTATCAAGAAAATGAGAATTATCAAAGTTCATGAAATATCTACATCTTGCGTCAAAACATATGTGCTACTTGCTCTACTTTATGTTTTGTTTAAAGTTGACATTTAATATTTTTTCACAATTTTATTAAACTTAAAAAACACAAATGGTATAAAATATGGAGGTAAGCAAGAAGTATAATATAAAAGATTTTTGACGGAGAAATGGAAAAAAGCAAAGTTCTGTTCTTTCAAAAAATACTGGATGAAAAAAGTATTGAAAATTCTTGTAAAAATTACAGCGCTCTTGGCAAAGAATTGAATATATCTATCTATATGTATATATATATGTGTATATATATATATCCATTTTCCTCATCACATTCATAATTTAGAATACAAGAAGTTTATGATGGGTGATGGTATAAATGTTGTTAAATGTCAAAAGTAGAATTCACAAGGGGATGACAGAACATCTTGAAAGAGCTTCAAAGACATACTGAAAAGGAAAGACATTGAATATGAAGATGAAAATCTTTCAAACGCAACAACAAATCTTCCAAAATCAAACTTTTTCCAACGCCGAACCTTTATCACTCTTTTTGATTGCACGATCCTTTTGGTTGCGGTTTTCTCCTAATATGCGCAAAATTCGTTTGATGTGATTTCTCAAAGCCGTGGTAGGAGAGCTTTTGCCGGACGGCCTTTCACCAAGTCCCTGCGTTGTGAAGATGAAGCTTTGTGTGGTACCATTGCCACTACTGGATTTTTTGGAAAAAGAAGAAGAAGAAAAATGGACTTCAAAGCGAAGTTGAAGCGCGGAGGGAGATTTTGGCGCCCCTTTTTGCTTGGCGGATTTGTTTTTGGCGGAGGAATCTACATCCGCTTTATCACGTATCATTTCAATCTTCATTGACTCCACATCCTGAGCATTGATGACCGGCTTACGCCGCCCACTTTTATTCTTGCGCACTGATTTTCCCCTCTTTTCCTTTCTAACTTCCTCTTTTTCTTTCTTTCCCTGAAGATTGGATCCTTCATTCTTCTTCTTCTTCTGTTTCTTCAACGAAATGGTAGCGTCTGTTTTCTCTTCTTTTTCGTCTTCTCTCTTTCGTGTTTCATCCTGGCTGCCAACGTTCTCTTTTATCTTTCCGCCTTCTTTCTTGTTCAAAGCAACAGATTCCTCTTCTTTCTTCTCTTTCTTCTTGACAGGAATTATTTTTGGAATTTTTCTGAATTCCTGGTTCACATTTGCTAAAATATTTTTAATTTCTTCCCTTTTAACACCATCTTTCATGATTTCAACAAAATTGTCAACTTCCTTCTCTTTGAGTTTCTCAGCTGAACTGTCTTTTTCGGCAAATACTTTGAATTTCTCCATATCTTTTTTCGAAAAATCAGAAAAATCATTCAAATTTTCTTGGCTCTTCACAACAAAGGAGTTTTTTTCATACTTCTTTAGCTTTTGCCTTTTCTCTTTATGTGTTTTTTGTCTTTTTATTTGGACGTTTGTTAAATCCTCTTCAAGCCCAAGTTTCTTCATTGCTTCGTCGGAATTAGTAGTTCCATTCTCCAAAAGACTCACCTTCTTGATCGAATCCTCTAAATCTTTCAAATTTTTATTCAATATATTTATGACACTGTATTCACTCAATTGAATATCATCGTCATTTTCATCAACGTCATCATCATCATCCCCTTCATCATCAGTATGTCTTTGATTTTTAATTGACCTAACCAAATCATCATCATCATCATTCACTTCATCATCATTATGTCTTTGATTTTTAATTGACCTAATCAAATCATCATCATCATCCACTTCATCATCATGATTTTTAATTGACCTAACCAAATCAATCATCATCATCATCTTCTTTTTCTTCTACTTCATCATCATCACCTTCTTCATCATCACTGCTTCGACTATTTTCTTCAGATTCTTCAGCTTCTTCAGTTTTTTCTTCTACTAAACCTTTGTCCGTATTATTATTGTTGTTACTGTTAACAGCATCCACAATATCTTTTTCCGGGACAGAACTTTTTGCTTCATCATCACTTGTGGCTTGAGCAGGATCTACTTCTGCAATGGCCTGTTTAATCACGAATTCTTCAATGGCTTCAATCGTTCCTTTCTTATCATTTTCATTTCTTAAACTTTTTTCAGGAGCTACTTTCAATTTTTTTTCTTTCACAACTTTTTTTTCTTCCGGTAACTTCTCCTCATCGCCTGAGCTTTCCTTCTTTTCGGAGAAAAGATTTCTTATGACGACTTTGGGGCTTGCATTTTCACTTTCTGCACCCGCGTCCTTGTCTTTCTCTTGAAGGGCGTCTGCAGAAGTTTCTTTAGACTGATCAGAGGATTTACTCTTCTCTGCGAGAGAAACCTTCTTCGAATCACTACTTTCTTTTTGAGTGGAATCTTCTTTTGAAACTTCCTTGTTCTCATTTCTTACAACCACTTCTTCTTTGGTCGCTTTCTTGACTTTTGTTTCAAGAGAATTTTTCGAAGAATCTTCTGATATTTCTTTTGGATTCTTATTATCACTTTCTTTGGAACTTTTTTCACTCACATTTTTTTCAGAACTTTCATTAATCAATACTCCCGCCTGCTCTTCCTCCTTCTCTGAAGAGGAATCTTGAACTGACTGCTTTGATACACTCTCTTTCTTCTTTGCTAAATGTTGATCTTCTGAAGAAAGCTTTTGGATCTCTTCTTGTTCCAAGGATTTCTCATTCTTTTTGTCTCCTGTTTTTACCTTCTTCTCTTCCTCAATAGCGCGTTCACCTGATTTCTTGTCGCTTGGTTCATTCAAATTATCCCCATCTCCGTCTTTCAAAATCTCTTTAACCTTTTTCTTCAATTTTTGAGTATTTGACACAACTTTTGAATTCTCTTTTTCACTTTTCTCATATTGCTCTTTCTTCTCTTCCTTATTTTTGCCTTGCACTCCAAAATCTCTGGTGTTCTCGATAGGATTATCATTTCCATGTTCAGAAGTGACATACTCAACCACTCTCTCGTTGATTGGCTGAGTGTTTCGGAGATTGGAAAGCATCATGTATGGAATGCCATTCAAAGTTCCTATCAATTTGCGGAAAAAGACTATTTGTTTGGGACTCACGTACACTAGATTCTTCAAGACATTCCAGCGAACGTTTGGCTGGCAAGGAGGAGTCGTCAGGGAACCGTTGTATCGATAGAAATTCTAAAAAGGAAATATCATTAAAAAGGCGAGAAAAGTTACTAACAAACCTATGGAACACAATTTTGATATATTTTCAAACAAAAAGTTGCGTAGACTTATGTTCCATGGAAATAAGCAAATTGCAAATTGCGACAAAAAATAATTACATTTAGGGAAAAAGAAACATTTTAATATAATTAGTAAGATAGACAGTCGGTTTGGATCATTGCCTTAAGTCAAAGAAGACACTCGGCTAGTTAAATTAAGTTAAAGGACGTTGAACTCTATTTTTTTCCCTTCAACATTTTGTCATATCCCAAGAAGTCCATATTCATGCTGTCCTCTTCAACAACCCACAACACCTTTAACACTTTCCATTGTTTTATTAAAATTCAATAAAACAATGGCATTGTAGATATTCAAATTCAATTGAAATATAATCGTTTTATAGATTCCGCGAACTACATAGTCAAATGAGAGATCAAATTTCCTAAGAACGAATTTTCTGAGAGAAAGTTTTCCTTATGTTCAAATTTATTCACGCCTTCCAATACCTTTGCTACTTGGCTTCATCATTGTCAAGTTGTCGTTTAAAACATTTAAGATTTTACTTCATCATCATGCTATTGATTATATTTTTTTCCAATTTTTTATGTTTTTTTTTCAAAACTCCACAAAACCTTTTTGTGGAGTTTCCCAATATCCTTCTCAAATTACACTTTTTTACTACTCTTTCACTCTCCGTTATCCTCCAAGCCATTATGCATTCTTCAATTCACTTTATCGAAAAAGATCGTTAAGGCGTGGGTATAAAGGTAAAGGTGGCGTGGGGTGTTTTCATCAAGAAGGCACAAGTGCTCTTCTTGCATCGAACTATGAAGAAGCTTGATCCGGGATCGCACTCAAGACCTTGAGTTATCGAAGCACAGTATCTAACCAACCTTACTCACACTCCTCTATGAAAAGCACCTAAAAAATGAACCTAATGTTCCTGAAATAAGATGTTCAATTTTGTTGAAGATAAAGACGATTTGAAAAAGAGGGAGAAAAACAAAAAAGGACTTGTTGAATATGGCTTAGCATTGCTAATAAAATGTAAATTGAACGTAATAAAAGAGAAACATTGTTATTGCCAATGCAAAACAAATAGTTTGAATGTTTTTTATTAGAAAAAAATTTTTTTAATAAATAAATAAATTCTTAAATTTTTGAAATTTCCTTTTCCTAAAGTATGATCAAAGCTTTTTAAACTGAGGATAAAAACAGTCAATTCATATTGCAAACTTCAAAATTATAAACTTTCTATTTGAATTACTTTATCAAAAATTGTCAAGACAGAGAATTTGTTGACAAATATTCAAAATTCAAGTAAAACTAGTCCATTTGCATTCCTCATATTAGTAATTCAAGCTGAGTATTGAAAGTTTGGCGAATTTGGATAGTAAACGTTACCTTTGAACATATTTTTTGTTGAATTCTATTTGGATCAAGTATCTGTAAATAGTAAAGTTTCAAAAAAGTTTCATTTGAAAAAATTGCTTGAATGAATGGAATTAAAATAATATATTTTTCTATGTTAATTTTAAATTATAATTTTCATAAACGCATTTCACTTATACCTAAGTTTCATTTTCATAAACGCATTTCACTTATCCCTAAGCTAAGACATAAAAATTGTTTTTAAATGTTTCAAACTATATTGTAAATGATCAAAATAATTTGCCTCATTATTTAGTAAGACTTGGAATAGATAACTAAATTTTGTTTTGCGCAATCAATTCCAGATCAGATAAAAATGTTTTATAACTGCTTCCATTTTAAAAAATATTTGATTGATGATTTAAAAAATAAATAAAAACTTTATATAAATTACAAAAAAAAAATTTTTTTTTAAGTAAACATACTTCTAATTCTGGCAAAATATCCTTCAAGTCTAATTCATTGAGGTGTATTTCTTTATCTAAAAATAATCAATAAAAAGAAAGAGATTAAACATAAATGCTATAAAGATTGCATTATTTTGTATTTAAGGTATATTAACAATAATAACTTAATGATAGGACAAATAAAATAAATGACATTTGATTGATTGAATTAGCAAGTATATTAATTGGCTAATCCTTTTGATAAGTTGGACAAATTTTGTAAATGTATTAATATTTAGAATTATCTGCTTGAAGAAATCTAAAAAACATAAAATCATTTTCTTTCTTTTTTAAAATATTTTTCTTTAAGGATTTTGTTATGCCATATGAAAAGTTTCATATGATGTCTTAATTGTTGGAAAAATTTACCACTTGTACTTCATCTCTATTTCTTGAAAAATGCTCGATTACGCTTCAAATAGTCAAAGCTTTCGTTTCAATGAATTAAAGCTTTCGTTTGATTTTTTTATGATCAAAGCTTTCGTTTGCAAGTATTTAGTTAGAGAATACAAGCACTTTTGGGTAAAGACAAATCAGAATATTAATGTAGATTTTGTACATGAATTATGCAGAAAAATATCACAATACTAAAGTAGTAATGGACATTAAAACGCGAATTAATCACGAAACCTTATTTAAAAGGCGCAATTTTTTTGATACTTTCGTCAGTTTTACCTTTTTGTTGATGAGCGCTCTAACGAATTTATCAAAATGGAGTTTCGTGATAAATGCAAATATTACCATAAATCTGTGTATTCTTTTGTAGAATGCAAAAAGTTGACGCAACTCACAATTAGCATTTCTTTTACATCATGATTGCAATCCCTTATACACACAATTACTTTTTTCCATCTTTATTCCTGTTCGTTTCTTAAGTAAATATTCTTTGTGTGTCTATGCGAGTGTACCCCCTTTAAACGTGGAAATGCGAGGCCTCTAAGCGAAATATTTTGGGATTGTAGAAAAGTCCAGAACTTGCAAAATTGTTTTGAAATTAATTTGGGTTAAATAATTTTCATTAAACTGTCATCATTCAAATGAATCATGAAAGTGTTCATATGCAGTATGTTAAAACGTACCGGCATCTGAGTGATGCAGAAGTATAAAATACCATTTGTGCATTTGCGTTTATTTTTATTGTGAATATGCCTTTAATTCGACAAATTACGGAAATATTCAAGGTCAACAAAAATAATTAGAACTACTAATTATTCTAAATGCTCATATACACAAAATTGACATCTAGCAATTCACACTAACACCCCACTACCCTACCAAATCCTTGAATCGAATCCCTTTTTATCACAGCTACATTCTTCAAATCCAATAGATAAACCAGTTTGTAACACTCAACAATTCAATTCACACTTATTCAAAGAGAAAAAACGAAACTATGATTGACAGCTAAATTTCACGAATCAGCAAGCATCTAAATGTTTCTTTATCCATAGACCCTTTGATAGCTCGCTGGACCTAAAACAATGTACTTCCTGGATACTCCTGTCATAGGCCCAGGGTTAATGAACGTCACGCTGGCAAACCCTAGATTAGAATGATTTCGAAAATAGAACATATGGTAAATTATAAAGAACTTCACAGATTTTTTGTGGTATATCGGAATAGGAATTGAAATCCATCGCAAGAATAAATACTGGAAATAAAATCCCTTTTTTTAATCCTTGAAAGAAAATTTAGCGGATGAAAATTTCCAGCTGTAAAAGTATGCGAGTTTGCTTCTAATTTGTTTGATTAAACTGCATGTTAAATGCTACAAGCTTTTTTTAAGGAATACTATAGCAATAGAATTTATGTTTTATAAATTTGTGTTAAAATCAACAATTTAACTAAGTATACTAACTTGCTTAACTTTTTTTAACTAATGGTCATGTAGCTTAGGAATGGGGGCGTTTAAATTGATTCAATCGTTCTTTTTTGATTCCACAAAATGACATCTCTATCTCTGTAATCACGCAAGCGTATTCTTCGCGTGGATCTAATACTCCGGCAAAATAAACAAGCGAAAAAGTTCATTAAACCCAAAATTAGCAGCAAATATATTCGAACAAGGATTTACTTTGTGGAGAGAAGACAGCAAAGTGCTTCGTGATGTTCTCGATGGCGGGATTGTCTTTTCCAAGGTGAACCATAACTGCCATCGCTAAGATGTTGTTCACGTCATTTAGCTCTTCCAGAACGCCATAATATCGTTTTTTCGTGAATATGTATTGGATCTAAATTTTAAAACCAAAAATACAGAAATGTAGCCTCATTCATCAACACCTTCCAGACGAAGTATTTTTTGGGTGTAGAAAAATGGGCTGAAAGAAATTTACGCTGTAAAATTTGGAAAAGTTTTTCCTTTTTTGTATACAACACATAAAGTTAGGTATATACTAATTAACTCAATAACTCAGACTAACAATCAATTAACAAAGCAATGGTCAAGCTTCATTCTTTCTAAATCTTCTATAAATAAACTTTTTCAAGAGAAGATATCTTTTAGTTCTACAGGCTTGATCTTAGTTGCATTATATTCTATGATTTACACTCTGGCGAATGATCTAGGTAAGATATTATACTACTCATTTCATTTATTTATAACAAAAAATTCTAACATTCAAAATTTCTTTTCGAAATTGGCAATATTAAAACTTTTCATTAAAATAAGCATATTAATTATCAATCTCAATAGACAAATTTTAGAGACATAAGAAGATAGCTTGGTTCGACTTTCAAATAGACGTTCACTAGATTGTATGTACAAAATAGATTTTCTATAACTCTGGCATAAATAATAATCAAGACAGAGTTCATATAAGCTTTCTCATCAAACGAGTTCTTAGCTTGCCATGATGAATGTTTCGTTACGAGAAGGAATACTATTATAACAAATATTTATCGATGTGAGCAAACCTCCATGGAGTATGAACTGCCGTTGAGCCAGTGTTCTGAGCCAAAGTTGTCTGCACGGTTCCAATGAAAAACTGCTTTATTCAGAGTATAGACTTCTGTTTCATTTCCAACTTTCAATTTTGGAGCTTCATCATTCTCTGGAAATTTTAGAATCAAATTTTGACCAGTGTTAACAACTTTGACATTTTTCACTTTTTTTCCAGAAGAAAATCTTCAATAAAAAATGAGGAATAAAATCACTTTGAATTTTACTTTAAGGTTTTCCCTTAGATAGAACGAATAATTACAGTTATATTGCTAGAAAGTTAGTGACCAATTGAGTTAGTTAAGTAAATTGGGTAGATTTAATTGGTTAAAAGTTTCATTTATATATCAGTGGTCTGGCAAGAGCACGGGATACAACAAAAATATATATATAATGCATAGAGAATATATGTAGCCATACAAAGAATAGCGCGTTTGCCTATATATACGACAAAGTCGGTTTAACATAAAGGAAGAAAGCAAATTCAAAGAGTAAGTTTATGATCTCCACTTTTCACATTTAAATGTAGGGTGGATTCTTGAAAAAGCGCGTAGGATGGAAATATCGAGTGTTCATTCCTACATTTAAGTTTGAAAAGTTGAGATTATACCCTTTGAATTGTCTTGATTTTTTAAATATACTCGAAAAAAACCAAATTTCAATTAAAATTTCTCAATGAAAATTTGCATAGGTTTTTATAAAGTGTTCTCTAGATCCAAAATATATAAAATCTCAGAAAAATTGTAAAAAAATAACAAACTTGGAATCACCAAAATTTTATCAACTGAAAGATATACATATGGAGAGAGAAATAGCGATTTTTTCCGCAAAATTATTCTCTCATCTTAAGTTTCTATAAGCAAGAGTGATTATAAGGATATTTTTTTTTTATATAAAATTTTAAATTTTGATGTAATGCGATGCTGCAAAATCTAATCATCTCCATATACTTTCAATCCAAAAGTTTTGGAAAGGCGCGATGGATAAAATGAGTTAGTATTGTATCTAGTAATCAGCTAGTTTGGTTTAAGAGAATTATCTTTTTTCAGTCAATCTGTTTATCTTCTTTTCTCTACATTTGGTCGGGATTTGGTGGAAGAACGTGGATCCGTGAGTCAAGAATAAAAAGTATGTTCAATTCTTACCCTGAAAGCGAAAGATAACCTTCGGGAACGAGAACTCTTTTCGCATCTCCTGTCGGAATGTTGATGGGCGACTGTTCCTCATTTCCGCAAAATTGTTGAAACAAGTCCGGCCACTTTCCCTGGCTCACGTACTTTTGATTGTATGAAAAGAGTGGCCCAAAGTGGCACACCTGGAACAGGTTGAAGAGTAGAAAGAGAAAGCACTGCTTTATTCTTGTTTCCATAACTCTAAAAGATAAGAAAAAGATAGAGGCGGGGCTGAACAAGCTTTCGATTCTCTCACACTTGACTTTGACGAGTGCGAGAGAATCGCTTGATCATGTTATAAAACAACAATAATATTTCAAAGATTTTTAAAAAACTTTCCTTTGCATTTTGTTTGCTTTATTAAGTGTTTTTGAACAGATGATTTTCCTGAAACAACCGTGGATTCAAAGCGATCTAGCGAAAATTTTACCTAAGGATACTGCATTAACGAAAATTTTATTTAAAAAATTACAACAACAAAGATCTTACGCAGATTTCCATGAAAATCCCCCCCCTCCCCCTACGAAAGTTTTAACCAGTTAAAATCGAAAGCTCTACCCTTAAATTCTATCCAAAAATATTTTATACATGGAAATGAGTATTGTTATCCACAAATAAAAAGTTGAAAAAATCACTTTGTCATTTTAGAATTAGTTAGTATTGGAACAAGCTTCCACAACATGTAGTATGCACTCCGTTTAAAAAAGTTTAGGCGAACACTGGTCTCATTTTAAGTTCGTGCGTATGTAGTTTATTATACTTGAAAGATTGGTCTTCATAATGTTCATGAACGATTTGCAATTATAAACGCAAATTTTCGATAGGTAAATAATTACCTCCTTTTGCTTAAAACATATGTTATGTTAAGACAATAAATCAATTTCATTACATTACTATTCCGCTAAAAGGCAGTTACGCAAAGATAAGACATTTTGATAACTTGACAAAATGAGTGTTTAGAGTGAGATTTCGCCAAAATGCACCAAAATTTTTTGTAAATATTCTGCTAGATTCTGGTAGTCAAGGATAGACAGCTTAAAAGAACATTGATGTTTGATATAAAGATATTTTGCACATATGGTCTAATTATTATATTTCGAGAAAAAATCTCATTTCTTTCTTCTCTTCCTTAGCTTTGGAAGTACATGATTGGATATTTGAACTTATTTATACAGAAATTTGAGTGTGATTTATTTTTCATTGTGAAGATATGCTCATGATTAATATTGTAGAACAGTGAATACGCTTATAAAAGACACCTGAATTAAAATGAAGTGAAATTAACTTACAAAGTCTTTGAAAAAGTGTAGATCCTGATTTCAATAAGTAATAGATGCTTGAAGTAATATCATCATGCAAAGAAATATTTATCGGTTATCGATCTTGTTAATCAGCAAATTCATAAATTTCTGTCCTAGATTAATAACAGTATAGAATTGTGACACAGCTCTGTGCTTTTAACACTATATATACTTGCTCGCAAAAATGCGTTGCTGTGTTTGTGCTCTCATCAGAATTCAAATAATACTAATTTCATTCTTTGTAATGGACATGCAATTTAACTTTCTCTAATTCCATTTCATCGCACAAATTCACTGAAGAGGTCCACTTCTCTTCAGCCAAACTTTGATCTAGCGTTCTGTTTTTTCATCCATCCACCCAATTAACTTTCAAAAATCGAACTAACATTTTTATAATTAATTAGGCAAATGCCTCATTAATCCTAAAACAATTTATTAGGGAAACGAAAAAGTTTAAACGATTTTGAATGTTACCAAAAGATTGATTTTAACCGAACTTTCTTATACTCACACGTTGTGCCTAGTGTTCGATGTAGTGGACTTTGATTAATCATCCTTCTTTACTCCTAAAATAAAGCGTTCGACTTTAACGAAAAAGACCGAAAGATTCCGAACTACCTTAACCTTAACTACCTTGCACCGAACTTTTGTTTACCAGGAGACTCACAGTTAAAAGTAAAGACGTCGAATTGCAGCCATTGTGAAAAGACGATTAAATTTCCATTTCTTGCATCAATTCAAGTTTTTACAGAAAAAATGATTTTGCCAAAACACATTTGATAATAAATTGGAATTTTATGATAATGAATCCAAGTGTTGTTGATAAAGCTTTTCCACCAGTATCGATTCAACAAAGAAGATAAGATCTACTCTATTATTTAAAACACTTAAACCACTAAGAATCAAATATGGTTATATCATTCATTACAGCTCCAATTTATATCATCGATGTAAGGAAAATAGAAAATGTTAAAGGAAGCTTTTTAATAGAGATGCAAATGAATACAAAACCTCTATTATGAAAAAGATTCGCAGGTTCTTCAGAAGCAAATCCAGACGCAAGGTTGCAATATTTTCCGAAAAACGGTTATAAAATATATTTTGTTATTGATTTGAAATAAGTGGATGTTAATATAGATAGAAATAGAACAAAGTCACAATATTTTATAGAAAAAATGCCATACGACGCTTAAATCCCAAATAAACTGGAATTAACGGAAAATTTCAAAGGCTCTACAACTCTCTTCTCGCGAGAATGCACCGAAAAATGGAACGAACTATCAATCAGAGTTTTGTCGATTTAGGGATTCGAGCTCGTATATCCTGTTCAGAAGGGCAGGGAACCGGAGATGGCAAAATTAAACAGAGATCTTTAAAACTTAAAATTTATAAAGAATTTTAAAGACTTTTAGAATTAAGACATTTGAATGAGAACAAAATTTAAAAGCTAAACTTTGGAAGATTTATACTTTCACCAAACATCCTCAAATCTTCAACTTTTTAGGGATGCAAATTCATTCTTTTTTCCGTAATATTTGATATTAAACTTCTGATTTTGATGGAGGACGAGGTAATATTGTAATAAAGTTGGAAATTCTCACTACTACAGTTCCAATAATTGTCCATTTTTGCGAATCCAACGGACATCTTTTTTTGCATTATTTTCTGCATAAATTTTTGCATTAAAGAATAAAATGCGCAAACTTAGAAGGAATACCTTCGAAACCCCCGTCGCCATTTTTTTTAAATAGTAAGCCAAATTTTCAAAAATGTGAAAAATCCACATCTTTAAAATTTTGGCAAAAAATGCTTTAAAACGTTTTATAGTTTTTTTGTCTCGGATAAATTGATTCATAAAATGATTATGGTAAAAAGTTTTTTCAATGATCACATCAATCCTTCGGTGTTTTTTACGTTTCCCATCGTTCGTACAAAACGATTGCTAAAATTGTGTCATCACGGCAGTAAAGAAGATCTGTACAAAGAATATGTGTGTTTATAAAAGATGGAATAAATCACACACACCATGAAAACAAAATGATTGAAATGAGGAAGATTATAACAATGCCTTTTACATACACCTTAATCAAACGACACCCATATCGTTATCGCTAGTGACCTACAAACATTCTTATGGATCATCTTATTTAATGAAAATACAATAACAATTAACCCGTAGAAATTACATTTTAATTCCCCATTTAACTCGTTTTAACTTTCCTCAATTATTTCTTTCCCTGATTGCGAAGAACGGAGATAATTTCTCATCTAGTAAAACGGGAATTTCTCGGTTGCCACAGAAATCCTATTTAAAGGATGAAAATGATGTATACTTACTTGTAAACCAGTAACATTAGAAATTTTTCAAATTTTAGGCCAAAAGATTACTTGAACAAAAACGATTCGTGAATGTTTTAGTAATTTATTTCTTACCGAATAAACCAAAATAATGCAAAAAAAAGTCAAAATCTTCTCAAAACTTTCAAAATGTTTATTTTTTAAAAATAAATTTCAAATAATCGGATGAATTTCAATTTTTTAACGATGTAAAATGGAAAAAAAATTTAAAAAAAAAAAAAAAAGCATATTCATATTTTATTTGATGAATGTATTTGTTTAAAAAAATCATAAACTTTGAAAAAAAAAATTTTTTCCAATGTTGTAACAATTTCAATATTCTCATTTAATCTTTTTTTTTATCGTTTTAAATTTTATTTTTTATTAAACAAAATAAAATTGAAAAAAGGACATTTAGAAATAAAGAAAAAGAATATAGAATTTCCTTAAATTTCATTAAATTTGTTTTAAAGAAATCAAAATTTCGATTACTTTTGACAAGAGTTGGCAATATTTCAGTTTTGGAATGATTGTTCTAATTTTTGTAATTTATTAGATAATTTTGATAATGACACCGACCAAATTACTTCATTTATCTTAAAAATATAAGACCATACTTTAAAAATGCCCGGAAACGCCGAAAACTATCTCACGAAACTAAGACTAATATATTTGTTTGAAATTTTGTTCACATCATACACATGGTACAAATTTTGATGTTTAAAATGTTCTGAAACTACAATTTCAGTTGTGTACATAATGAAGTGTAGAAGGAAAACTTGTTTCTTTCAAATTTTAAACAAAAGTGAAAAACAAACCTTTTTTATTGTTTTATTATTATATAACTGGATAAGTGTTTATAACTAGACAGATGATGCGAAATTGGACACGGGACAAGGGGGTCAAACACCCTACCCTTCAATCAAATGCCATGTTCCGATAAACGGTCCCTGCATTAATATTCTTTACATATATAGAAGTTGTATATCCTCCAAAGTTGCCTGATTCATTCAATTAAGTATACACAATTTACAAGGTTTTCAAAGAAAAGTAAGCTTGATGCTGAATCGAACCCAAGACCTTGAGTTATCGAAACCCAGTATCTAACCAACTTTACTCACGCTCCAATTTTTTATCTGAATGGCAAAACATAAAGGCTTTCACCAACAAGATATAATAAGAATAGACAATGGAGTGAGAAGATTGCCAAAAAAGATTTGACTAAAATATCAATATAAAAAAGAATGGAGTGGAAAGAAGTGTAATAAATAATAGCCAAAAAAAGTTTTCATTTTAATGACTCTTTTGCTAAATTAGGAAAACACAAAGATTCTCCTTTTTTAAGACTTCGCAAAGCGTCACAAACTTAAAAGGAAAGAGCTATTGGGATTTGAATAAGCGCGGTGAAGCATGAATTACAATGGAGTAGATAAAGTGTTGGATTGAATTTTATATATATAATCTCTTCCCACTTATCAAAACTTTTTGAGTTTATTGTTGTGTGCGTGGGAAAGTCAATTTTCATTGGCTGAATCGGTGAAAGAAGATAGCCAATGAGTTAAAAGAGAAATGCTTTCTTTCAAGATGACGCTTATTCATGACGAGTTTATCAAATGCCTATTAACTTTATATTTTCACATTTTATGCGATCTCATTAGGGATCCTTTTCAAATTTGATCAATTATAGAATATGGATCACTAAATCATAATTCATTATACTAACTAATCCACTAACTAGATTCTTTGCTATTAATCTAAGTAAATACTAACAAGAAAAAAATTCAATTACAAACCAAACCATACTCATCCCCTAATACTTATGAAAAATTGTTTAATGTGTATTTTTACCCAAAGTCTAAACTTTAAAATTTGTAAATGAAATTTTTAAGACTTTTGTATAACTTCATATACATATAATATTATGACATATAACATTTCCTGAAAACCATATAAAAGAAAAAAATTATGTCATATCCATAGTTGAATTATTATTATTATGAAATCTTTGCCAACATCACAAAGTAAGAATTTTACTTAGTTCATAAGTTAGATAGAATTAGCATGTAATTAGTTAGAGGATATGTTTAGTTATAAAATTAGTTAAGAAGTAGTTACCAAGTTAATTAATTGGTTGGTGTGGAATAAGTCACATTTTTAATTATCTTTATGACATTTTTGGTTTTATTTTTTTCTATTTTAACAGAATCGAAAAGTTCTCAAATAATAATCCTTTTCATCTATCTATGAAAAAAAGATTCTAAATAAAAAAACGGCAGCGTAGATACGGAGAAAGACGAAATAGAATGGAAAAAGATCAAATATAACTAAATTGCAACAAGTGAAAGACTGTATGTGTGATAGGAAATATAAGTGAAGTTAGAGGTGGCGAAAGCGTATTACGTGGTCTGGCAATATCAGGGGAGGCAGCAAAAATTATATTATAAGTTCTAGAATTTCCGCCCAATTGAACTCTTTTTAGGAATCTCTTCGCCAACAAGCACATCTGGGTTGGATATTCTTCAATTGATCCTTATTTTCTTATTAGAAAAAAGGGTATATGATTTTTTAAAAATTAGCCCAGAGGTTCTCATGGGACCCGATGAAAGAAAATAACTCAAGGTAAAAAAAACTTACAACGCAGACAATGAAAAAGAAAAAGATGGAACGGTGATGTTGGGTGAAGAGTGGAAGGGAGATAATGGCGGCATTAAAGAAGCAGCTTTTCTGCTTTCAAGAAAGAGCTGGGAAATAATAATGGGCTCATTATGCATAGGAGGTCAGGAAAGGGAAAGTGCGTAGCAAGATCTAAATTCACACGCACGCACACGCAAGCGATGAGCCGAGTGCGGCCTAAGATGGATCCTTTTTGTGTTGTTGTTAACGAAAATACTTTGTGCAAACAACCTTCCTTCATGTCAATAGACAATAGGTTGGGAGTTTAGCGAGAATGCCTGCTGGCTGAGAAGTTCTTCGATTTAGTTAAGTTAGTTAAGTTAAGTTCATTTGTGACTCCTATGCCGTGGACACTGGACAGGCTTGAGACCTGTATTCCCGCAAACCTCATTCCACGGTCCATAGCTGAAAAAGCATCATTTGGATAAGAGCAACCGCGGAGTGAAATTTTTTCATTCACACAATACAAACTCCTTTTTCATAAAAAAGAAAAAAAAAGCTGTATAAACTGATGCCCAATGTATATTTCATTTTTCATTCAAACTGCGTAGAAAGAGCGTGACTTTTATAAAATGCCAGTATTATGCGAGTAAAGTTTAAAAATTTAAATTATCCAGGTTTATGAGGTTTTGGGTTTGCTCGCTAAACCGATATAAATGACGGCACATATGAAACGTTTTCTAAGAGATTTGCGGCATCGAACATGCAAAACCGCAATGCCTTAATCACGCTATATAAGGAAAGGAATCACGGAGTGATTATTTCAGAGTGCAAAATTATTAATAATAATTTCAGGCTATCGTATTTTGGAAGAGGATGGAATAAAGAGGGGTCAGTAGGAAGAGGTTTTTAAGATTTTGCTATTATTTTAACTTTTCTAAAATTTTAGTCAACTTTGACTTTTTTAGATACAAAATTCTCTTTTTTCAATGTAAGTTCATCATTCTCAAAATAAAAAAAATTAAAAACATGAAATAAAAAATTCTAAAAAAAAAGCTTTTCTTTCATATAATGAGAGAATGTGAATTATTTGAACGGAATATTTATTAACTAGAAATTGTAAGTTCTCTTTTATCCGATCATCATCCTAGATTGACTCGAGACCGCAATCTTGAAGACAAAGATCATCAAAGCTAGGGGTTGACCTCTAGACCCCAGTTTTAACCGCATAGTTTGAGAACTTACTATTCTTTTGTATGCACAATTACAATAAGTATAACGTGTTTATTTATTACTTTCTATATAATAGAGAATTTATTTTTCTATATCTTGGAGTAGAAATTTTTTTTTTATAGATAAAATTGTTTGAAACTTAGCTTATAGCTTCTTTTCTTCTTAATTAACTTGTTTCAGAATATTGAATTCGTATCTATATTTTTGTGACACTCTTTTCCGTATACATCAAAATCCTTTTGCATTCAAAAAAGAATCAAGTTCTTTCTTTCGTCAATTAATGTATTCTTGGGTACTGATTTAAAAGAGGAATTACCTCGGTGGTTCAATTTATTTTATTAAAGTACATATATTATTAACAAAAATGTTATATAAAGTTTTTAGTCTATCATTAATGATTTGTTATACAGTTTGTCTTTTCATTTTTTATACTTCATGTATAAATTTTTATACGGGCATTTTTCAGTCTTCACCATTTTGAGGGATTATTACGATTGTTAAAAAATGACCAATTTTTATCCAATAAATTCTATGTGAAAACGCTCGGTATAGCACCATATGTATCTTGACTATAAAATCTAGCATAACCGTGAGCAAAAGGTATCAAAGAACGTTTTCTTTTTAAACAAATCTCTCAACAAGAAATGAAAAAGAAGTAATGCTGTTGATCTATCTAAAAACAGTTCAACAGCATTCCATCTAGTTTTCTTTTTAAACTTATGATAGGCAAGTTGGCAAATTTTCTCGATGTTGGATAAAATCTCAGATTAATTTGGTCGGCATACAAAAGCAATCATTCGCATTCCACCGAAAATTCGACAGCATTGAAAGTATGAAATTTATATTACATTAAAAAATTATGTTCATAAGAGAATTGAAACTTAACACAATATAAAATATTTTTAAAATCCTCCCCTTTAGTTTTAAAGAGGTTCTGGATGCGCTTCTGTTTACTATTTGAGCAAATAAGTACCAAAGAGTTTCAAAAAATAACTACCTAACCCCAACGATAAATTTAGTGCCATCATTTGATTTTAACTTTAAAGTGAAGAAATAATGGATTATGGAACAAAGAAGTCTTACTTAAACAAAAAATGAAAGAAACCTTTTTGTGAAGAAGAGAGAGGTGATATAAAGAAAAAAGATCTACTGATTTCAGTACATGCCTAGTGACATTAAAATATCATCAGGGCAGAAGTAGATGATTGGTAGCATTTGGTCGGCGTGACGTCAATCATCAATCACTGATTTCATTGCCCTAGCAAAACAGACAGTCAGAAATCCATCACACATATAACCGCAATATACAATGCCTTTTATCTGGGTTGTGTGTGTGTGTGTGTGTGTGCAATTTGTGTCTTATCAATGATTATTCCTGTTTGATTGATTCCCCTCTTCCTTATTTTTTATCAAGGCTCATATGTCATTTGAACTTAAAGGTTTATTTTTATACTGAATCCAAAGTCCATTTATCAAAGCTGACAAATGTGAAAAGATTGTATAAATCTCCTTTATATGCAACTTAGGCTCCTTGGGTGTACGGGCTAACGAAGTAGGCACAGTCAACATATGGTCAGATTTTTAAAAACATTTCCCCATTCAATTTTATTCTCTTTTTAAATTTATTTTTAAGTTAGTTAATAAAACTAATTAGTTACTTTATTAAATTTTAAAAAGTTTTAAAAATTAGTTCTTTACTCTTTTTTTATTGATTTTTTTACTTTATTATTGAGTATTATTGTGAGAGGAGGGGTCCCCAAAGTTTCAACTAGTCGACCCCTTCATAGATTATGTGCTTTCTCCTGGACGCCGACACAAGTTTAGTAAAAATATGAAATCATTTTTTGCATAACGGATGATGATAAGCAATAAGCTTTAAAATAATGGTGTATAAAATGATATTTTATTATTTACTCATACACGAAATATGCACAACTTTCATGAATATCACGACTTTTTAGTGATTAGAAGTTTAAAACCGACCCCGTTCAATCTCCATGTAATCATCGACACCAAGGAATCGATATCGCCTGCCTACTTTAGGGATCCTTTATTTAGAGTGTTTGCATGATGAATTACTTCTTGTGTCTGTATAATAACAAAATTAAACTGATTTCATAATAAAACTGGAAGTATGTTTTGACTAAAGTTGGGGAGTAGTGCAAATTTTAGAATTAATCTCACTCCTATTTCTTAGGAATCATCAAGCATATAATTTAAGAGCTGAGTTAGATTATATGATAATTACTAATCAAATTTCAATTAAATGTAACTATGCTTTTTTGAAGCAAATTACCTAAAAAATAAAAAATAAATATTTAAGACTTAAAAAAAACCGAAAACACACTAAGTGAAAGAAAAAGCTAAAGTATCCTCATTAAATCAAATCATGTTAGTTGTTAAAAATAAAAGATGGATTCAATCAATCAATCAATCAATCAATGTGAATAATGGAGTAACAAATATTTTTATTTACTTTACTCATCTTCTCGATCCGTACTCAACAAAAAGCGTCATTTTGACAACATTGTCCTTTGAAGAATCATCGATTTTTATTCGTCATTCTAGTTTAATAAGTAAACAGCTAGTTATCTTGTTTTATATGAAAATAACAATATGTTCAATTCAATCAATTTATCTTCCTGTTTTAAAAATGTCCTTATAAAGTTCGATATTAGTTTTTAAAAAAGAACTAAAAAAAAAAGCTGAAAATAATGTTTGGATGATAAAAATGCTCTTAATCTCATAGTTTTGACTTTTGCTAAATAAATTTTTTAAAAAGTAAGTACTTCGAGAAAACTTGAAAGATAAGATTAACTTATCAAAAAAAAAAGATAAGACGTAACTTATCGTCAAAACTCATCATCCCAAATGCTTTCAAATCCGGCCTTCTCACTTGGAATCTTTAAACAACGGCAAAAATTGGATTCAGAAACGCAATTTAACTATTCAACAATTTTTCGTTTAAAACTTATTTTTTGCATGAAAAATTAATTTAGTCTGAATTTCTTTCAAGGTCAAATTTTTTCTGGTCATGAATCTGCGTTGAAAGATGACTTAGTGTTCCGTATTAAGGATTTCTTTAAGCTTAAAATGAAAAAATAAGTCTGATAAATCCTTTTTCTTAGTAATATTAGAAGAAAATTTATAACAAGAATTCAATTTACTTACCTTATTTAGGCTTGAAAAAAGAAAGAACAAAAAAAGCGTTAACAAAATTAATTTAATTAATATATTGATTATTTTGGACAATTATTGATTACTTAATAAAGGATATTAAAATTTTGCTTAACATTTTTTCAAAATTCTGGCTGAATTTAGAAAACTTTGCATAAAACTTTGAAAAATAATCACAGTAGAATTTTGAAAAAAAAATTTATTAGTGAATTTTTATTTTTTTTCAATAAGGATGTGGGTAATGTAAAAGTATGAAAGTCTTACTTGTTTAAAGATTAAGAAAGAAGAAGTGAATTTGGAAGAAGAAGAAACAAAAAAAGCTCCTTAGCAGAAAGTGCAATATGCAATCTTCTCAGCAGAGGTTTAAAAGGAAGAAATGAAATGAATTTGATTGTTTTTGTTTTGTAGCAGCGCCTCACACTCGAACAAAATGAAGAGTTGAGGGATGTACAATTTTTATGCAATGAAACACGCTTATCTGATTGGTCGCGCTAAATCACAATAGTGAGTGACAGTTAGCCTGAGACATTACACGCCATGATGATTCGCTATGAAGATGAACGGTAACGTTACCAGTGAGTTCGTGGAACCCACATATATACTTCGCCATCTTCTGTAATCTACTCTTATCATCACGGGGTGAGGAGGTCTTGTAGTCGTAAGAAATCTCCCAGGCACATACATATCTATCTATCTTTGTACTTATTTATGCAGAAGGCGCTTTCTCATACGCCATTTTATTGAATGGAGGCGATTAAGTGTAAAGATAAAGCCTCATTCTTCCACAATAAAATAGAATAAAAAAGCAATAAAAAATAATTACACTCGATTATGCCTGTGGTGTATGTTATTGCTGAGTAGTGGTGATATGACTTGCTCATTTTTCCATTGTGTGGAATAGGGTTACACAACGATCTTTTTCCACGTGACCTTTTCGCAATTAGCAGTTACATCGTGGGTGTAGGAGCAGGTATGTGCGCTGTCTCCACTGAGGTGCTGCGCTACGCGCATGATGGAATGAAGAAATCAGGAAATGAAGAGCTCAAACTTTTCTCGAATACTTCCGCATTCATTTCTTATGGCGGCCCTCTTTAATCTTCAAGCTTTCTTGGAAGTTTGGAGCATATAAGGGGTTATGTCTTCTTCTCATTCCTTGGTAAGATATATCTGTGTTACACGTAACTATTATTCACTATATGTATGCATCGTAATCATCAAGTATTGCATACCTTCCTTTGTACGGTGGAAAAAGAGCTGATCTATTCAGACATAGAGGAAATGAAGTGAAGTCATAACCAGGGCGAACAAAAGTCAATAAAATCAATTTCTAGCTTTTAGTTCTTGGAGCGGGGTACGGTTCGCACTTTTAGTTTTGAAACCCAAACTGACTTTAAAAATCGTAGCCGATATTTGTGAAAATCTTTTTTAAAACCAAAAACTTAATCCAATATTTTTATAATGCTCTTTTTATGCATTGTCTTCTAAGCGTAAATAACATCGTCAGTTAACATATGGTTACGCTTGCTAACAACAGTTGTAAAAGCCACAATGCAAAAAACTTTCCCAACAAGAACAGAAAGTGATGAAGAATTAGAAGAGTTTTCGTTCCACCCTGTGAAAATGTTGGAACATTTTTAACTGTGGAGTCTTGTTACTCCCATATTTCATTTATTTCTCTAGAAATTCTAACTTCTTCGCGATTCAATTCTTCAAAAACTCTTGAGACACTTTTGTGCATCATTTTATCTTAAATTCTTAGACTCATTACCGACACCCGTAAAGAAAAATTATGCATTTCTTCGGAGACATCCTATAAAAAGAGTTTCAAACAACCCACAAAGAACCAGTATATTGAGAATTGAATCGCAATACTATAAAATTAAACTCTCTTGCTCTGTAAGTTTCTTTTTATAAAAGTGACTTGGAGCAAAAGTGCGAGCGTGGGCCATGCATAAGGCCCGAGCACGGTTCTACTCTTAACTCAAAAAAACGTTACACAACTCATTTTATCAAAATCTCGTTTTTTTGTTACCTTTTTCAAGTATATGGGTTTATAGAGTCAAAAATTCTTTAAAAAATATGTAAAAAATCAATTATTTCATAGACTCACATGTCAAAAGCGAAAAAAATATAACATAAAACTCTTTCCTGCCATATGTATTGCCGCCTGTCTGCCATTAACAACGGAAAGCCTAAATACGCCAACAAGATGCCAATAGGAAGGGGGCAATTTCTCTTCAGCGCTGACACAATTGATGCTATCCACACTCAACTGTAATCTAACGGAATCGTGTATTTTGTTGATTGGCTATTGTCATTCAAAACGGAGCGTTCCTACATCATGTACACAAACGCTTCATCACATTCGTGTAATATGGCAGTGCAACGTGGCCATCACACCAGAAAGAAATCTGTTCGCGCTGCAGTGGTCAAGGTGGAGTTTTTGATCGTCATTCCTGACACGCCAGACAAAACATACCGCCATATGTAAGAAAATATAAATCTCAGACACACAATTCCCCCTTAATTTCCATTAGTCAGTGTCAGACACTAGACATAACATCATACGTAACAAATTAGAGCCATGCGCGGGTTGATCTTATCAATAAGGCAGGTTAGTGAGAATTTGTGAAGCAAGAACAGTAGTATGAAATGAAAGAAATAGAGAGCTAAGTGCGATGTCAAAAATTGCGAAAGAAAGAAAAAGCATGTGTGTGTGATGGATCAAATGATTTCAGAGTCAGAGAAGAATGGAGTATGACAGAACAGAGAGAGAGAGAGAGAGAAGCTTCTTGTGTCATGTGCTTTGCAATATAGAGATAAAAGCTTCCGATCAGACTAAACACCCCCAAAACACCTCAAAACACGGCAAATAATTTTAAAGCATTATAAAAAAAGATGGTGAAACTAAAAACCCCAAAAAAATTCCAAAGTTTTAAGGAATTTTTAGGATCTTTTTGTAGGGCTTTAGAAATATTGGTAGTTTTTTGCAATTTTTTTAGGTGATTAGGGATTTTTGCGGTGTTTTGTAATGTTTTGGGATGCTTGGGGTGTTTTGAGGAATTTTTAAGATTTTTTTATAGTGCCTTAGAACTATTTAGCGTGTTTTGCGCTGTTTTGGCGTATTTTGAAGTGTTTTGGGGTGCTTCCTGTTATTTCTGGGTGTTTCGGAGTTTTATCTAACCCTCTTTTTTGTATTTCTTTTTATTTGGGGTGTTTGGGAATGTTTTGGGGTGTTTAGTCTGATCCAAAAGCTTCTTGTGTCGTGTGCTTGAGTTATTGCCTTGTCCAGATAAGAATGTGAAAGAAGAGAGAATATTATAAAATAGGCTCAATATTGTGAATGCTTTATTTTTTAAACATATGTTTGTGACTGTAGACGTAGAGTACAGATAAAATTGTGATAAATTATTTTTATGTTCTTGTTTCCTTCTCTACATTTTATTAGTTTAAGCATTTATCTAGTAAAGATTTTGAAGTATAAAATAGGAAATAGATTTAAACATTACTAATTTTGAGAGTTGGCGCAGACATACCTGCAGAAAACAAAACTAGAAATTCAAAAGAAATTCAACAAGCTAGAAAAGCAAATTGCTAAAATGCGGGTGCAGATTCACAAAATGCGGGTTGGGGCGGGTGCGAACAAAATTTTTCGACCCGCGCAGGGCTCTAATACAAATATTTTCTAACAGGCTCAGACACACAGTTTCCTATTAATTTCCATTCGTCTATGTCAGACACAAAACATAACGCCATATGTAAGAATACAGCATACATATACAAATATTGGATAATATTTAGAGAGAATAGGATTTCTCTCAAATCCAATAATAATAATGTATATAGAAAATAAGATTCAAGTTTCTGACACGCGCAGACACATAATTCCCCATTCATTTCCATTAGTCAGTGTTAGGGACACAAAAAATAACGTCGAACGTAACATTATATCACATGAATGACATTTAGCTTGACACTAAGACACGAATATATTTTTTCTCCAACCAATATTATATTATTTTTAAAATGATTGACATTAAGTTTGTCACTCAGACACAAATTACTGTTTTTTTTCTCCAGCCAATAGTATATAATTATTTTAAATAATTGACACTTATTTTGACATTAAGACACAAATATTTTTAAAACTTAAAATCAGCGGTAGAGTGTATGATTTTTTAATCTAAAGGCTAATCTAATTTCAACAGAAATTTCACTGTTAAAACAAAAGGGATCCATTTTTACAAATTTATTACCTAAAATGCTTTCAAAGTCTTGACTTTTTTTCAAAGATATCTTCTATAAGATGAAAGTCTTTTTTTCAAAAGAAGCAAATATTTTCTTTCATAATATATTATTATATTCAAATATTTTTTTATTGTATATTTTCAATTATACAACGTTTTTTGTTCAAGTGCAGGAAAATGATTTCTAAGGAAAGATTCTGTAAAACATTTCATTTTGTTTTGAATTAAGGTGTTAAAAGTTGCGAAAGTTTCGAACTTTAGCCCCTTATTTTTAAACACTCGAAATTTAAATATATTTTTATTATACACATAAAATTTAAACACATATTTTTTAAACACATCGAATTTAAACATGTTAAGCTAAAAAAGTGTTTCTAATTCAGGACAGATTTCTGTATTAGGCTTGTTGTGTAAGGGATAGTTTTAGTTATTTAAAATCTAAAACATTTTAAGAAAGAGAGAGTAAAAATCTTTATTAATACGAAACAATTTTACATAAGTAACAAAAATAAGTATAAAATTCATTTAAAAAGAAGGAATTGAAAAAATGCACTCAAATTACAAATTAAATTCACAAAATTTTTACTTAAACAATGCAATGAACTTATCCCTTTTTATAACTAAACACTGGGTAAAAAAGAAAAAACACAAAAAAAACTTATCTTCAGTTATTTGTTTCATCTGTGCTAAGAAGAAAAGAATGGAAATTCTAAAAGTAAAGAAATATATGGAAATTATACATGGAAACTCTGAAAGTTTTAGATCGATTTTGAATGTCTTCTTTATTAGAAAGAGGCAAATCAGTGTATATCTTGTGGTCTTGTCCTGTCTTTATACTAGCATTTCATATGGGTAAAAATTTGTAGGTCCATGGTCATTTATATCCTTGAAAAAGACCATAAGTCAGAAATTTGAATAAAAATTTTTTTTTGAATATGCAACAAGTCGAGAAAAAATTTCCTCATTATCTTCATCACAACATGAACAGCATTTAAAACTAAGTTGACCGACCGTAAAATTTGAAGAAAATAAATATTGTTGTCAATAAATGTCTTTTTAAAGAAAAATTCCATGTAAAACTTCAAAATAAAATATATAATTGTACTTATATTTGATGTTAGGTATAAATATTTTGCTGTAATTTTTTCTCCAAAATACTGCATTTGTAAAAAAAGAATTTAGTTAAAATCCAAAAAAAGAGCAATAGATTATTTTTGTTATTGATTGACTTTTTCATATTAAAATTTTGAAAAACTTCAATTTGAAACTAACGTCTTTGAAAAAAAAATTAAAAAATTTTTTTTAACCAAAATTCAAACTTTTGGATAATATTTTCATTATTTATGTAGCAATTGATATATATTATATTTTTGTAGAAAAATATGGAATATATGCAAATTTTAGTTCAGAATTGTCTTTTTTAAATTCAAAATTGTCGTTTTTCAATCCAAAATTGTCTTTTTTAAGTTCAAAATATATTAATTAAATTAGTTTTAAAACATATAAAAAAAACAAGTAGGTTCCCCCATTCATCTCGAATGAATTATGAGTACCCTAAATAATTCTTACCCTCGAAGATGATTGGTACTGGAAATCTAGGTCTCCTCAAAGAAAAAAAGATATTTTTCATCATTATTGAAAAGCAGTGTCTGAGCTTGGCTGAATTGAGGTGTTAAAATATAAAAATGGTAAAAACTAAAATCTTCCAAAATGTTAAAATATTTTCTGGTAGATTTGAATATGCTGATTTCAATTCTGCAAATTATTTTTGCAAAAAAAATAATTTCGAAATTTTTTCACAAGTCAAAGTTTTGGATTTTCAATTTTGACCTAAAAATTTTAAAATAAAAAATGAAAATTTAATTTTTTTTTGCATATTCTGATTCTGTATAAAATTCTCTACAACTTAACGTATAAAACATGGAAGAATGTTGAGATCTAATTTTTCCAAAAAGTAAAACGTATTCAGTAAAACATACTTATTGATTTTTTCTTTTCAAATTTTTAACATATTAAGTATATTTAATGAATGTGCAAAAGAACAGAAAAAAAATTTTCATTCTTCATTTTACACGCTAAAATATCGTGAAAAATTCGAAAATCGTGCATATTGTTCGAAGACTTATGAAAAAAATTTGGGAAATTTTTTCAAAAAGGTAAACAGCATTTAAAATGTAGGTAAATGGTAGATTTTAGGGCTCTTTCAGAAGAAGAAAAGTTTTAAAATCTTTTTAAAAGAATTTCTCGCATACTTATTTTATAAATTTTGACACAAAAATTATGAATAATGTGTAAATCTAAAAAAAAATTAAAAAAAAATCTAAAATACAAAAAAAAATTCAATTTAAAAGAAAACTTTGAACCTAAAAAACTATTTTGAATTTAAAAAAGACAATTTTGAAATAAAAATGGTATAAACGAAAGATAGACAGATTTATTTTTTAACAAAAAAGTAATGACAAATATAATTAATTGCGTATTAAATCGATGAATATGATTATGCTGTATTTAAACATAAAAATTTTAAAAGAAAATAAATTTAAACCGAAAATTATTTTTTAGTAGAACTCAGACCTCGCTTATCTGAAACGTCGTTAACCGACACACTACTGATTATAACGTTTTTTTCTAATGAGTTTCTCTCCCGTTATTCCGACATTCAACAACTGTTTCGAAACGGACAGTGCCCGAATCTTTTTAATTAACATTAAAAATGTAATTACTTAATGTGTTATTCTTAATTAACATTCTATTTTTCATTATACATTTTTAAGATTGAGTGTGGGATGGCACTTACCCCCAAACGGAGTTCAAAATTCCCCATATGTTTGGCGATGAAACTTAGCTTAGGCCTAAAGATGACGCAACTTTTCCCATGGATAGAAGTTAAAGTAATCATTTGTGAAAGTTTTTTCACATTAACCATAAATATTATATATATACTTCATTATTTTTTTACATACTACTAGATCGCTTAAATAAACAAAAAATACTTTGGTGGAAAAATCACCCTTTAATAAAAAAATAGCTTTTGGGAAAAATCCCAAAAGACAGAATAAGATCAATAATAATACAATATTGATCCATATATTTTATAGAGAATAATATAATTTGATCAATAAACAAAAAAGCAAAAATATTTTTAATGCGCTTAAAGATTTTTTGAACACAGAATGTAAAAATTTTGAAGTATTATAAAAAGGTAAACATTTTTGCCTATAAAAAATAGAAATAATAAATGCATTGTTCTTAAAGTATTATATGATAAATTGAAACGGCTTCAGATCCAGAAAGAAGACAAGTGAAAAATTTTCGTATTTATTGAAAATGATAAGAAAAAGACTTTAGTGACGATTACTAGTTTAACTTGTTAAATACCACGGTGTCGATAAATTGCTAGTTGATTGGTAATTTTGTTGATTGGATTTGGCAAATAACGATCCAAAACCATGAACAGTACATTTATTGAACTAAAGGTATTTTTAAATATAGTGTCTACTTTTTAATTTTGTTTAGGAAGAAAGTTTTGCTGAGACGGCATGAACAAAAGTTGAAGGATTAAGAGGAAAAATAAGTAAACCTTTTCGCATAATGTATTAAATTTCAAAAAAGTTGAAAACTTTATTAATTTTCGAGCTTTACAAGTTCTCTCTTTTCTCGTGTCTATTTAACTTTATTTAATAAAGTTTTAAACTTGTTACTTTTTTTCCTATTTTAATTATATTGCTCATCTCTTTATAACTTGAATCATAATATTTCAAAGCAAAAAAATATTTTGAAGGAAAAAAAGTGTTGTTATACTTCCTGGATATAAAAGATTGAAAAGATAAGAGAAAAGCTTTTGGGTCAAAAACCGACAACAATTTGTAATCATCTTTCATCGAACAATAGTGCGCCAACGAAAACGCAGTGAATTTTACATATAAAATTTACATCATTTTCCTAAACAGCTTTGGAAAAACAAGATTCCAGGTATTTCTACGTTCACTATCTTGCAGTTTCTGAAGCTTTTTTTTTTTTGACGGGTGTTTCTCATGCAAGGGAAACTTCCATATCTGCACCGATGAACTTTTTACGATAAGTTGATGACATCGCCGGGATTCGAACCCAAAGGCTTTGGACCCGTAGGCGACGCCTCTACCTATCAGCACCAGCCATACAAGCCCACAAGCTATTATTTGATAAAAACATATCTTTTACATTTGAAGCAGAAGAGTCTTGTTCTACATCTCCTATAATAATTTATAATAAATTCTCTAACTCTTATTTTTAATTTAAATTTGAGTTTTTTTACTACTGAGTTTTCCATCATCAAATGTCTTAAAAATTTTATGCATCATTCACTTTTATCAAAGTATGATGTTTTGTCTTCCATTAAAAATTGTTACTCATGTAATAACTGAATTCATGTTGTACATATTTACAATGTGTAATATATGTAAATTCAATTTTTTGGTCATTTCTGACTTTTTGTGCAGGAGTTATTCCCCTGGTAAATTTTAGTTTTTATTTTTTTTCTCATACTTTTTTCTTATTGTATTATTAATTTAAATGACAAATATAATTAATAAATCTTTTTCTTTCTACTTATTTTCCTCCAAATAACTAATGTTATTTATAACATTGAATCTTCAAACTTGTTAATTATTATTATTGAAAAAAGATACCGTCATTAACGTTGAAATTTCAAATCAAATCCCATAGATAGGTCATACACAAGAAAGAGAAACGAAACCAGGGGAAAACCGAATAGCTCTATTACGATAGAGAAAGAGAAAGAAATAGAGACAAAGCTTTATTCAGCAATAATCCAGAATAAGGAAAGTAGTAAATGTGACAAAGATGTGAGAAAGAGAAAAGCTTATAGAGTGGTGGAGGGGCCTCGTGCAAAGGGCCGTTTTTTTGGGCCCCCTTTTGGTGGGAATTTTTATTGGGGCCTTTTTTTGGGGGAAATTTTTATGGGGCCTCTTTTTGGGGGAAATTTTTTGGGGCCCTTTTTTTGGGGGAATTTTATTTTGGCCTCTTTTTTGGGGGAATTTTTATTGGGCCTCGTTTTTGGGGGAAATTTTATTTGGGCTCCGGAATAGTGGCTTCAAGCTTTAATTGGCAAGTGAGTAGATGCAGGCCTGGATTAACCTAGTGGCTGAAGTGGCTTATGCCACGGGCCCCGCATTTTGAGGGGCCCCGCAAGCAGCTTTGATTTTTAATAAAGCATATAGCAATTATATTGAATATATAATACATAATATTGATTTACATATAACATAAAGATAATAAAGAAGAGAAGTTTGATTGATTGTTCAAAAATTGTCAAAGAGCTTCAAAATAGAATGACGTAATTTTTGTCTTTTCATTTTCTTCTCTCTTCAAGTTTATTCCTGCCTGACATTATCTTTTTAACATTATCTTTATCTGTGATTTGCAACGTTTGAATTCTGTAAGTGTTTCTTTGTTTGTTTATACAAGGCGCATGGACGTCCGCAAAAAAATGTAGGGAAGGGCAAACTTTTTTTTTCAAATATAAAAATAATGTAATAATTTGTGAAACAAATAATGTGATTTTTATTCAAAAACATGCATTTTTCATACTATGATAATAATACATGCTTCCAGGCAAGGGTGTGTCCAGAAAATTTATTTGAAGAGGGGCAAAGATTAAATTTAAAAATTTTTAATATTTTCCGATATCTTTATATTTAGTTTACCCTGAAAAGTAAGTAATTTTTTACTTTTTTTTAACTTGTTTAGTTTTTTGAAAATCTAAATTTTTTGAATATGGTTTCCCTATCAAAATAAATTTGTTTATAATTTTTTTTTCAAAGATTAATGATTAAGGAGAGTATTGTAAGTTAATTAAATACCAACGCAATCATTAATCTTTAGCGAAAAAAATTATAAACAAATTTATTTTGATAAGAAACCATATTCAAAAAATTTAATTTTCAAAAAACTAAACAAGTTAAAAAAGTAAAAAATGCACTTTCAGAGCCAAACTAAATATATAAGATATCGGGAAAATATTAAAGCCTTCTTCCAAGCGACATGTAGTGGCCAATTGTATGAAAAATGCATGTTTTTGAATAAAAAAATCGTTGGCCGATTTATTACACTTATGTTTGGGAAAAAAGTTTGCCTTTCCCTATTTTTTTGCGGATTTCCATAAACAAACAGAAACACTTTTGATAATTCAAACGTTGCAAATCGCAAATAAAGATAATGTTGAAAAGACAACCTTGAAGAGAGAAGAAAATGGAAAGACAAAAAATTACGTCATTATATTTTAAGCTCTTTAATTTAATTTTTGAACAATCAATCAAACTCTCTTCTTTATTATCTTTACATGTTATATGTAAATCAATATTATATATTATATATTCAATAT
>JAUIRK010000754.1:0-89263 GCA_030549495.1 Nectonema munidae
TTTTGCTCCAACTTTTTGATGGCGTTTTTTTGAGAAAAATATTTGAAAATTTTCTACTTCTCCAAAGTAAATCAAGTTACGGATATAATTCAGCATTGAGTTGTATTGTTCAAAATTGAATCAAAATTATAACTTAATGGTGAACGAAAGTTGGAATTGTGAGAACTGTCAAGTAAGTTCGTCTCATCTGGTCAAATGCGATTTTTGCGAAAAATGGCTATGCTACTGTTGTCAAGATTTTGATCCTTCTCTTTTTAAGATTCTTGGTAAATATAATAGCAAAGAATCAAGTGGCATTGTAAGCTTTGTCGTGATTCAGAAATAATGAAAAATGTGAACTCCACTTCACAACTTGCTAATTTGATAAATGTAATAAATGCACTGAAGAATCAAATTGACGAACAGAACAAAGTCATTCACTCATTAAAAACAGATTTGGAGAAAAATACTGAAGACTTAACGGCAATATCGCATTCTTTAAACCATGCGCAACAATCTGATAATTTCCGAAATAATTATTTTATTAAATATACTCCTAATTCACAAGACTCATCATCAACATACGCTGATGCTGTTAAAAAGGCTGATTACAGACAACACATATTATATGTAAAGTCAGAAAGCTTGGAATTGGAACAATTAGCTGAAAAACCATCACATGTTTTAAATGAAATCAAAGTTCTTTCGAATAAAAAGACCAAAAAGGTATTCAAAATTCGTTTTCCAGACAATCAAAGTCTACAAAAAGCTGAAAATCTTTTGAGTAAAGAAGAAAATATAAAAGCAACTAGATCCAAAGTACTCTTGCCAAAAGTATCATTTCTTACTTCACAAAGTATCGAAAATAGCTCATTAAAAGATCTAATTTTAAAGAAAAATGAATATATCAATAATATGGTTGATGATGGCAAAACTTTCGAAGTACTATTTTCAAAAAATATAAAAAATGACAAGAAAATTGTTGTACTCAAATTAGCTCCTGAAATTTTTTCCTTTCTTAAAAAAACCATTTTACCTTTTTCATGATGATGGAAGCCGTGAGGTGCAGACCATTTTTTTCACATATACAGTGCAGCAATTGTCTTCTTTTCGGTCACACCACTTCGCAGTGTAAAAAAGAATCAACTTGCAAGTATTGTGCCTTATCTCATAATCATACTTTATGTCCAGTCAAAGATGATAAAACAAAGTACAAATGTTATACCTGTACCAAAAATGGGGAGTCAACATCTAATCATGCATCAATGAGCTCTGTTTGTCCATATGTTATGAAAGAACTAAAACGTGTTGAAAGCATCACCCTCCTTGATGATGATTAGAGGTAAAAACTTATTGTACGATACTAACATACATTTCGATACTTACAGTCAGCTCAAAGGTTCACATGAAATTTATTTAAATTCGAAGTTTTTAGGCTTATATGACATGAACATTTTATCTCTTAATGTTCAATCGTTAAGAAGCAAATTCAATGAGCTTGTAATCTTTTTGAACAGGTTTTCTACATTTACGTTAAAAGATTTGTCTGTAATATGTTTACAAGAGACATGGCTGGACCAAAATGAGAATCATTTCCATCTTCCCAATTATTCTACTATAAGCATACCAAAAAGATGTTCTAAGCATGGGGGACTTTTATTTTTTATCATGAAGGATATTAATTATCAAATTGGTAGAACCGCATACTGTTTTGAGTCTTTTGAATATCATAGTATTAACCTGTACCTGAAAAATCAAAAATCTGTTACTATTCACAATATTTATAGATTGCCAACAATCAAAAAAGATCTAGTAAACGAATTTTTTTATTTTTTCGAAAACTTGATCTTCAATATTGACCGAAATAACGTCAATATTTTCTGTGGGGATTTTAATTTTGATTTATTTCAAATGGAGAACTTTTCAACTCAAAAGTTCTTTAATTTGATAATAGCTGGCTCACTAATTCCAACTATTACCCTTCCAACATGATACGAATCTGAAACCTTAATTGATAACTTTTTTTTTAAATGAAAATAATGTTGACTATAAATCATTCAATTGTATGTCCTTCTTTTCCGATCATATACCGATACTTTTATCTCTCAATTTTAAAGTTAATAAAATAAAAGAAAAGTTAAGAGAAAAATTCAAGCGGAACTTATTCTCTTCATTGTCTAGTCAAATAGATTGGGTTTCAATTATTGAGTTGTACCCAAATAACCCTTCAAGAATTTTTGAGCAAATGATTTCTCAAATTTCTTACATGGTCAATGAGTGTACTTCATTTGTTAAGTTTAGTACCAACAAATACAAGGAAAAATTTAGTTCCTGGATCACTGATGAAGTCATACAAATGATAAAATTACGAGATAAATTGCGTCGAAAATGCAAAAAGAGTACTGATTTGAACATTAAAAAAAAGTATACTTTATTAAGAAATCGTATAAAGTATAAGATAAGGGAGTTGAAGCAAAAGTATTACTCAACGGTTTTTCACAACAGTGATACTACTCAGAAAACTTGGTCAAGTATTAACATGATCCTAAAAGGAAAGAAAAATAATAAAATATTAATTAAAAGAGATAAACAGTATTATGATGACTTTACCCTTGCAAACATTTTCAACGAAAGCTTTGCTTGTATTCAAAATGATTCGTTGCCAAATCGGAAAAACTTAAATTTTCTTGACAATACAATGAATTTTTTAAATTCGAACTGTGTTCTAATGAAATTCTATTATCCGTTATTGACAAAATGAAAATGAATGAAGCGAAAGATATATATGGGATTTCCATAAATCATTTGAAGTTAATAAAATCTGACATTTGTATTGTTTTGTGTGAAGCTATCAATCTCTGCTTAATAAGTTGCATCTTTCCTGAAATCCTTAAACTACATAAAGTTGTTCCAGTGCATAAGAAAAATGATAGGAACTGTATTGATAATTACAGATCAATTTCAATTATTCCTGCAGTTTCTAAAATATTTGAAGAGTTCATTCATTTTCAGCTAAAAGCTTATTTGAACTCAATAAATTACTTGAATGACCATCAATTTGGATTTCGCCAAAATTACTCCACTGAGTCTTTTCATTCATGTTTGATTCATAAAGTAGTCAATATTCTAGAACAGAAGGATGATGCAGTACTTTTTCTATTTGACCTGTCAAAGGCTTTTGATAGAGTTATTCACTCGACAGTTTTAAAAAATTTGAATCAATGTGGTTTTAGTGAAAACGCTTTACTTTTTCTGAACTCATATCTCACAAATAGACACCAAATTGTTAAAGTTAATGATGCATTTTCTGGAAAATTATCAATAGGAAATGGTGTCCCACAAGGTTCGATTTTGGGGCCAATACTTTTTAATGTCGCTATCAACAGCATTTTCTTCCTTGATACATTTTTTGAATTTCTGATATTTGCAGACGACATTTGCGTATACTTTCCAATGTCTAAAATAAAATATGGTCAATTTATCGATACAATATGTTTGAACAACAGTCTAGATAAACTTTACAGTTGGTGCTCTGAGAATAATTTAATTTTGAGTAAAAACAAATCTAAATGCATGATAATGTCAAATAAAAAGAGAAAATATAATTTTTTGGAGTCTACTGGAATTCCTGAAGTAAGTAGTATGAAAATACTTGGGTTACAATTTGATAATAAAATGCAATTTAGGCATCATATAGATAAATTAGCTCACGACCTGAATCGAGTGATTGGTATACTATACTTTACTAAAAATATTTTTCCTTTGAATATTAAACTTATGCTTTATAAACAATTGTTCATTTCTTATATAAACTATAGCATTATAAACTGGTATCCAAAAGGTAAAAAACGAATACAAATTCTTCAAAAAAGGGCTATCAGAGTGATTTTTAATTTGAAAAAGAATGAGCACACATCGGAAATCTTTATTCAAAATAATATTCTGTGCATTGAAGAGATTTTCAAACAAAGGATCGGTGTATTCCTCTATAAGTACTTCAACGGTCATTTACAAAATGTGTTTGGGCAAATGATAAGATATAATGAAAATCCGAAATATATCACTAGGAATTCCAATAAACCCCTGAAAGTTTCATACAGACTTAAAAGTTCAGATATCTCACTACTAAAAAAAGTAAATGAGTTTTATATTGAAAATTTACAACTTTTCGATCATATATCTATATCTTTGCTTACATTCAAAAAGAGAATAAAATATCATCTTTTAAGTTCGCGTTTAAACTAGTTCATAATCTAAATTCAAATTTTTAGCATGTGAAACTTTAAGCTTACCTGTTTGTTACGAAATTGTTATTATCTACAAATTACTAATCGGGAAAATCTGAGTAACGGCCATTTTGGCTATTGATTTATCCCATAACGATGATCTTGTACAATATCTGAATGTTCATATTATGAGTATACATGCACTCATTTTATTTAATTATGATTCTTTTGAACTTTTTCATATCAATAAATTTTTTTCTCTCTCTTTCTCTCTCTATAGAACCAAGGTTATACGCGATTTTGATTGACAGATTTAGACATGAAAAGATGGTTCAACTGCCGTGAAAATGGTATCAAAAGATGAAGCTATCAATTTTAGGAAATGTCACGAAGTATGGTAGCAAAAGATGTAGTCAATTTGGTACAAGAGAAATTTTAGTTGAGGGGGGGGGGGGTCTAAAATAGCCCCCTCGTCACTGATAGGGTTAAAAACTTAATCAGGGTGATTCAGATTTTTCAATATAAGCCTATTTTTTGTGCCCCCTATGTACTTCGCTCTGGCTACGCCACTGATCTTACCTGATCCTTGAGACAACTCAAGAACTGCAAGAATTTTTTAAATATTTTTTCCGGGTACGACGTCTTTCTGATTTTTCAATTGAAGAGTTCCTGAGTATTTTGGTGTCAAAATGTATAATTAAAAAAGTATTTGGACAAAAATTTTCTTTGATAGCCTGAGCTAAAGAACTTTGAATTTTTTTCTTAATCTGTGCATCGAAGAACTTGAAAAAGTCATTTGATTTAAATTAACGCCAGCAGATGACAAGGCTGGAGCAACAATATGCAAGCTTTTCGAATAGAAGTGCCTGTTCTGTCTAAAGCGGCTATAAACTTTTCATTATTTAGTATTTCCTTTTGTTTGTTTGTTTTTAAGATTTTTGTCGGTGTCTTCCTAAAAGCTGAAGTTGATGGTGCACAAGATGGCTCATAATCTGCTTCATTTATGTCATTTTCAGAAGAAATTGAAGTATTTGTGCTTTATAAAGCAACATCTCCAGAAGCTTTTTTCTTCTAAACATTTTTTATAATATAAATTTCTCTTGATTTTTCTTTTTATATTTTTAGAAAATTTTTTATAATCTTCACCAATAAACATATTTCCCTTTCATCTTTGATCATTAAAAAAGCTAAATCTTCTTTGTTTTTTTTATCAAAATTTAGATTGTAGATGTTCGATGTCAAACAAACTATTCAATTCTTTATCAAAGTCTTTAAATTTTTTAGACTGTAAAGCAGATGACGCTTTTTATTTTTCATTAATGTTTCATGTTTTTCATAGATAAAACGTATTTTTTTGGTAACATAAGACTTGTTTGACGTCTTTAAACTTGCTATATTCGAAAGATTTATCAATTCATTTGCTACCATAATGCAAGATTCGTTAACATTTTTTTCAAATTTTTCAAATAAAAAAAGTCTTTCTAAAACACATCTTTTAGTCGGAAGTTGCTTACAACTATGAAAGTCGGTTTCACGAATAATTCCAACTGCAAAGAGAAACTTATTTTTTCTTTTTATTGCCATTATTTTAGATAACTAAAATATAAATATAATTTATAGCATTATAAAAATAAAGGTAATGTTGCACTATCCGTGCATTGATGAAAAGCAATTTTAATTGGAAAGAAGTTGTTCAATGATATAATGCTTTCATATGTCAATCTTATAGATAGTTTGAGTATCGCACTATATGTGCATTGTAGCAAATACAGTCTAGGCCTGCCTCCATAATACGAGTATATCTACATGATACACATATAGTGCGATGTAACGTGTCTATGCATAATGCTGTGATGAAGAGATGATGAGCTGTATGAGACAGGGACGCTCTCTTATACTATATGGCTTACCAACACAAATCTTTTTAGATTCATCATACACACTTGAGTTATAACAACAGTGAAGGAGAGGGTATTTCACAAATGTTATTGCGTCTTGAAAATTCAATAACTCTTGATTAAAATTTCAGCACAAATTTAATATTGTCTTCCTCTTTTTAAATATCTCGTCCATGTTGCACTTATGCCTGTATTGTCCATAATACTGGTCTTCAATTTGTATGTGTGTGTGTATAGTAGTGAAGAGAGAGAAACACAGACTGTGTTGCTCTATTTGGTAGGATGTGTATCATGTAGATATACTCGTATTATGGAGGCAGGCATAGACTGTATTTGCTACAATGCACGTATAGTGCGATACTCAAACTATAATCGCATTCAAGAAAAGATTGACATATGAAAGCATTATATCATTGAACAACTTCTTTCCAATTAAAATGGCTTTTCATCAATGCACGGATAGTGCAACATTACCAAAATAAATTATAATTTTTTTAAGATTACATTCAAAAGTGTATTTATGTGAATAATTTAAAAAAACCTACTTTTTTCTGTAATCACCATTTATATTGTAAAACTAAAATAACCTCCAGAGAAGAAAACTTAAAAAACAAAAAATAAAAAAAAAACACAACATTTAATTTTAAATTAAAAATAGTTTTTTTGAAAATCAAAACAACAAAAAAAAAATAAAATAAAAAATTGAAAAATGTTTAATTTTTGAGGGCCGACTTAAAAGTAAAATTTTTATCTAAATTTTGACTGGATTTATATTTCATGTGGGAGAACCAAACTAGAATGTGCGCGATCAAAAATCTGAAACTTTATTTCCCATTGAGGCTTGGGACACCCTAGTATATATGTGTAACAATTTTTGTATACCAAACCCATTTAAACTAAAAGTTTGTTTTTTTAGTTGAGCTGTCATATATCAATCAATTTTTTGACAGGTTTGGTTGATTTTTTTTTTAAATAAACGTGACCATCTTATTCAGCATACATGAAAATGGGTATATATATGTAAAAAAACTTTGTATAAGTACTAAATCGAAAATTATATTTTTTCAGTTGAGCTGTCATATATCCAATTTTTTGACAGATTTGGTTGATTTTTAAAAAAATAAACGTGACTATCATGTTCAATACACTTGAAAATGAGTATATATGTGTAAAAAATTTTGTATACCCATTTAAACTAAAGGTTTCTTTTTTTAGTTGAGCTGTCAAATATCAATCAATTTTTGACAAGTTTGATTGATTTTTATAAAAAATAAAGGTCACGATCAGATTCCCAATCAAACCTTTAGTAGATTTGCGGGAAAATTTTGTAAAAATTTGCAAACATTCAAGAAAAACCGAGGAAATGAAAATAGGCCGTCACTAATAGCACAAAGATGTCTGGTATTGCACCTCCCTTAAGATTTTGGGGACTATGGAAATGAGAATAGTTTTCTTTTTGAATCAGTGATTTCCACAGTTGAAGTTTTCTCTCAAAAGCAGTAATTTGACTGAACATCTCAAATACATTCTTATTCTTTCCTTTAAGATCAAGATTCCAAGTGGGTCGTGATGTCCACTAAAAAGGCAACTTGACAACCCACTATGGATCTTGGAAGTGCGAATTATCTTGATCTTTGCTCTCTAAAAACATCGAAATCTCTTCTCTGAAAGCATATACTCGTTCCAGAATTTTTCAGCCGGTAAGCCATCGAAAAATATGTAAGGTCGCCATACCTTGCGTCGATTTATTTTAGAAATTCTTGACACTTGCAGTAATTTAATCCTCTTGATAGTATAAAATTCACTCTTTTGACGACCACTGCCATGATGTCCTTAAAATTCAGTGATTATAGACACAAAGCTTCTTAATGAATAATGCAATGCAGTTTTATCAATAACTATAATGGCTTTGGAGCAATGCAACAAAGCCCTTCTTCTCTCCAACCATTTGTTTTTGCTCCATATGTAATTACTCCAAAAAGCTTTGATAAATCCAGATTCATTTCGCTAATTCATTTCATTATTCTTTGCAAAATATCTGCTCCAGTGCAAGTATCTTTCATAGGAATCAATTGCACAAATTCTTCCATAATATCAAATGTTAGTGTTATACCGCTTATAAACACCTGACGTTGACAAGTATCCTTCATATCTGTGGTTTCATCGATAGCAATGGAATAATAATCCATATTATTTAAAATGCTCTCCAAACCACATCTGACATTTGCTGCCAGCTCTTCAAATTTATTATAATATAACGAGCAAAATTTTATTGTAGATGAATGAAATGATGAAAAGACATTTCTTTATAATAAACAGCAAGTCCATGTAATCTAGGTAAAAGACACTTTTCGCATTTTCTCATATTTTAGCTTTTTTAGGTAAAAAATCAAAATAATTCCCTCTAACCCTTGATAATTGTAAATTTTGCTCTGGCGTAAAACCATAAAACTGTAATAAATTCTTTACTTTTATATTAATTTGTGGTATTGAATTTTATTTTTCCATGGCTTTATGGGATAAAGACAGAAGGTCTTTTGAAATAAATCATTCTACCACTATTCAGTGTCTTATAATAATCCTCTGGAGAATTAAATTTATATATAATAAATTAATTTATTCAAGTCATATCTAAATAATTTGAAATACGTCTACCGTCTATCTTTTACAAGGCTTGTAGAATCTATACTGCTTCACGATCCTGTTTGCAACGTCCAACATTTATGTTTGTTATACTCCAGTAAGGAGGCGTGTTTTCCATAAATATTTGAAAGTCCAACTTCTGTTGTGTGTTGTGAATAAAACACATATACCACCTTTACATTGCTCTCAGCCTTTTTTCTCGGTATATATGCGGAAAGCGAAGCTTCTTTTCAATAAATAATCCGGGATTCACAATCTTTCAATTTCAGTGTTTTTATGTAAAGAGATTTAAATATGGGAGGTATGAACTTTCTTTTTGACATAGCTATGCCACATATTGTATATCTAAGGCCCATTTTATGATGACCAAATACGTAAAAAATTTATCAAAAAATTTACTACAGGCTTTTTGAAGTTTTATATCAGAAATGAATCTTTTTAAAATTGATAAATAGGAAAAATACCTTTTATCAGGGCTGATAGAAAAATTTCTGATTGATGGTTAAATTTAAAGAAAGGGTATTGATAAACTAAAACAAGCTAAAATTGTGGAAGATTGGTAGTTCGAAATAGTGATATAATTGGAAAATTTAATGAGGAATTAGAAAGTTAAACGTCTCGAAGAAGATAGCTAATAAAATAACATGACGGAAGATGGAAAAAGTATACGAACAAGTAAAAATAGAAGACAATAGCAAAAAAATGCATATTTGAGAGGTTTACATAAAGAAAAGAAACTACATAAGAGCAAAGAAAGAGACAGAGAGGGTAGTGGTCAGAGACAAATCAAAGTATTAAATAAAGTTTTGAAGAATTGTGTCTCCATAAGCGAAATCTGAGATACAGGTTCAAAAAACTTAGCGTAAATAAAATAAATAAAAAATAAATACTTAAAAAAAAGAAATCAAAAATAACTGGGGAAATTATTTTCAAGAATTGCTTAATGTGAAAATTGCAAGAATAGATTTGGAAGATGAAACCCCAAAACAAGTAGTGACAACATCGAAAAAGTTGAGCAAGCGATAAAGAAGATACAAAGTTAAAAACCCTTCTGTCTTGATATCATCGAGTTGAGATGTGAAAAGTCTGGGAATTGAAATAGTAGATATTCTATGAAGCATATTACATAAAATATTTTTTTCAACGAAAAATGCCAGAAGAGTAGAGAAAAAGTTTGATTATTCCTAAATATAAAAACAAAGGATATGTTAAAAATTGTAGAAGCCTCTGGAGTATTAAATTAATTAGAAACGCCATGAAGGTCTCTGAGAACATTATTTGAAAGATATTCAGATAATTGGTAACAAATGTATCATGTTGTATTTATTAAAATAAAATTTTCATATATTTATATAAAGAAAATATAAAGAAATTTATTGTTTTTGTCAACTTTGACAAAGTAAATGCATGGAATATAAATAATATCTAAATATATTTAATAATAATTAAATTAAAATTAATTATATGTAGTATTTTTTAAAATAAAATCATTTATTGTTAGAATTTCAGTTAAAAAATTTTTTTATTTTTAATATTTTTATATTCCCTTTGCTAATTAAACAAAATGGGGAAGAAGGTTAAAATTGGAAAATCTCGAAAGGATAAATTTTATAAACTTTCAAAAGAAATAGGTTTTTTCTAATTTTACATTTGTATATGAAATATATATTTTTTTCTAAAATTTATAAAAATTCGTAAATTGAACTTTGAAGAATCTATCTTGCATGTGATGTTTACCTCTCTTCTTAGTATAAAAATCGATCCTTTACTTTTAAAAGTGTTTTAATGTAAAAATCTGGAAATTCGATCTTAAATGTCCCATCATCTGTCGAGTTATGTAAGAATAATCTTTTGGATGCAAAACGAAAATAAAACTGCTGCATTGTTTAAGTATCTGTACTAAAACTAAATGAATTGAATGGATATCAAAACTAAATTTTATCAGAATCTAGGTACTTTTCTGTTATCGCCCCACCACCCATCGCTCTTCTACCACGATAAATATTCTTGTATTGTTTTACACTATTGCCACAGGGGCGCACATCCTCAAAATTATTGGGGGGGGGGGTGAATTTTTTTTTTGCAATTTTCAAAATTAGTGGTCTGGAAATACCACGGGAGACCAAATATTCAAGCAATCCTTTAAAATAGAGTGTATTCAGCGCATACCTAAAGCAGGGGCGCACATCCTCAAAATTATTGGGGGGGGCGAATTTTTTTTTGCAATTTTCAAAATTAGTGGTCTGGAAATATCACGGGAGACCAAATATTCAAGCAATCCTTTAAAATAGAGTGTATTCAGCGCATACCTAAAGTCCTAAATTTATAAAACTTTATATATTTTTTACAAAATTGGTGAATTTAAATATTATACTTCCAGCGAAAATATTTTAATTAAATTTGCATATCGAATATAGTGCGCAGAAAAAATGCCCCCAATTAAAAAGTAGGAAAAAATGCCCCAATTAAAAAGTAGGAAAAAATGCCCCCAGTAAAAATGCCCCCGAAAAAAATGCCCCAATTTAAAATTAGGAAAAAATGCCCCAACACAAAAAATTATTAATTAAAATTTTTAAAAAAGATATGTCAAATAAAGATTTTTTGTAAAAAAAAAGTTAACTTTTCATCTAAATTATTTAAAATTTAATTAAATAAACTAAAAAACTCAGCATACGACAATTTTTTAAATACAAAATTTTTTTTATAAAACAGCAAATATTTTTGGACTTTGTGTGTATCAGAACACTTTGTAAATATAATTTGTATTTTAACTGATTTTAAGAACACATTCCCACAAATCTGTACCTTTGCTATTGTTTTCAAGAACTTTATAAAGAAAAAACCCTATAGATTAAGAAATTTTAGAAATTTAGCCTTCCAAAACGGTACCAAATAAAAATATTTATATAATTTAAAAAAATCCTGAAAATCAAAAATTAGGGGGGTTTTTTCTTACTTTTTAATTGGGGGCATTTATTTCGTGGGCATTTTTACCTACAACCATCGAATATACACTAGTTTAAAAAAATCCAAAAATCTTAGGGGGTGGAATAGGCTCTTCATTTGAAAAATGAAGTAGTCTACCAGGCACATTACAGGAATTGATGAAAGGATTTTTGATTCATAGAGAAAACTTATAACTCAAGGTTGGGTTGTTTTATATGAATGAATGTAGTCTAAAGCCAAAGAGTCTACTAGACACCCTACGATGTTTATATGAAAAAATGTGATTGATTCAGGGGCAAGGGTATAAAACGAAGTTATAATTGTGCAAACAAAAATAAAACAAAAAAAATTAGATAGCATTATTTCATTTTACTCAGCATCATTCAAAAATAGTTTAAAAGCTAAATTGATACAAGCTACAAAAATCTACAAAAAGTAAAATAACTGAACATTTTGCAATGATTTGCCTTTTATAAGAACTTTTAAGGAAAAAAAGTCTATCAGAAAAAGTTATAGAGCTTCAACAAAAACTAAAAAATTTTAGAGCATAACTTAAGTTTTTTGAAAACTAATTTGATGTATCCCCTACAGCATACTCTATGGGTGGCATGGCAGGTTGGTTGAGATGATGGACATAGCACGGAAGCCTCTGGATTCGATTCCTCATCGATACGAATTTGTTCATAGTTTGACATAAGCGGTACATCAGTGCCGTTAATGAAAATACATCCGCTGCACCTAACCTTTTACTCAAAATTGAAAAATTTGCTACATAATTAACATAAGAGAGAAAGGTAACAAAATAAACATATAAAGCAAATTTCACTATTAAATGGAACCGTCTGTTCTCAGAATAATTTCAAAAAATAGGAGGCATAAAGAAATAGTTTATTTGATATTTTCAAGTTTTTATAAGCAGCAAAAGCCAACCTTTAAGTAGCCCTTATAATTAAAAAATTATTTAAATAAAGGTCGACAGACATTTTGCCCCATAGACAATTTGCCCCCTGGGCAATTTGTCTCACAGGCTATTTGTTTCATCCATCTTTGCTTATTATGTGTAAAATTATTAAAAAAATGTTATATTCTTGTTTATTTTATCCCTATTAAATTATTTCAAATTAATCATTTTATCTCTTAATTTTTTAGAATTGTCCATGAGACAAAATGTCCTATGAAAATAACGGGGCGAATTGTCAATGAAACAAAATGTCTTATAAAAATAATGGGGCGAATTGTCCATGGGACAAACTGTCTTATAAAAATAATGGGGCGAATTGTCTATGGGACGAAGTGTCTTATGAAAATAATGGGGCGAAATGTCCGAGACTAACATAAATCAAAGTATACGAGAAAAGAAAATTATTGCGTTTTTTTGAATATTTCTGTCTACAAATAAAATTCTGACAGCTGTCATAAATAGATCAAGTACATTTTTAACAACTGAAACATTTTGTTTCGATATTATATTTTTATTATAATAATCAACAAATTTTCTTAAAAAAAGTGATTTGATTATGTAGTGTTACTTATAAAATTTAACAATCGAACATTATAAAAATATCGCTGCTCAAATATTAAGCAAATAGAGTATTTTTGCTTTTAAAGTGAATAGATAATCAAAATATTCATACCCAAATAACTATTTAAAAAAATTTCTTGACTTGAAAAAATTAAAGTTTTCAAATGTTACAAAATGTAGCAAACGTAGTGATAAAGATTAAGTGACTTTTGTTGAAAAAAAATTCTAAGCGCGAGTCTAACAATATTCATTAATATAAAATTGTAACGATTGAAAACTATTTTAATTTAACTCTAAATGAAAATTAGACAGAAGCAGTGGTGTAGCCAAAAAAAGTTGATAGAAGGGGCACAATTTAAAAACAAAAAACTTGCGCAACATTATTTATACTTTCTTGATCCTTTCATTGGAGAAATTTTCGAAAACTGATATCGCATAAGATGCATGGGGGCACCATGCGGTACATAGGAGTGTGGGCACGGCCCCTCATGCCCAGCCTAGCTACGTCACTGGAGAGAAGAGAGCTGAATGAGATAGGAGAGCTTAACAAGAGAAGAGGCCTTGAATGAGAGAAGAGAGCTTGAGTGAATGATTGAGTGAAAACCGAATCGGCAAGCGGCTATTCCTCGCCAAGGGACATTTCTCGCCATCCACATTAGGAGATGGATGAGATATAGTGATGAATTATACATTTTTCTTTCTTTTGATCGTGCCGCTTTCACACTACCACTCGATTTCTTGCCACATGATAGTATTATTTTTCTCATCACTTTTCACTCGTTTCTTTCGCAACTAATATTTTCCTTATCACTTCTCTCTCGTGTCTCTCGCAACTATTATTTTTCTCATCACTTCTTCTATAACTAGCGGCATCACAAACCATTCAGCAAACACAAATGCACAAACTCACTTTTATAAACATTTATAATTCACATTTTTAACTTGCTTCTACTTAAATCATATTATTTTTAGATATACTCATAAATATTAGATATATTTTAAGATATACTATTAAATTTATAGATTTAGTTGTAAAATATTTTTTAAATATACCTGAAAATGTTTCATGAAGGATTTAAGTATTACAAAAGAAGGGAAGATAGTGATCAGATTGCTATTACTGCAGTAAAAGTTCTTGTTGTCCTGGTGAGAGAATATTTTTTTAAGTTTGTCTGATCTTAGTAGCTTTTGCAACTATAATCATACAATACACAAATTTTAGTTTTATAACTTTATCTGGTCTACCTTTTTCGCTATCAAATTTAGCAAATTGGCACGTGCTCGTTCATCTTGCTAATTATTTAAAAAAAAGCACAAAATGATAATAATTCATGGCTATATAAACTGCACAGAATTTTTATTTCTACAATCCATAACCGTTGTGGGAAAAAATCTTGCCCAAGTATTCTCAAAATTTTGAAATCATAAAAAATATTTTCAAAATATCATTTTTATCTATACTCAACAAATGTTTATTTAATAATAGAACTAAGTATAAATGCGATGTTTTTTCAGTTTTAGTTGCATTTAGTTTTTTTAATTTTCTTTCAAATAAAATAAAGCAAAAATAATATGAATTTGAATATTTCGTATATTTTTAATCAGTTTTCCATTGATTTATAATTTATTTTTAAATAGAAGATATTGTTTTAAAAAAATTTATTTTGTGCTTTTCGCATTATACAAAATTTTATTAAAGTTAAAATTACAAAGTAATTATTTTTAGTTTTTCCCATGATTTTATATTTTTATTATTTTTGAAAATTTTTTTAGGTAAAGTTATAGTTAGAAATGATGAATCCAATAACACTTTTCCTTTTTTGATCATAATCATGAGAAGATTAATGAGCGAGTTGAAAAGTTTGACCAAAATATAAAACATGAAGCTAAATATTCATATAAAACAACTATTTAAATTTATCAGTATTTTTTTAACTTTTCAAAAATTTATTAAAACTTTTTTAAATTTACTTTATTCGAAAGGAAAATATAACAAATCTTACCCAAGAAGATGGAAAAAATTATACATTCAAAAAAAGCATCTTGAGAAAAATAAGATATAATAAAATAGGAACAAAGCCTACAACGGATTTAAATTTTGATATACCTGAAAAATATACATCAGCAAATCGCCTTAATTTTTTTGCAACTGGATGCTTTTACAGAGCAAAACAAAAGATTAATCATTTTTCATGAAAAGATATTGGAACATTTAGTTCAAACCGCTCAAGTTTCTGAAATATATATAGATGGAACTTTTAAAAAAGCGCCACTTTTATTCTACCAAATAATATCCATACACGCATTTCTTAACGATACACAAGTTGTTTTATTCTACCTTAATTAAAAATTCAAAGCCTTACCACCATATTAAGAATAGATTATGTTAAAAACTTATGGTTATGAGTAACAATGTTATGCTGACAAACAAAGAAATGATCTGATCACCATGAGTAAAATCATACAAATGCAAACAAAAAGATTTATCGTATTTAGTTGGTGATGTATTTTGTATCTTTTTGTGTTTACTTATACTCTTTGAATTAATTTCAAGTTGATCATATAAAGAATGAAACTAGTGAATGTTGAAAAAATTAGAATATAATATAAAAGTAAATTTTGCTCTATAACGTTCAGTAAAAAATATGCAATAAGCAACACTATAAGAAATTTTTTTATTCTCGAGAATTACAAAAATTTGTCATAAACAGTATCGTAATCATTTAAATATCCCAATTTTATTGTACCTGAATTTTAGCTGCATACTAATAAAATGAATTGTACCATTCATTGAGTTATAATTAAACTAATAGCGCTACCTATATTATTAGTTCTATTATTAAATAAACATTTGTTGAGTATAGATAAAAATGATATTTTGAAAATATTTTTTATGATTTCAAAATTTTGAGAATACTTGGGCAAGATTTTTTCCCACAACGGTTATGGATTGTAGAAATAAAAATTCTGTGCAGTTTATATAGCCATGAATTATTATCATTTTGTGCTTTTTTTTTAAATAATTAGCAAGATGAACGAGCACGTGCCAATATTTGCTAAATTTGATAGCGAAAAAGGTAGACCAGATAAAGTTATAAAACTAAAATTTGTGTATTGTATGATTATAGTTGCAAAAGCTACTAAGATCAGACAAACTTAAAAAAATATTCTCTCACCAGGACAACAAGAACTTTTACTGCAGTAATAGCAATCTGATCACTATTTCCCTTCTTTTGTAATACTTAAATCCTTCATGAAACATTTTCAGGTATATTTAAAAAATATTTTACAACTAAATCTATAAATTTAATAGTATATCTTAAAATATATCTAATATTTATGAGTATATCTAAAAATAATATGATTTGAGTAGAAGCAAGTTAAAAATGTGAATTATAAATGTTTATAAATGTGAGTTTGTGCATTTGTGTTTGCTGAATGGTTTGTGATGCCGCTAGTTATAGAAGAAGTGATGAGAAAAATAATAGTTGCGAGAGACACGAGAGAGAAGTGATAAGGAAAATATTAGTTGCGGAAGAAACGAGTGAAAAGTGATGAGAAAAATAATACTATCATGTGGCAAGAAATCGAGTGGAGTGTGAAAGCGGCACTATCAAAAGAAAGAAAAATGTATAATTCATCACTATATCTCATCCATCTCCTAATGTGGATGGCGAGAAATGTCCCTTGGCGAGGAATGTCCTACAACCATAGAATCATCACTGTGACAAGAGATGAGAAAATTTAGTGGATCATCAACATTTGTTTCCTCAAAAATACTACGAGAACTGTGATAAACATTGCTTACTTATTGTGTGCATATTGAAGCAATGGATTATTATTATATAGCTCTCACGCATCGTCTGTAAAATATGTTCGATAGGAATTTCAGAGCAGTTTGGCATGATGTTTGATTGATTCGAAAGTCTGCATACATGTTTTATGAACAAGCAGCAACTCTTACTTATAGAAAATTATTGATTTTCGCCCCCCCCCCGGATGTGCGCCCCTGTATTGCCACTCATCAATCAACACATACGTCCCGGAACGACTATATTTTCCGATGAGTGGCGTGCCTATCGTACAATTAATGATGAAGGTGTTAAAGGGGTGCCAAATTACCGACATCAGACAGTAAATCACAGCCGCAATTTTGTGGATCCCAAAACCAGAGTCCATACTCAACATATTGAGGGTGTGTGGCTTTCTGCAAAGATAAGAAACAAGAGGCAATGTGGAACTAATCGAGAGATGCTATCTGGATATTTAGCTAAGTTTCTTTGGCGTCATTCATCTTCGATTATATATGGTGGTAATATGTTTGATGCGATTCTTTTTGATATGGTGAATTTTATCCACCTACAGATTAAAAGATTTTTCACTTGTTTTTTTAATACATTTGTGTACTTTAATACATGTTTTATAACATTTTGCGGTGGTGGGGCGATAACAGGAAAGTACCCGAATCTATATTTAAAAATTTTAATCAAGTTAGTAAAGAAGATTTCTTGATAAGTGTTTTTTTGGGGAACGGAAAGGACATATAAATCAAACACATGTATCGGGAATTATTTTGAAAAAATTAAATATGCCTGTGCTTCCTTTCTTTTCGTTCAAAATTTTTTTTTTAGGATTGAGATTTGGGGACCTCTTTGAGTCATTTTAATTATACCCACTAGTCTACCTCATTTTAATTGAACATCTAAAAAGCTTTGCAGATACAGAAAAATTTACGTGACAAAATTAAACAACATAATAACAGAGTGTACCTCATTTTAATTTTTATCTAAAAGACTAAACAAACATTTATCTCATCGATGTTGCTTGTCCACTTATTTTGTCAAAACCCACCTATCCACTAAATGTCATTTTGACTTTTGCGTATCAAGTTGAGTATATATGAATTTGTATGTAGCTTGAAATTATTCCGCAATTTGGTCAAAAAGTAACCTTATTTCTTAATTTTTAATTTATTACTGGTAATATTTCCTAGATCGAACAAAATTTAAGAATTTCAATTTTTGAAAATATATTTTACAAAAAGACAGTTATTGATAAAATCGGAAAAAAACGTTATGTACTTTTATTACATTCTAACACTCAAAGTTAGGAACCTATTTTTGAAATGATTAATTCAGAACGATTTTTACCTTGCTGTGTGCGTTGCCATTTTATTTTATCAAATCAAACACGGATTGCCACATATCTTTATTCTTTTGGGTTTTTGGAAGTTAGTGAATAAAAATTATGAGTAGTTGTCTTCATTTTTTGAAGTTACCCTAAATTTACCGCTCCTAAGAAATCTCGCCAGACAATATGGCCCATATATGAGTGTTGTGAGTGATAAAGCATCCAAATCTGTATTTTTGATCTTCAGGTACATAAGTATTTATACACCCTGTATACAGTGTCGCATTTAAGTGGCCATTAGCTCGAAGAGTAGTAAATTTTATATAATTGTTCAGTTTTTTTGATGAGAAATATTTTATCTTTCATTTTATAAAAATGACGGCTTAAATGATCCTATAACTTTATTTTTCTCATCGAGATTTAGTAAGATATTCTTCATCTTTCTCCCACATAAGACCATATATATGAATGGTATCTTTGTGTCTTAATTTTTTAAATATATGGTATAAATTAGTCAATTGAAACTACTTTTTGAAACTGCTTCATGAATTCCTTACTAATTATGCGAATTTTTAAAATAAATTACCTAAATACAAGGGTTTTGTTTCTGTTTTGTCTTTGAAAAGATTACACAAAATTGTGCTTTTAGATATTTTTTAACGTTTACTTTTATATTCTCTCCATTTTAGGATATCGTTCAAGAGCTGCCTTCAAGCTTTTGCAGTTGAGTAATAGGTTTGGAAACTTTTTAGCTAATGCCAATATTTGCATTGATCTTTGTTGTGCTCCTGGATCTTGGCTTCAAGTTGCTTCTAAGAACATGCCTGTTTCATCCTTCATTATTGGTACGCCACTTTGAATAATATTTATTCCTAATGGAGTGGAAAAGTCTTCATAAAAGTTTGGAACTAATAAAAGTTCGGAAGTTTTGTAGGAGCAGAAGTCGGAGTTAGAAGCTTGTGAAAACTAGGAGTCTCATTAAGACTAGAAAAGTATATTTCCCATTGCTAAAATTAAAATATTGAATTAATTTTAGTATTTTTGGATTGTTTTTCACTGATATAAAAATTTATTTCCATTTCATTACCTTATTTGAATCTCAGTATAAAGAGTAAACATATATGGTATACATTATTAACCCGATGACTTTTAAGTTCCTATTTTGCTCTTCATTTTTAACCAAGACAGAATATATTTGTATACTTTTTTAAATGGATGTAAAAAACAGCCATTGCATAACTCCATTAAACAAATTTTTATTTTGAGTATCGCTAATACAGTACGTCTTTTGTTTTAACTATGTTCTATATAAGTAAGTTTCAAAATCTGTTTATTCATAAAAGTATGGAGTTTCTTGTCTCTAATTTACTATTTTTAAAACTATATCTGAATAGAAATAAAATAGAAGCCAAATTTTTGTGAGTTTTGCTCAGGGAGTCGGAGTTAGAGTCAATAATTTTTGCGACTCTGGCTTCAATTTTAAAAATAGTTTCTTTTCAACTCATCGAAAAAAGTTGAAAAATTCAAAATTAAAGATGACCTTTTTTTATTACACAAATTCCTTGTAAAGAAACAAACCTCAATTTATGAGTAGAAGATTTTAAAAAAAATTTAAACAAAATGCTTTTGAAAAAATATTTTAGGATAAATTTTGCCTTTGTATGTGTTTTGGCTTAGATTAAATGTTATAGACAATAATTTAAAAATTTGTGATATAATTCTTTTAAAGACAATGCAATAAAGACACTAAATTACAAATCGAAACCAAACATTTTAATATATTTTGTTGATTAAAATAGATCAAACATTTTGCGTTACAACATAAAACAGAAGCGTGTAAGATTCGGGACATCTTTTAATGACTATCTAAAACGAAAATTCAAAAAATTTTAGTCGAGAATTTCGTTAATTTTCTTCAAAGCTACAAGAATTATTTAGAATGCTTTAAAATTTCGCATTCTCAAAAATGTAATCCAACTTAGCACTTTGTACATTCTTTTCTAACCTTTTTTTACAATAAGCACACTTTCTTTGTTTCCCTTTATCATTATTTCGAATACTGATCATAAAATCTAAAACCTTGCCTGATCTTTTACTTGTTCGCCCTGTTCTTTCAGGGTCATAAATTAAAGGTAAGTTTAGATAGCTAAGGCATATTTTCCTTCTAAATTCAAGTAAGGACAGTTTATCATTTTTGAATTTGTTGTAGATTATTATCCACCCATTCACTATGCATGTATCTATAAAACTGGTAAAAAATATTAGTATCATTTTTTCGATTTAAAATTAATTCTACACTTCAATATGCCAATGTTGCTTATTGATACCACCCATGTAAGAGTTGTACTGTTTAACGATATTTGGTCTTTGGACTTTTTTTTGTATTTTGAGGAATATATAGTAAGATCATCAAAGGGTTCAATGTTTTGATGATTTGTTCCTAGAATAACAGAGTTATTGGTATACCATTTCAGGAATATTACTTTATTTTTTTTGTCAACTTTATAACGATAGTTTTTTCGATCTTTTTTCATTTCATCGTTTTTTTCTGAGTGGACAATTTGTTATTTTATTACATCTTACAGTACCTTAAATCTTTACATTTTTTAACCATGTGTGCAAGATCATATCTTGTGAAAAGGTATCCATGTAAACTTCATGCTATACCGAATTTTCGCCTGCTGCCCATTGAAAGAACAACGTTAGCACCAAAGTCTAAATTATCAGAACTGTTAGTTTCAAAGGATAATTTACCTTGATACAAATCCATAGGATAACAAAATCCATTAACTGAACAATTCATTATCCATTGCTTAAATCCAAAACGGATTCCTTTTCATGATATAAATGGTTTTATATTATTTTTTTTCGATAAAAGCGTACAATTTCTTCAATGAAAATATCAAATCGAAAAAATACCAAAATTAGCTATTATTTAGATGATGATTATATAAGGCTTTTATTTTAAAAGCTCTATCCGTTTGGTTTCTGGAAGTATTTTCGTAATTTCGATGAATCTTTTGTGGGACATATCTTTCCTGACTATTTTTATATCAAAATCATCATCAAGACACCAAAAGTGTTTCGTACGATAAATTTTATGGTACCCAGATAATATCAAGATTCTAAAAAACTTTTCCAAACATTTGACTGATAGAAAAAAGTTATGTTGATTTTTTTGATTGGCATAAATTTTTGATTGCTGAACTATAAACTCGTAAAGTTCTTCTATAAAAAATAATTTAAATATATCGACAGATGACATATGTGATACTTCGCGCTTTATTTTACTCATATTTGCATCCATATTTTTTGTACTACTTTGACTGTCAGAAAATATGTGCTTTTCAGTTTCCGATTTTAAGTCTACAATCCTGGAAAGGTTTAAGCCCGTAATCCTCATCGAAAACAGGCGAGTTTTTAACCCACTTTTTGGAATAAGACCATAATCGTTGTATCTGACAATGATGAGAAAACAGCTAACAATATAAATTTTTAAACTTATTTTGCAAATGACTGAAAAATGTTTTTTAGGTGTTGATTTAGTACAAATTCGGCCAATTCCAAACGTAACAGCTTTGATTGAAGATATCACAACCGAAAAATGTCGTCAAGTACGCTCCTTTTTATATTTCATTTTAGTTATGGTGATTATTTATAAATTCATTTATATCCTAAAAGTGTAGTCTCGTTGGAAGGCTTTTTGAATCTGTTGGTTTTATTGTTAGTTTATATAAATAAAAATGGCTATTGCATCACCAATCTAACACCCTAAAATGATGATATTTTTGTAGTATTTCTTAAAATTAAAGATTTTGCCTTATTATTCAAATGTTTTTTCTTTAGGCCTTGAAGAATAAACTAAAAGGTGCCAAAGCGGATCTCATACTACACGATGGAGCTCCAAATGTTGGACAAAATTGGATTCATGATGCGCATATGCAAAGTTTTTAAAAAAATTGTTTATAGATATAAATTTTAATAAAATATCTATATAGATAAGCTACAAATGAAAATAGGTCGATAAATATTAAAAAAAAAAGATATTTTGTAAATGGAAGTTATTTCACCATACACAGTTTCAAGAAATTTATACATCAATGCACATCAGGGACGCACATCCTCAAAATTATTGGGGGCGAATTTTTTTGCAATTTTCAAAATTACTTGTCTGGAAATACCACGTGAGACCAAATATTCAAGCATTCCTTTAAAATAGAGTGTATACAGTGCATAAGTGAATTTATAAGACTACTTTATATTTTTTTTTACAAAATTGATGAAATTTAAAAACTATACTTCTAGCGAAAATATTTTAATTAAATTTACATAACGCATATACACTAGTTTAAAAAAATCATTCGCCCCCCGGATGTGCCCCTGATGCATCATGATTCCATATCTACGCCAAAAATTTTAGCGTTATATGGCGAAATGTGTATAGTAAAAAATAAAGCGTCTAAAGTCTCTAAAATATAAACAATTTTCACTTTTTCGTCTAAAATTTATAAATTTGTTTAAATTTTTATGTAAAATTAATTAATTGAATTCGTATAACGAAGTTTTCGTGATCGTTTTCACCTGGTGAATTTCTTTCATTAATCTTATTTTATTCAAATGTATAGTGGAATAATTCTTAACAACGCGTAATTTGCTCTGCATGTATTGAGCCATGTATGGATAAGGAAGCTTTGAATTTAGAAATAAACACTAAAAATCTTACTTACTCCTTACTTGAACATGATGTTCAGTAACTCGTTAAGTTATATGAAATCTAAAAATTCGTTTTTTTGATTTTTTATGTACAAAAGCAAATATGTTAGCTATTTTATCTTAACTTTTATTGATTTCAAACACTTTATTCTTGGAATTTTTATTCGGTAATTTGAAAATGTTATAAAAATGAAAAAGTTTAGAGCTTAAAATGTTTACTCGACCTAAAATTCAAACGAAAATTGTGAATTATAATATTTTATTGTTCTTTTCTACAATAAGTTTAACTCAAAAATTGCGGTTTATTAACTTGAAGCCTTTTGGCGTCGTAAACTCCCATGCTTTATATATATAAATGTTATCTTTGCTACTTTACATTTAGCTAGACTCGCGTTTTCTGCATTCAAATTAGCAACTACATTCCTCTCTAAAGATGGAATATTCGTTACTAAGATTTTTCGCTCCCAAGATTACAATCCCATCATTTGGCTACTTTCTAAATTTTTTAAAAATGTCCACGCTACAAAGCCACAAGCTTCAAGGAATGTATCTGCAGAAATTTACATTGTTTGTCTGGGTAAGTACGACTTAAAATTGCTATAAAAAAAAATCCACAATTTTAAGTGTAAAAACCCGAAGAATTTTTTAGCAATAAATTCAACTATAAAATTGAATATAATATTGTTACATATTTTTGTCTTCATACGTTCTAAGCGTTATTTTTGTAATATGACATCCGCCTACGTAATTTTATTTATTCTATTAAGCTTTATTATACTGTCTTACTTCTTATATTAAAAATTTAAAAAATAATCGCAAACTCTTTTCTATTAAAAATTACTTAATTCATTGTTAATACAAGAACATGACAAACTGTGATTTGAATAGATGGCTTGAAAAATATCTACAGCCATTTTTAATCATGGAGTTGTTTCTGTTTGAGATCAAATACGATCTTATAAGACTTACACATTGTTGCAATTATAGGAGAGGTAGAAATTTTTAATTGTATTAATTGAATGCAGGGTTTCCCAACGGGTCCATGTTAACCCTCAAGGGTCCACAGAAAAAACTTTGTTGTGCCTTATTTGTTTGCCAGTGTCTTAATTATCTTCATAATCTATTAGGTTTATTTCAAGTAATGACTTTGCTGTCTAGAGAACTTTTTCTGTGACTGTGATGTACTAAGATATCACATAAAGAGTTTGACAGGTTTTTAAATACAATTAAGGGACTACTACTTTAATTAAATAACTTAAAATTATGTTACGCCTCAGTCGTCTACAACAGCGACTATTAATTCTTGTTCATAAAAAACAAACTCATGATTTTCTTTGGTACTATTAGTAAAACAAATTTTATAAAAAAAACGCTGGAATTTTTTAAAGGGAAACCCTGGTTTAATGTATTGTATTTTTTAATCTATTTTAATTTAATTGTATTTACTCTAAAAATATTCATTTTTTATATTTTTTATAGAAATTTGTTTTAACTTATGCATTTGTTAAGTAAAATATATTTTTTTGATAAAAAATGAAAACAATATATAAAAGGCTATAATAACTATATTTCTCAAAATCCGCCTTCCCTATTCCCTCCTACACCCTTCCACATATGTGTCCCGTGTATAAAACATAGACACACATTCTCAAAATGTGGGGGGGGGGGGGGAACTTTTTTTTTATAATCTTCAAAATTTATTATAAAAGAATTTTTGTACAATGATCAATAGCATCAAGATCTTAGTATCAATATATTTTCTACTCTAATATTAGTTTATTTAGTTAGCGGCATGAGCAAGATAGGTTAGATACTGGGTTTCGATAACTCAAGGTCTTGGGTACGATCCCGCATCAATCCTACTTTCCTCATAGTTCGATACAAGCGGCGCAATTGTGCCTTCTCGTTGAAAACACCCCGTGGTACCTCTACCTTAGTTAAACAATACCTTTTTTTATATTTCTTTAACGTTTATTTTGATGGAAATTTAACAATATCCCTAAATTCCAGTAATTTTTTTGCAAAAAAATACATTTTGAATTTTCCAACATTTCCATACTTTTTATAGCAATGAGCAAAAATCGTCTTGAAAAATGTCAGACAAAATATTACCCTTATTCTATATATATATTCATATTTTTCCTTATTTTTTGCCAGGCTATCTCTGTCCCAAAAAAATTGATGCCAAATTTTTGGATGCAAAATTCGTTTTTGATCAAGTTACTGATGATTTTGGAGAAGATGAGGGCTTAGAGTGGAATGAAAAATCTCAGGAGTTCGAAACTTCTTTTGATCCATTGTCTGGTCGGAGTGTTTTAGCTAGAGCCTTTCTAACATCCTCAGATCCTAAATCCATGTTGAGTCGATGCTCAAAAATTCTGCTTTCTTCGAAATCCGAAAAAGATATTTTGACTCATACTTTAACTACAACAGAAATATTTGATTATTGTTCTGATCTTAAAGTTTTGGGAAAAGCAGAACTTAAGGCATTGCTGAAGTGGCGAATTTCTTTGCGAAAAGCATTGGGCATTGATGAATCTGAAAAGTTGGAAAAATCTGGCAAAAAGTAAGCGTCTACGCGCCCTCTTAATTATGTTATACGGATGCAAAAAGTATTGACTATTTTATTTTATTTTTGTGATAAACTTTTCACAAATTCTGTAATGAGTTTTTCTGACTTTTATATTCGTATTTAACGTCTTATATTTAGGTATTCTATTTTCCTATTTCTATAGTAATGAACTATTTCTTTCTCTAAGAATTTATATTAGAAAAAAAGACTTACTTATTATCCTAATATATGAATATGGTAAATAAATTAGTGATAATATAGCTTAGTATAGTAAATATATGAATAACAATATACATCGATATACGAGGGAATATTATTTTACGAACTAGTTTAAAAATATTTTAAAAACAATGCATAATTTAGCCATCGCTTTTTTTAAATTTCAAATGAATCTCAAATTATCCTATATTTGTCTTTTTTAATTTTAGTAAATCAAATGGTCAAGGTGACACCAATAACGATCAAGTACGACCAGAAACGGAATTTGACGAAGATGTTTACTTCGCTAAGAAAGTAAATAGCGCTGAAATCCAAGAAAGCAAACTCTCAAAAGCTGATCGTCGTAAAGTGGACAAACAAAGAAGGAAGTTACTTGAGCGCTTGACCTATAAAATGGACACTACGCATGACATCGATCACGAAAACGATCCAACCAATTATGACGATAGCCTCTTCTCTTTTAAGCGCATTCAAAGTATAGCTGAAGGAGGTGAAATTCTTGTAAGAATAGCTAGCTTGTCAATGTTCATATAAATTTCAATCGATATCATTATATCTATTATAAGATACTTTAATGATCTGACTGACTTATGCAGGAACTCCATAACCCAATTTTTTAATATAGTATTAAACAAAAATCATTTTTTTATTCAGAGAAACATATAAGTAGGGTGGGTAATGAAGGGTAAAATGGGGGGTATAGTTAAAATTAAACTAATGTTTTTGTAATTTACGCTGGAATACAGTTAAAGCAAAAATATTTATCCCTTTTTCCAAGATGTTTTTGAGATTACATGCTGTAGATGCTAGGTGGCATATTTGGTTTCATTGAGAGCTTGGTCCATTCAAAGTTAAAACTTGGCTGCTTGTTGAATGATGCCAAATCGTTTGCAAAAGTTGCGAGTGAAGCTTTGAAAGGCGTTAACGTCATCTGCTGAAGTCATTAAAAAATAAGGCAAAGATGGACAGTCGCTTTGAGAACGTTATCACATCCCCTTAGTACACATAGCACTTACCCTGTAAGCGCATACAGGACTCCATACTTAAAATTATGCACCATGTACTTTTCAGAAGATGTAAAAGAGTTAAGCTAATAATTTTACGATCTAAATACATAGCATACATAAATCATTTGTAAAAAATAAAGAATAACGTCCATTTTCAATATTGTACTTCTAAAACAGCTAACAATTTTTAAATTAAAAAAACCTTCAATCAATTTGCGTATCTCAAGCCTTTCTTGTAGCAGATAATATTCTGTGAATAATTTTAAAAATTCAAAATTATTGTCTATTAGTTTTTCTTATTTTAATATCTTCACAGTTATTTGTAATTTAAAATTTTTGAAGGTAAATGAAATTATCAATAAATTTGCATTAGTTAATCACTGTATATATAAAATTAGATAAATAAAAATCTTCTCCAACCTCTATTCTACGATGATTCATCTCCAAACTATATACTACGATGATTCATCTCCAACCTGTATACTACGATGATTCATCTTCAACCTGTATACTACGATGGTTTCTATTCCATGTACAAATAACTAGTGAGACAATGTTCAACTTTCTGTTCACATTCTGCTAGATGTAAGATTTGATTTACCTCATTCGGGGAGACGATGCTACATAAGTTATTACCTATATACATTATACCTGTATACTACGATGGTTCATCTCCAACCTGTATACCGCGATAATTCATCTCCAACCTATCAGTTCATATTTTGCTAGATGTAAGATTCGATATACCTCATTCGCGGAGAGGATGTTAGATAAGTTATTAATTTTTTCACGATATTAAATAATATATTTTATCAAATAATCAAAATAAAATTCTGTAATCAAAGAATCGAAAAATATTCTTTAAAAAATCAAAAAATATCAAACTTTCTGTTAATATTTTGCTACCTCATACGATGTTACAAAAGTTATTGCCTATACTTTGCAATTTTCACGATTTTAAATATTATATTTGTCAAATAATCAAAATAAAATTCTGTAATCAAAGAATCGAAAAATATTCTTTAAAAAATCAAAAAATATCAAACTTTCTGTTCATATTTTGCTACCTCATACGATGTTACAAAAGTTATTACCTATACTTTGCAATTTGCACGATTTTAAATATTATATTTGTCGAATAATCAAAGAATCGAAAAATGTTCAAATCAAAAAATATTTATTCTTTTTAAATATATCGTTGGCTCCCCTTACTTTTAGTTTCGTATGTGCATAATTTGATAAAAATTAATTATTAAGGACTAGGTTTATCTTTCAATTTTAAAAGTAAGGAGAGCCAACGATATATTTAAAAAGAATAAATATTTTTTGATTTGAACATTTTTCGATTCTTTGATTATTCGACAAATATAATATTTAAAATCGTGCAAATTGCAAAGTATAGGTAATTACTTTTTAAGTATATTTTTAAGCATTTTACGATTTACACATTTAAATATATAATAAGGCTTGCAAGTTGTCTCCCCGGAGGTCTTGCCAGACCTCTGATATTAAAAAGCATCAAATAAATTGCACTTCCTCCAACAGTAAAAATACTTTAATTTGATCATTATTATATTAATTATATAATATATATATAATTATTATAATTAATAATTATAATATTATTATATTTATGTTCTATATTTTATAATTAGAATAACAAAACTCAAAAGATGTATAAATATTATGCATACAATTTTCAATTCTCTATCTAGGCTGATACAAATAATTTCTAAAGTTGCAAAATTAATCATGCTTACATTTTTTGCTTGTATTTAATTATTATTATTTGTGTAAACATCAACCTTCACTTTTATTTAAAATCAGAAAAAAGACATCAGTAAAAAAGTAGCTTTTTCTTCCAAAATGAAATTGTCTTTGGATGAAGCAAAAAATGGGAAGTTACCTGTTGAAGCTAACATAGATGATGAGTTCCTTGATCAAAGTGATTCTGAAGATAATGCTTCATCATCTCCACAAAAAGGTACTCATCACTACTCCCAATTCGCAAAAATGAATATTTGCAATACCGTAAATTATCCATTGTGAACACCTCTAAACAATGAAAACCTTTTCAAAGTCTGAATCTATTCCTGTCAACGAATGTAACTTCTTTATTATGAACACTTTTATTAAGTCCTTGTGTTCAATATAAAGAGGTTTCCCTTTATGAAATTTTTTCTCATTTATTTTGTAATAGTATAGTGAAGAAAATTTTTTTTCAAGTGTAACCTCATACACTAAACATTAAAGAAAGGCATATTTTCACGTGATATTAATTTCATTATGGATTTATTATTATTATAGAGATAGTCTAAAAATATAAATCAATCATTTCCTCTTTGACCGCTTAATAGACTTTGGATACGCACTTACTCTTTTTCCATGAATCTAACAACAGTTTTTTACTCAAAATTAAATCCTATTTTGAATCTCAACCAAAAATTAGACTTATGAGTAACCTTACCTAGATTTTATTTTTATAATATACTTTGGCTTTCCAAAAAATGATCGTATTTGCTGCATGGCTTCTCTCTTTCCATTCTACATTTAAGGTGATAATCAGGGCATGGAGTAATCTACATTGAATACATTGAAGTTATGTCCGTTTGAATTCATAAAAGTAAAGATACCATTGGGGGTTTCCTCCGAGATGGCAAATTGAGCCGCTTTTATTGAACTACAAACCAAGAAGGTTTGATGTTTAAATGCGAATCAAATAAAAGCATATAAAATAAAATAAAATAAAATATGTGTTTGCATTAGATTGCTTAATCTTTTAATTAGATGGCTAAAATGGTTTAATCTGTATCAAAATTTTTGTTTCATGTAAATATGTTCTTTATTTTACATGCGTGACATCTAAATATTATTGGAAATATATGAAACTCTGCAAATGTCTTGATTTTTGAGTTTTCTAATCTATTTTTGATCTCATTAAGAACCACTAATTATTCTATTAAAAATATCAAGTAGTGTGTTTTATTTTGTGATAACATTTATTTTATAAACTTTTTGTTTCCTGTTTATAAGCTTTCTTTTGTTTTTGATTTTCTATTATGTTTTTAAATTGATTTTTGTTATTACATTCTTTGAAATTATCTTTTGATTCTGGATTTAAATATTTTTTTACCTTTATCCAGGGCCGGCCTTAGGCCAATGCAACCTATGCGGCCGCAGTGGGCCCCGCGCTTCTCATTTTTCATTTTGAGGATATATTGTATGATTTCGCTAAAGGCAAGATTCGCAAAGTAAAGTTACTTTGATCGTCATTTTGTGTTAAAGAAAAAGTAATAAAACAAATCCCTTTTCTTTTTTTCAAAATCTTATTTCTCACCTTTAATCTTTTTTTCTACCCAGGGGCCTGCGCAATCCATTTTGCATAGGGCCCCGCGAACACTAGGCCCTTTATCTAAAATGAAAATGTCAAGTTTGAGGGTATAAAAATTAAAATATCATTATTTAGTTTAGATTTTTTGAATTTTTCATGAGCGTTAACACAATAAATTTCCCTTTTTCCTTCTACAAATCCCACTAATTAGAACTCTAAAATATTTTAACAAAGATTTTCGATCTTATGTATAGTCTGATTTATTTATACTGAAAATTAGTTCAAAAATCTCTTTCGCTTTGTAAACGCTGTTTTGAAAAGTTTAAAGTAATTGGTTCAAGTACCAGAGGTTTGGTTGGCCATTTAAAGCACACGCATGAAATATAAGTAAAAAGATTTAAAGAAAATATTGATGATAAAGTTGGAATAAGCAAAACTCTCACATCGATTAATAACTATTTTGTTATTTTAATAGACCCGTTTTATTGTATAATTGCCAGCCAAACTTGTAACTAAAGATGGAATAATATTTAATACCCCAAAATAGTGCTAGTTCAGAATCAGAAAGTGAATGTTAAAATTTTTTAAGAGTTTTTATTTAAAAGAGTTCAAAATGCTATCAAGAAAGGTGGGAAAATAGTTTTTTTCAAATCTGTAAAAATTGAAACTGATGAAAATTATTGCTAAAAATTTCCATGAAGTTAAAAGAAGATGGAACTCTATATATATATAATATATATATATGCTAGAAAGATTTTTAGAAATAAAATTATTTTATTATTAGAAAATGCGAAAAATTTGTTCTGAATCTACACAGTAAGGATATTTTTTATGATTAAAAGTGTTACTGCTACCTTAGAGCTGATCAAATTTGCATCACAATTTTTAGGCAGAATACTAGTAACATAATCGATGTGGATAAAGTTGATGACTTTCTCATTTCCAAAAACAGAGAATCGTTTATTTTTCCACTAATGAAAAATAGAAAAGAAAAATTTACAATTAACGAGTTTTTTGCCCATTATTTACCAAAAAGGTTAACCTGGTTTTCTAAATATGAATGTTGAATATGGAAAACACGTAGCTAAAGAAGAAATTTTAAAAAGTACTGTTGAAAATTTTGATAGGCTTTATAGATTTTAGTGCTGTGATCACAACAATGCAAAAGAAAATACTGAAGAAATGGAAAATGTGAAAAAGAAAAAAACGTATCTGTCTTTAAAAGATGAATTAGAAAAAAATATGTAAAAGAATATACGGAAGGAAAAAGTTCCTCAACAGAAAAATGATCACATTCTACTTGATTAAAATGGAATCTGTTCTTGACAAAGAACTCAACAAAAGACACAAAATTTGTAATTGATTTACAATCCCGTTTAAACAATTCTACTCCAGAACGAGTTTTCCTTCAATGTGTTATTTCAAATTAAAAATAAGGAATAGATTTGACGATATAACTCTAAGCTTTATAATTTGCTAAATATTTTTAAACAGAACATTCCGTTTTATATTTTGAAGATTCACGAACCTAAAAAATTTTAATTGATCAAAATATACATATCTATTATAAATATCTACATAAGGGGTAAATATTTTTTTTCGGAAACCCGGTTCCCCTGGTTGAAAACAGCGTGACCTCCAAAATTTATTCATTTATTTCTTATGATTCTTAATAAGAGTATTTCAGGTCTATACTTGGATTTTTAGGCATGAAAACTTTATTGTTTAAAACTATGTAGTAGTAATAAATAAAATCTATAGAAAAAAACTATGAACCTCAGTATTATACACTAAACTTCATTTCTTGCATTATGTTCTTGAAGTTTATTTACTTGAAGAAAATCTAGAAGAAAGTGATATCGAAGACAAAGTCAATCCTCTTTGCGTTGAACTGGCCTGTGAAAAGGATGCGAAGCTAAAGAGAACGATGGAATCGCTTTATAGTCGACCAATCTTCCAGCTCTTGGGTAAAGAAAAGTCTGAAAAGACAAAATCACAAAGTGCTAACCAAAAAACAAAATTTGCCCGCAAGGAAACTTCTAATGAAGATTCTGAACAAATTTTAAAGAAGTTAAGGGAGGAAGATCTTGAAAGATTTGGTAATCCATTCTTTATACATAATTTGGCTTTTACATAATTTCCAGTCAAAAGATAATGTGACAAAATGGCGTAGAATTAAGTTGGCGCCTTAAGTATAAATATACCAAATATCTATCTATTTAAATGTCCTCTCAATGTTGATATGCGATCCCTTATTGTTTACTTGTTAGCACTTTGTAAGCAAAGATTCAATAATAGCGCTACTTATCTGTAGTTGAGGAAATCATTATGTTTCGGACTTTTGAGGAAACAAAGCTTTCAATCATTCCTAGCACACTTCTTCTTTTGTAACCCTTGTGTTGTGTGTCTTTCATAGTTGCTGGTTGCATCTTTTTAGTTTGGATCATTCAAACGAAAATCATAGTATAAGGAAAAGCTTTTATATTTTTTGTGTAAAATAAGCTCCTAAAATCATTTATAATATGTTTAGGATTTTAAACGTTGATAAAATCTTCCTCTTCACACACACACATATATATATTATATATACATATTTAAGATGATGGGAGCGATGATGATGATAAAAGTAATGCTGAGAAAACTGAGGATAATGAATACTATAGCAATGCTTTGTCAGATGCACAAGGTCTTGCATTGGCCAGTCAAATGGTTCATACCAAAAAAGTGAGGTCAGAGTTGGAAGACTGGTCATTTCATCGGTACGTGATTTAACTGTTTTTGTCGTATTGATTGAATTTATATTGCAATTACCAGAAGTTTAATTAAAATTAACACCAAAAAATCGATAATTACTTAGTTTAAATATTTTTCGGTTAATAGAGATCAACTTTGTATTTTGGTAAATATAAAAAACTTTTTTATATCGAAGAATATACGAAATAGTAGTTCTCGCCTTTCCATATATAACAGATATAAACACTAAGATGATAAATGTTAATATTAGATGTACAAGCTAAGCTGACGCTGTTTAAATTTTACAATGTCTCAAGAAATTTACCAACGATAAATATTTTCTTTGTAAAAAGTTTTTGTTTAGTTTAAAGTCAAAATTATTACATAAAAATAAAGAGTTGCTGCCGAAGATGACCCATAAAATCAATGTAAATAATGATACACTGTATCCCACCATATTCAAACACCTTCGATTTCAGACCTGTTCGGATAACGGAAATATTCGGATAACTGAAAATATTCTTCATGCGAATTTTGTATGTAACAAAAAGAATACAAAAAAGTATTCAGTTTAAAAGCCAAAATACTCTATTTGTAATATTTGAGCAGAAATATTTTTTATAATGTTCGATTTTTAAATTTTGTAAGTAACACTGTACATAATTAATTAAAATGTCTCTTGCTTAAGAAAATCTTAATTTTTTTTATTAGATAATTTAAAGTTTTGCATTAATTTTTTGTTTGATTTTTTACTTCAAATTTCATAAAAATTTTGGCTTATATATTTTTAAATTTTATTTTACTAATTTGCTTTTTAAGACTTTTACAATTTTGTTTTTCTCCTTTTTTATGTTTTTTTAATTCACTGCTACAGGACCTCTGGTCTCATCGTCAGGTGAGAGGACGATGGAAAATTTCTAAGTGGTTTTCCATTTAAAAAAAATTTAATGTGAATGTTTTTTTTAATATCTTAATTAAACATTTTATTCTTGAAGCAAAAGTCTTAGAAAAGTAAATAAATCACAAATCTTTTTGATAAAAAGAAAGCGCTACTTTGTCAAATACCGATTTAATCGACAGCACTTACCGATTAATCCACCACCCATATGAAAGCTCACATCGACCTGCGGGGCTTTAATCACCATTTTGGCAAGCACCTTTGTAAAAAGTTTTTGAACACATTTGAGATTGATATATTACAACTTTTATTCTACGGTAAATATTTTATAAAAATCTATAGTATAAAAAATAATAATAACTAAATTCCTATATTTTTCATGTAACACGATATTTAAAAAAAAGATAAAAATTAACAGAAATTTTTATTAAAATAATCTTATTTTTTATCGTGAGCATTGTTCTCTTTCTAGTATACGTTTTCTTGTATACTTTATTATTATTATTATTATTATTATCTTTTCCATCTTCTGCAGACTTTGTGATTTCTTCTAGATCTTCAAAGAATCCAAATTTGAATCAATGAGCTCATTTCTGTAATCGTGCAAAACTTTAATTACACCTAGCAAGTGTAATACATTTTAAGTAGCGATTTTCGCAAAAATGGCAAGATCTGGCAGCTCTGTTTATGGTGACCATTTTTCTTTCTATTTTATTTCAGTCAATTGTGACCGTTTGTAGACGAGTTAGCAAATGTATAATTACGCCAAAACGTTCTTGATACGAATTCATTTTGGAATCGATAGTTTTCACGAGATGGACAAGAACGCTACTCATCCATTGTGCAATTTATTCACGGTTTTTATACCAGCGTTTAGATCATATCTCATCTATGTAAATATGACATTTGTTTCTCCCTAGAGTGAATATATGTATTCTGTAAATGGTCCTAAAACTGTATAATTCATTGTTTCGTTTTTCATTAGGTTCGCTAACAATGACTCTCATCTTCCTTCTTGGTTTGTTGAAGATGAAAAAAAACATTATACGAAGTCTTTGCCGATCAGCAAGGAGCGCCTTTCACACTTCGAAAAGAAACTGCAGCAAATCAACGCACGACCCATTAAGAAAATCGCTGAGGCCAAAGGCCGCAAAAAACAGCGTCTCGAACGGCGACTCAAAAGAGCCCGAGACAAGGCCGAGCGTGTCATGGCGAGCGATGCAACCGAAGCCGAAAAAATGTCCAACATCAACGATCTTTATAAAAAGGTGAGGTGAAGATGAACATATCTTTGCTATTTTCAATACATAAAAAAGAAACGGTCAATGATATTGATTATGGAGTTAAGTTTCAGAAGCTAGGACGTCACCTTTTCTTGAGGAAATTTCTTCATTCAATTTTTCATTTTGTATAAATGGGAACGGGTGGCTCGGTCAAAAGAACAAAACATGCAATATGCATGTGATTTCAATTTAAAACGATTACCCTTGAAATTTAATCGATTAATCCCCATTATTTATCTACATTAACACTTGTTCAGGAGCTCTTGATTCTCAAAATTAATTTCTCTAACAAATAATAATTTTTACACTTTTCCTCTTATTTTAACTATATCTTAAAAAATTATCATAAATTTAGTAATAGAAAATACAGTTTTTTAATATCTTTTTCAGTATTTAAAGTAGTTTTTACGTTTTATAACTAGCTTTTTATCAGAGAAAATTCAACACTATTTTTTAAATAATTTGTAAATAATTTAAGATGTGCCTTCAGTCTGTTAGAATAATGAGACAATAAGTATTTCATATACTATATACTGTAAACTCCGCATAAGTCGAAGCACTTAAAAAACTTAAACTTATACGAAATTCAAGTTAGGTGAAAGCAAAAAAAGGCAAATAATTTTTTTAATTTTTTTTGAAGTATTCAGTAAAATTTTTGTTTTGACATTTGATTATATTTTTCTAGAACAAAACATTTAAAAAATTTGGACAATAACTTTCTTCATGCTTTTCATTATCGCCTTTATCATCACACAATTTAGAAGAAATTGACTTAAGTTCACCATCCGTCTGAATTTCAATGACATTAACTGCATCAGAGTCTATAGACACATAATCATCAAAGATAGAAGAAAGATTTTTCCATATACTATTGATATGTTTTATACAAATGGAATTTGAAAGTTTAAAAAATTACTTAAAGGTTTCTTCAAGGTTTTCTTCGACATTTTCTGCTTGTGGAGTAGAAAACCCCTTGATAGTTTTTTGCCAAACTTTGTTCCATGCGTTTTTGCACGCTACCACTGCATCCAACAAAGTCCATTTAAAATGGTCTTTCTCAATTTCAGCTGCAGCTTACTTTAACAATCTTACTGAAAGCATATGTAAAATTTTAATAATGTCTGCATCCATTGGCTGAGTCAAACTTGTTCTGTTTGGAGGAAGAAAACAAAGATTTATATTTTTGAGATTGGCTACTGAGTGCGCTGAACAGATATCTACTTTCGAAGATTTCTCTTGTCATCCAAGTCTTGGATTTTTATGCTTACCAATTATGAGTAAAGGTAATTTGTCTGAAGCATCCATGTTCGCAGCAACAAGAACAGATTTTACATTTTTTGCTTTTTGGAACCATGATGTTTTTTCTTAAAAATCCTAGAGATTTTTATGGCAACATTCGCCAAGACAATTCTCTTTCATCGCAGTTATAAATGTCTTGTAGTTTATATTTATCTAAAATAACTTTGACATTAGTTGTACACTAAACACTAACTACTTCCAAGTTTACTCCAAACGATTCGCCAGATTTCAAAACTTTTCCTATACCATGCCTCTCTTTAAACCTGTTTATCCATGATTTGGATATGTTAGACTTGATGACAATTCTTCTGCAAAAAAATTGCTTTTTCTGAAAAATATCCCTACCAATTCTTATGTTTGGAAGAGATTCTTTCTGGCGAAACCATATTAAAAGAGCGCTATCAACATCTTGAAAAGTTATCATTTTAGTTCTTTTCATTTTTAAATTAAAACTATCATCCTTCTTTGAAATAATCATCTTTTTATTTTTATGTCAAATAAAGTATTATGTTTAATTGGAAACATTTCCATAACGTCTTTCTCCTTTATGAAGGGTTTTCTGCACAATATTAAAAATTTCATACTTTTCCTCATATGTACGTATAGAAAGTTTTCTCTTGGACATTTTATTTAGATAACAGTTATAAATAAAATAAATATAAAAAGTATAGTTTTATAAAGCTGTTTTTCATCTAAAAAGCACCAATAATTTTTTTCAAAATAGAAAATATAGGTGAAACAAATATTAATAAATAAATTATGTGAAGTAAATAGATTTGACACAGATTGTTCAAGTTAAAAAATTTAATAAAGGATATAACAAAAATATTTAATTTTATAAATTTAAGTTCAAGAAATATTGTTTATCATTATTTTAAATTAGCCTGCTTTATTACAATGATACTTTTCAATAATTGAATAAACACATTCATTTTATTTTCAAAACTTAGAAAAAAAATTCCACTTTGAAATTATCCCAAAATACTATACAATAAGACTAAAAAATAATTTAAATACGAATATCTAGATTAACTAATTGAAGGCTAACAAATTTATTGTTTAGAATAAACACAAAAGGTGATTTTAAAAAAACTTACAAATGGCAAAGTTGACTCAAATAAAGCAAACAATCATTTAGATAAAAATAGTATTATATACTATTTTTAATAAATTTAATAATTTTTAATTAATAATTTAAATTAATTATTTTTAATAGTTATTAAAAATTACAAAAACGTTTATTTGACTTAAAAAATTCGACGTATAAGTTATTTTAACATTAATAGATATAAAAAAATCGAGCTGTACGAAATTTCTACTTGTACGAAGTCGACTTATGCGGAGTTCACTATATATAGTAAAACCTCGGTATCTCGAACTTCAAGGGACTAACAAAATACTTCGAGATATCAGTATTTGAAGTATTTTTCTCTTGAAGCATACTAAGTATAAAACATCAATTTGTAATGAGAAAAATCTTTGAGAAAAAAAAGTTTTGGGAAAATTTTTTAATTTTTTTATGAAATATATTTAAAAAAAAACAAATTTAATGATATCAAAATTTTAAAATTATTTCTAATTTTGAATATTTAAAGTGTTTAAAGCTTATATTTTTCATCATGATACAATTTAAATAGCGCGATTACTTCCACAACCAGTAAAAAAATTAGTGATGTGACTTTGTTTGAGTCTAAATGCCTCCACTTCAACAGACATTATTCGACGGAGAATCTTCTGGTAGCTCTTCCATATTCTCAGACATTTCAATCAGTTTTGAATGATTTCCATTGCATCGTTAACTTGTGATAATGTAGGCTTTTTCTTCGATAAATCTGTTCCTTCATCAACATCATTATCTTCTTCATTCTCTTCGTTTTCTCCCATTTCTAATTTTCCTTCCTCAATGTCTTTGTCTGTGTTGGATTCAGCAGTCACGAGATTCACATCGATTTAAGCATAATCTTCAATTGCCACACATGAATGAGACGGTTCTAAATGAATGACATCTATGTCTTCTTTCTCACTATCAGAAAAATCTTGAATTTTCTTTTTTGATTAAAAAACTTTTTGACAAGTTTTTTAAACCGAGCAGTAAAAATTTCGCTAATCCATGCCTTTCTGTTTGCGTCGTAAGAAGTAGGAAGTGTTTTTGAAACATCGTGGATTTTTGATTTTCCAATAACAAGAAGAGACCATTTTTCTGAAACCAACATATTAACAAACTAAAACAGTTAGCCTCTCTTTAGATTTTTTACCACCATGACAGTTTGACCCTTTGAACTCAAGGATTTTTTCAGATAATAATCTAAAAAATAACCCAGTTTCATCACTCAGTTAGCTCCTTAAAACGTTCGAGCCACCCATTTGTACATTTGAAATTTTCACCAAGCTGTGAAGCAAAACTTTGCGCTTTAGCAATTAAAAGTGGACCAGAACCTGGTGTATTTTCTTCCCTTGCTTTTGTGAACCATTTCTATAAATATATTACTAACATTATGCAACGTGTGTTTTAATTATGATGCATGCTTTCTTTCATTTTGTAAGCTGTCTTAATTTCAAATCAATCAGTCAACAACAAGTGATCTCAATAAACGAATAAAACAGTTCGTAATGCTAGTGCAAGTATTATACGATATTTAATTATACATGATGGTGTGATGTGCTCTAAGTAGTGAGATTGAAAAAAGAGATAAGTATAAGTTTAGCAAAAAAATATTTTATTTCGAGATAACCGGTGTAAAATTTGAGTTTGGGACCATAAATTTGTTTCGAGATAAGCGGGGTATTCGAGATAACAGGAGTTATTTCCATTTATAATATAGAGGATAAATTCCGTACTGGCTATTCATTTTGACATAAAAGGGGCTTCGTTGATCTTTTACTGTATATATTTATATCAGGGGCGACTCTTGATATTTTACCATAGGCATGCAATTAACATTACATTTTGTTTATCTCCTCCTCCCCCAATTTTTATTATGAAAAAGATGAACAAAAAAATTAGTTGATTGGTTAAACAAAATATTTTAAGAGAAGAAGGAGATAACGAATAAGTCTAATTAACCTTCTCTTAAGTTTTATTTTAACCTTGCTGCTTTGATAGCAAAAAATATAAAATTTAGTTGAAAAAAAATCTTTTATTAAAGTTTTATCAATAAATTAAAAATATATTTCTAAAATAAAAAAATTTGAAGCAATTTATTTTACTAAAAATTAGGCAGTCTTTTATTGTATTTCGTCACAAAATTTCAGCATATAGAGAAATAATATCGATTGTTCGAAGCAATAATTGAGTTTTATAAGTATCATGCATGCTTACAGAAAGTTTTATAACTAACATGCATACTCACGTAAAAGTTAAAACATAGATAATAACTATAGTGGTGGTATTCGGCTAAAACGAACTGATTTTTAACTAGTGAATAAAGGAAACCGTAATTCACAGTTTAATTCAAATTAAAAAATTATGATAAATTTATAAATATAAATACTTTTATAAAGCTCTATAAATATAATATAAGCTTAATTAACACCTACTTTCCTAAAGTTCCTCCATCGATTGGCTGAAAAAGACTCATAAGGTCGAAATATACTTTTAATAAAAATAATTGTTTAAATATTTATTTATTTACAACAAAAATTATGGCACTCCTTCAACCTTATCCTGCTTTTATAAAGTATTTAAAACATTATAGCATGTTTTTTTAATATAAAAAAGGCCATTGCTTTATTTTCATGTTCTGGTACTTGTAATTATGTACTAATAAAATTGGGTTTCATTTTTTTCGGTTCCTTGACGAACTATTTTTGTATCTTGTGTATATCTATGGACTCATGTCCACAATAGGTGATGAACTAATCGGTTAACGAAAACACTGTTATTACCATCACTAGTAAAACTATATGAGGAGTTGGAAGCAATCATTAGATGGCTTGCATCTATTCATATTCTTTCAATATTTTGATCATACATCACACACTACATCTTATATATTCACAAAAAAACTGAAGATGGAAGCAAAGATTGTACTGCATCTCTGCTTCGTATTCTTAATAAGTATCTATATAAGTAATTAATGAAACTTATGTTTGCTGATTCCTAAAAATTTAATTTTTTGCCCTATTTTATACTCTAAAATATTTATATTACATAAAATTCTATACTTTTTAAATTGTTGAATGAATAGGCAAGCCATGTCAAAATCGATAAAGCGAGAAATACAAAAGTATATGTTGTCTCAAAGAAAGGAGGTTCCAGAAAAGTTGGAAACAAAATGAGTTCAGCAAAGCGTGGGAAAATCAAAAGAGTCGATCGAAGAATGAAAAAGGATTTGCTTAGGCATAAGAGGAGAGTGAAAAAGTTTGGCAAAAAATCGCGGTGTTAACCAAAGTCACCATTTTTTAATGCAACTATGGACGTGATAAGAGTTCGATCGAAAAAATCCTTTATTTTTTTTTTTAACATTTATCATGTATTAAGTGAATATTTTTCTCTGTGATTAATATTTTGAAATTGTTGTTACATACATTTTTTTTATTTTTCACAGCTACTTGAAGATTTAAATTACTCTTAATTTAGAGAAGAATTTGCAATTAAAATTTTATCATATTTTATCAAATTTTAAATTGTAATTTTTCTGAAGTTTAGATTCTTTCCATTGTAATAAAATATAAATTAATATATTCCTAAAAAAATAATCCTTAAAAAGCGTAGAATTTGTAGCTATAGCTTTACGAGTCTGAGTGGAATTTAGATGTAACTCCATACTCATTATATTTATTATATAAATAAAGAAAGGAATTTGCTTTCCATTCTTCAAACACTCCATAACGTTTTAAACATCTAAAATCAAATAATAAAATTTAATACATCTAATACAAATTTCAATTTTATTCAAACTTTTGTAACATCTAATAAACATTTAATTGATGTGTATCTGGTCTGAAGACTTTACCAGCAATATATAATAACACATGATTTTTCATTGACCATGAGTCTGTATTATGATCTGGTTATGAAGATTACTATTGTTATTCTATTAAAACAAAAGAATAGAAATGACTACTAGTCAATGTCTGAACGTCTACATGCATTAGTATAATAGCCTTTGTGATTTCAAGCCTCAACGAGCAAGGTCAATTTTACAAGAAATTGTAGAATGTTTTTGATGTCTGGACTGCAAAAAAAGTAATAAAAAAAATTTTACCTTTCATTTTTCATCATTTATCTTGTATTTTGAATTGTTCTATTGCAGGGCCGTATCAAGGGGGGGGGGGCAATTGCCCAGGGGCGCCATTTCATTGCCACTGACGCCAACGCAGCAGAGCTTGAGATAAAAATTGAGAACATTCAAATGTTTTTGAAACCCAGAAGGAAAAACCGGCAAACGCTATGGAGTTACTTGGTTTCCTGTCCTCGCACTCAGGACTCTGTCCGAATCTACAAGTGGCTCTGAGGATCATGCTGACAATTGGAACTTCTATTGCATCCTTTGAAAGGTCATTCAGCAAGCTAAAACTTATTAAGTCCTACCCAAGAAGCACTATGGGGCAAGCCCGCCTCCAGTCTGGCTCTTATGAGCTTTGCCTCATAAACAACTATTATAAACTTATAAAATAAACATAATTTTTTAATTGTAATAACTATTGATGAGTTCCCCTAAAAAACGTAACTTATATAAAAAATGAAAGAAAACATTATATTTTGTAGACAACCAAACAAGTGTTTGAAATATAAATAATTTAATAAAGGGTTCTGTTCAAAATGTCCGAAATCAACAAGTCCAGTGAAGATTTTTTCGAAAAAATTAATGTTATTTGGGTGTTTATTTTTAGCATACTATTTTTAAATTTATATTTATTGACATGCAAACTATCTAGCTAAATTATTAACTAATCCTAACTAACTTTTTAAGGACCAAATGGTTCATAGTTAGAAAGTCTCATACTGAGAATCCTCAACCGACTGACCTGTAATTTCCCAAAGGCTTAGAACTATGGATTAATGTGAACCCAGAATTTTTGAGGCTCATTTTTTGTTCTAAATTTCAATCTCACTTACTTGAGTAGACCAAAAAATATTATAACACGAAACCCTGTCTAAATTTTTCCGCCCAATTGAAGAAGTGAAATTCCCATCAGGTTCGGAATGATCCATGTGACTTGTATGATGTCTGCCCATTGAAAATATTTGCACACTTTAAAAAATATTTTCATGGTCCATTTCCAATAATTTTTCAATTTTTTGCAACCCTATATACAGATACTGGGTAAAACAATTATATTAAAAATAAAGAATTAAAGACGCTAAAAACTAAAACGACTGAAAATGATTTTCTTTTTCATATAGTCTATCTCTACGATGGATTTTTTGATTCTTCTCTATAGCTTAATAAATCAAACTAATCAAGTCATTCTTACAGTTTTTATTTCCGTATCACAATTCGATGAATATTTTTGTATAGTATTCACATTAGCAAATAACTCAATGAACTGCTTGATACATCGATGAGTTTTCATTCTCATCAGTGACATATAAATCAAAATTTAACGTCGTTTTGACACTTATTCTTTCCATAGCCTACTTCTACATAAATGAGTATTTTCTTTAAAATTCACATATGTTAACTGCAAATAAAACTAATTGACTTTGATTTACTCCTCTTCTTCATCTATGTCACAATTTTCGACAATGCTTTTTGTCAAAAACAAATTGTAAACATCTTTTTTACAATAAATAGTAGATGAACTGCCACAATCTGTCATTTTTAGTCAAGCCACCAATTTTATTACGTGGCATGAAACTGTGTTTCATCTCAGACTATCTAAAATTGTTTTAAAATACTATGTATAAAATGTATATATTCTTCCAAAATAATTTGATTCAATCAATCTTACGGAGAATATTTCTTCCTTTAAAGCTCTACATTTGAAGCAATCAAACAAGTTAAATTTTATTCCAGAGTCACCGATAATGATTTGAAATTTGCTGCTACAGAATGCAGAATGTTAGCCTCCTACATATACACCCGTGTGGTTATGCAGTTACCCGCAATTGCGGCTAGGGTTGAGCCATAAATTACAGCTGTTATATATCAATCGATATATATGAATATCAAGTGTTTATAAGAAAGTTGATTTTTTTGAAAAAGCACATTTACATATGGATATTGGATATATGCTATCATTAATTAATGTGAGTAAAATATAAAGATGAGAGATTTCAATCTTTATTTTATCTAGTACATTCATGATTCGCCCATATGAAAGTGTAGATCTGTATGTCAGAATGGATGTGTATAGTTGAAGAAGTGGGTGCACTTATTTATCAGCTGTTGTGGCTTATCTTTTTTTTTAAATATCATCTTTACTACACCTTGTCTATAAGTTGGGGGTCAGTGGCTGCGTCACCTTCGCTGAGTTTGAGATTATTGAGTCGTTCCTTCAGACCGTCTTTCTATCTTTTGCGTTGTCTTCCCCTACTTCGTTTCAACCACTTTCATGTCCAGCGTTTAACGTACATCGTCAGTACCACCTGTTTGCTCGCTTTAGCACTGCTAACACGCTTGTCGTAACTCTCGTTTTTATTCTCACTTCTTCATTTCTTATTCTATCCTTCAGTCACTCTCATCATTTTTCTAAGCATCTTGATCTCGGTTGTGGCTAATTTCCTCTCATCTTTCTTTTTCAATATTCTCATCCATATGTCAATACTGGTCGAACGATTGTTGTGTATATCTCCGCTTTGTGCTTCATTGGCATTCTTCTGTGACTGATTTTCACCTCTTTCCACTTCAACCAGCTAGCATTTACTCTGACTTGAACATCTTTACAACTCCCTCTATTGACAATTTGTGAGCCAGAGTATTTAAAACTTTTTACCTGTTTAAGTTTTTCTACATGTCTATCTTTAATGATTATCTGATGTTCTTTTTTTGATACAAACCATAAATTCTGTCTTTTTGGGATTTATCTTTCTAAATTTCTCTAAAAATTTTTTTCCCACTTTATCGTTTTCTTTAAGTTGTTTCTTATTATCTCTGCTCTATCCAATATAACTTAAATCATCTGCAAATAGGAGTTCCCAAAGGTCTTCTTTTCTTAGATGTTTTGATAATTCATCAACAACCAACACAGACAATAATGGCCTCAATGCCGATCCATGATGTAGACCTGTTACTAAAAATTCTCTTTAAATCCATTTTGCCATTTTAATAACTGTTTTCGAGTCTTTGTACATTTTTTGAACCAACCTAACCAATTTTTCGGATACTTTTTTTTTGCCCAAGCACCAATACACTACTTCTCTGGGTATTCAATGCTTTTTCTAAATGTACAAAAGCACAGAAAACTAATGAATTTCCTTCAATATTTTTTTATATTAATTTTTTTGAACAAAATTTGAATCTATAGTACTCTTTCCAGGCATAAATCCACACCGTTTTGGGTCATCTTGCCCAAGATTCCAGTAATTTCAGTCCGTGTTCCATTGATGACACCACGATAACTACCAATTTCCCTTATTTTTCCAAATGGCTACTAATGCGCTTTTCTCCAATCTTCGGGTATTTTTTCCTCTATTCATACCTTTCTTAGTAGATCTATCATCCACTTGCAACTTTCATGGACTCCAGCTTTCAGCATATCAATACTAACCTGGCTAAATCAAGTTGCGTTATAATTTTCCATTTTTCTAATTTGTTTCATTTCTTCAATTCCTTCAACTTTGAGCGCTTCTAAGCTCTTCTTTTTATTTGCCATATTCAAGAGTTTTTCAAAATATTCTGCCCCCACCCGTTCTTAATCCCTTTCAGTGTTAAAAATAATTTTTACCTTTTCATCTTTGATGTTTCCAATTTCTTCCTGTCTTGCTTTGGCCATTCTGTAAATTCGATTCTTTTCTTCTTTAACCCTATTAGTGCTGGGCAAAATTTGTCCGCTCAAGTGCTGGGTGTAAAGTGCCCCCCCCCCCTATTTTTCTCAGATATTAATAAGTTTTTATAAATATTTTTAATGTTACATATATATTTAAACTATGCTGAATTCAGTGGTGATATCCATTTTTTATCAAACCTGTCAAAAAATTGATTTATATTTGACAGGTCATCTCAAAAAGGAACTTTTTATTTAAATAATTATATAAAGTTTTTTACACATGTATACCCATTTTCAAATATGCTGAATTCAGTGGTGATATTCATTTTTTATGAAAATCAATCAAACTGTCAAAAAATTGATCTAAATGTGACAGCTCATCTCAAAAAGAAGCTTTTTATCTAAATAATTATATGTTTTTTACACATATATACCCATTTTTAAGCATGTGTAATTCAGTGGTGAAATTCATTTTTTTTTTATGAAAATCAATCAAAACTGTCAAAAAATTGATTTATCCCAAAAAGAAAGGATCAGGCACGGTTTTTTGAATTAGAGATTTGCGTTTAATAGAAAGTATAGGGAGGACAGATTTAGAAATAAAGCGCAACTTTATTTCACTATTTTGAAATCCAAATGCAAAAACAATCTATAAATGAAATTGACATTGTTGATTTGATATGAAAATGCGTTTATTTCATGTAAAATTTGAATAAATGTTCTCGAAGACAGACTTTAGAAATAAAGCGCAACTTTGTTTCACACTTATAAGTATCTTGAAATCCAAATGCAAAAACAATCTATAAATGAAATTGACATTGTTGATTTGATATGAAAATGCGTTTATTTCATGTAAAATTTGAATAAATGTTCTCGAAGACAGATTTTAGAAATAAAGCGCAACTTTGTTTCACACTTATAAGTATTTTGAAATCCAAATGCAAAAACAATCTATAAATGAAATTGACATTGTTGATTTGATATGAAAATGCGTTTATTTCATGTAAAATTTGAATGAATGTTCTCGAAGACAGATTTTAGAAATAAACCGCAACTTTATTTCACAATTATAAGTATCTTCAAATTCTAGATTCAAAAACAATCCATAAATGAAATTGGCATTGTTGATTTGATATAAAAAATATATTTCATGTAAAATTTGAAGGTATATTTTATTAAATATATTTCTCATCAATCAAAATTTTGATTGACATTTCCCAAAAAGTAACCATGATTTTAAAAAAATTTAAACTATAAAGTTGTCTTCAAAACTGTATATATTTATAAATTTTCAAACGAGTATATAATATAGAACCAAAGTTATAAGCTTAACTAGAGATAGTCAGAATTTTGGTGAAAAAGTTTAACTTTTGATTTTGATTGACAGATTTAGACATGAAAGGTCATTCAACTGCCATGAAAATGGTATCAAAAGTTGCAGCTATCAATTTTAGAAAATGTTACGAGGCATGGTAGAAAAAGATCTAGCCAATTTGGTACAAGAGAAATTTTAGTTGAGGGGGGGGGGGGGCTAAAATAGTCCCTCCCCCGTCACTGATAGGGTTAATATAGCCAAGCTGGAATGATTTTTTACAGGTTTAAATTTTAGTTCAAATAAAGGTGCAGTCTTAAAGTTCATAACTTGACCTTTCATTTGGTCTATCGCGCGATAAATTTAGTTGAGAAACACGAAAGTTGCCGGCATTAAAAGAATTGAGTATTTTAAGTATTTGCAAGTAAAGTAGAGTGCGCAACGAGGTTGGATATCAATATCAAGAAAATTAATTGATTGTATGTTCTTCGTTAAGGAAGCTACAAATTTACGACTACGAAAAGTCTAGCTAAGATTACTCAGCATAACATTTATATTCTTGTAAACCTTCAAAATATTTCTCAACTTAAATTTTAGGATTTTGGAAATTTTCAAGTTATTATTTCAAAAGTTTTAGTTAGAAAAAATTTAGTTTATAGAATATCTGACAAAATTGAGATAAAAATTTTTTGGATTTTGAACTTTAGAAATTTTGCTTCCGAAGATTTACATAAGAAAATTTGAACAGTTTTTTTTTTGGATATTTAAAATTTTTATGAAAATTATTATCGTAAATTTTGGTAGCAGAGATTTTGATAGCGGAGATTTTGGAAGCAGAGATTTTGGTTAGCGGAGATTTTGGTAGAGGAGATTTTGGTTAGCGGAGATTTTGACTCGGTACCTGAGTTTCGATAATTCAAAGTCATGGGTTCGATCTCGTATCAAACCTACTACTAGTATATACAAACTAAGAGATAAAAACAATGAAGTTTTCAAGGGTTTAATCTATATGTGTTGATATATTATATCGGTTTTACCCATTTTCGTTCAAACACTTTTTTTCTTGGGTAAATTTTCCTTATGCAGACAAGTCTCGTTCCCGTTTTTAGTCAGTTAATTCTGGTAAAAAATGTGGATTAAAAGCGAGTGTTTACGGTAATTAATATATCATTAACTATACCTGTCAGAGATAGCTGTTCAACGAATTTATCAAGAGTAGACTTCTTAGAAAAATAGCTTAATCTGGTATGAGTTGTCCAAGTTGAATAGGTGAAACTTTCTTGTTATATGGCAGATTTATTAAATGAAAGTGTATTCAACAGGCAGACAGACCGATTCATAACTTTTATAAATCTTAAATTCAAAAGTAAATTTTGGAGACTAACCTTGAAATTTTTAGAGAGCAGAAGCACTTTCGCGGGTAATTTGAGTGAGGAAGTGGCAAACAGTAGGTGCCTTCGCTCACTCATTTGCATCGAATCGCATCTTGGCAGCATGTAAAGGAGTTGGACTTCAATCAAACCAATTTATTTAGTAACAAGGAAACATTAAAATTGAGATAATTAATACTAAAAATGCAAATGAATAGCACTATGATTATATAATAGTTAATATATATTACAGTAGAAATAATATATGCATAACAAATTTCTTGTAAACAAAAGTAATTCTAATTTTATGCAAAGTATATTTACATTAAATTGATATTATTAAAACAAAAGTAAAAAACACATGCACAGATTTTAGACAGTTTTTCAAGATATGAGTGTTGATCGGAAAAAACAAAATGAATGAGTGAAATATCTATAACAAAGTTGATTATTATTATTATCAAATAAGAAAACAAAAATTCTAGAATTCAACAAATCTAAATACAAAAATAAGATATCAAAACAAATAAATTTTAGTGCTAGTAACGCGAGTGTGTAACAAGTTTGAAGGCAGAAACATGGAGTAAAAGATTAAAAATGATAATAATGAAAGTGTATAAAGGATATGTTTACGATGAGGGCAAAGGTTACAAGAAAAATGTTATATTGCAGTACATAAGTTAATAAATAAAAGGGAAAAATATTGATATAATGCGCGTATTGGAAAAATTGACAAAAAACACTCACACAGAGAAAGAAGGCTTAGCACGTTTTGATTGAGGTTTATTATTGTTATTGATAGAGTAAGAAGAGTGCTTCACCAATACGGTTGTTGGTAGAGGATATCATTGTGAAAATAAGCATTGGAAGTCGGGCACACTTTTTTCCTTTGATGATGAAACCTTGAGCAGGAGGAAGGTGCGGCCAAACCAGTTTTCATTGTTTTGGAATTTGCATCACCCCCTTGCTTCTCTTTGTGAGAAGTGAAAGTATCGGTTCCCACCTCTTTGGCTGAAAAGGAGTTGGAGGCGGTTCTATCACGGGGACGAAGATTCTGCGAGTCTTGCAAAGAAGTGCCCGATGACTTTTGGGCATTAAGTTTGATATAGGGACTGGTGCGGTTCATCAGAATGACGAAGTTGTTGGCGTTATTGTTGTCCCAGTATTCCACACCGTTGACTTGATAACAAACACAAAAAATAATGGACGTGCAGTCAGGAGTACTTCTAAGAACGCTGTCGAAGTTTATGCGGAAGTTAAAGGAATCGTATACGTTTCTTTTAGCAGAAGCTTTTTTTGGGGGCACTTGAGGGTGGGGTTTGTTTGTAGGGAGATAAGAACAGGGGACATCAGTACATGAGAACCAGGTATTAAAAGTGCATCTGGCAAATACTCTCTTTTCAAAAGCAAGATTCTTCACTCGGATCAAAGAAACGAAGGAATCCTTGAATATCAAGACGTTTTCCAACGCTACGTTGTGGGTTTGGAGTTGATGAGAGAAGCGTTTGTAATTCGCTACAGGCTGAGATCCACATAACTTCCACTTAAAGCCACCGTTGGCGGAAAGAGAGTAGGCACTATCACTCGCTCTGCACCGGGAAGAAGAGTTCTTGGCAGGGGTTGCGGGCGTCGGAGTGGAGGTAGTGAGGTTGTTCTGGAAATCTGAGGAAGCGTAACAGTTATTTCTCTCTTCGTTTCCAGCATCCTGGATCGTGGAGAGTCTGTTCAAGAGGAAGAGTGGCGGCGACTCGCTCGGCTCCTCCATAAAGCGAATCGTGGTCAATGTCTGGCCGATATCATCCGCGAACTTGACAAATTTTGGCATCTTATTGTCCTTGCTACTCGTAGCCCTGCTGGAAGCGTCCCCCGCCTTCTCTTGTTGTAAGGGCGACGAAGAGGCCTGGCAACTCTTGCGGAGACACGACTTAAGCATCGTTAAAGGAGGCAGGATGTACGAATAGGACTGGCGCATGGAGGAGGTAAAGAAGGCCGGCTTCGCTGTGAGGGCAGACGCGCGCCGATTACTGCAACTGCCGTGTATTGCACTCGCCGAGTCTGGGGAGAAGAAGGCAGTGTCTTGGGAAAGGTGGACGATGGAGCTGACGGCGGGTGCTGAGTTGGCCTGGTGGTGAAAGGAAGCGGAGAGGGAGTCTACCTGATGCATTGACCAATGTGTGGGAAGGATGTGCAGGAAAATGGTAGCGCACTGAGTAGGAATCTGATTCGGTAGAGCTTTTCATTGCTGCGACTCATTCAAAAGAACTACACTTCTTTCGTGCCTAACTTGTGAAGACTAGTTTCTTATTTCAAAAGTGAAGGGCCTAGAAGGACAATTGAAGAGGTAGGCTGAGCGAGTACAGGGGAGTAAGAATGGCCGTGTTTGCTATTTGACCCTTAATGAAAACACCACAGTTCATTCATTATCCTTGAGATTCAAAAAAGAACACGTTAACAAAGATTACCATACACCTCTATGTCGAATGAAAAAAATGTTACATTATTTTAGATAACAAACAGAATTAAAAGGATAAGGGACCTTTACATTTTATTAGAACACAGTAATGCTGTTAAAAGTACCGTGGCCTCAAAAGGGCTACGTACTAACATGCAATATAACAAACTTAAATATAATCCGCGTAAAAAAATGCACAACCTTCAAGAAATGTCTCTTGTTTTTTTTAATTGTTCTGGTGATCAAAATTGGATTTGTAGAGAATGGGCATATTTCGAACATAGAATTTACAAAACACAAGACACATCTATTTTGTTATTTGTGTTTTTACTCCCATCTCTCCCATTTTCTACTTTCGTAAATTGTGAAAAGTAGAAAGCGTCAATCTTAGAAAAGCAAATTTGAATTGTTTTGGAAACAAGAAAGAGGTGGAAGTAAACACTTTGTAAGAATCGATAAAGCAAATTAAAATAGGCGAAAACATTTATAAAAGATTTAATCGACTGATAATAACACAAAAAGAAGAAAATTAAAAAAAAATTGAATCACCTGCTACCACCAAAGTGATTTTAGCATAGTTGGTGGCGTATTAATCAAAATAATAATAGCAGAGATAAGAAATACCAAGGACATTCAAGAACAGAGGCAAGACGCATATTATGAAGGATTTGCTCAGCTCACTAATTAGCCGTAGAGTAAGTCGAATCCTGTTTTTAGTGAGAAGTATTAGATACCATTGTAAATGTCATTAAAGGATTTGCGAGTACCACAACCTCCTAACTGGTACGTTAAATGTGGGAGTAACATCTTCAAAATTGACAAACTAAAGCACCAATTCAAACACAGTATCCTCGCGTGAAAAACGCTCAAATATTAACGGAGTAATATAAGTCAGAAAAGACACAAAATATAGTACAACTGTTTTCATCAAAAAAGGTGGTGTGAAGGAAAGGGCATTTCTTCAATGCTTAGTTCGAACAACACAAATTATTAATCGCTGCCTTTTATCGCGACTGCCAAATGGTTGCGGTCTAAATTTTATATAATGTTAGCAGATGACGTAAGTGGATGGAACTACATTTAGACACTGACCCCGTTGACGTTCAAAATACCTTTGCAAATCAACTCAATCGTTACTATTAATTAATTATTTCTTCAATGCTTCAAATGAACTGCTACAGATGGCCTGCATATTTTCAAAAGTGCATGGAACATCTCGCTTACTTCAACTCTATTGGCTTCATTTATAAGGAAAAGCATCAAAATACTTGACATATTGTGGCTTTTTGAAGAAAAAAACCGGAAAAAGAAACTAAAAAAATGGAATTGAATGAATAAAGACAGTCATGATCTCCCGAATTAAAGAAGTAAAAATGATATAAATGATAACATTCATTAAATTTCTTTTGTGCACAAGGATAAATTTATATAAACGCATATAAAATCGGCAAAAAAGACATTTGAATTTTGCAAAATAACTGAAACATCGAGTGTATGACATTCGATCAGTTAGGAAAGTTGAAAAAATAAGAAGATATTGCCAAGTGTCATGCAATGTAGTGTGGCAGTACAATAAAAATGATAATTTCCATAAATATTTAGAATTGATATCAATTTTAGTCAAAATTATATAGGAAGTTGATGTTATTGGAAATTTTGGTGACATAAAATGTAGAAAAAACGCATATGCAAGTAAATTCAAATTTTTCTAAAAAATATCTTTGAATTTGGTAAAAGATTATCAAGGAAAGACTTGATTTTGCCAAGAATCAAAAAAAGTTTTGACATCCAATCGAATTCAAGTTCGTTCAAAATATTATATAAAATATTAGAAATTTTGTTTTATTGTTGTCAACAAAAACACAAGATTTGGTCAACAATAAAAAAAATTTGGTCAACAATAAAAAAAAATTTGGTCAACAATAAAAAAAAATTTTCTCAAGGCGTGTATTCGAAATATAAGTTTAATATAGATGAAATATGAAGATTTAATTTTCTCGCGGAATTTCGCGCTCCCGGTCAATTAGGCCTCTAAAATATATTGATATTAATATTTCCATGAAGCCGAATTGTCCCTGGAGATTTTTTTCATAAGTACAAAGTTTCAATAAGGAGTCATCACATCCAACCCATCTTCTATCAGTCCATGAAAACCTTTTCCTTGCTAAGCAAAGACGTTTCCTAAGTCAAAGAAAGAAGCTCCTTAAAACCAATGCATATTAGCAGAAAAACATCCTAAAAATGAGCACAACCTATCTTTGTTGACATACAGCCACCAGCATCCTTGATAACACAACACTAAACATATATGGTGAAACAAATTTTGTAGTTTAACAGAGGGGCTGGTCAACTCGCACAAAAACATTTTTACCAACTCACCCCAATTATTAGTTGGTTCGCTAGTTAATTAATTAGTTAGTTAGATAGTTAGAGTTGATGCTACAAAGGAGCGACTTAGTTGGCGTACGAGTTAACTGTAAACCGTTTTACATTGTTTATATTTTTTAATGAGAAATGATTCAATAGCTCCATCAAATTTTTTAATTATTTCCTATCGGACTAAAATATGAGTCTCATAAAAAGAAAACTTTGACTTTGAATATAAAAAAAAGATAAAACTCTCTACCCACAAACGAAAAAAGTCTTTATTCCTTCCCAGATTGAAACTTTCTATGGCAAGGAAACGATTCAGTTTTGTAAATAAAGATGGACAAGAATGCGCTGCCCGAAAAGGTAAGCACACAAAAAGTGAAGAAAAGTGGAGGAGTGGAAAGAAGCAGCGCAGACAGAAGATATAACATTTGAGAAACGCATGATGCGGTTGTGGGGATACCGGGAACTTATATTTTGAAGATAAATTTTAGCACAAATTACGCAATAAATCGTATACTTTATTTGAACATTCGAAAAAAGTTCTTATTATCAATATGATGATTATTTGACAAATCTATCACATATTTCATCATCTCCTCAAATTCTTCCGTGCTAAAAATAAATGCTAGCAAAATGAAACACATTTCGTCACAATTTCCGATAAACCGACATAGATATCAGGATTTTCTCTATCTTTCCATCTGTTTAGAAATATCGAAATATCTACGTCAGACGCGACACATTTGAGAAAGAGGAAAGGATTCGAAATGACAGCCGATCAAGGCGCAGAACGCGAGCCAAAAAGGCGTGTGCTGCATTGCATACGCGAAAGTGATAAATTGCAGGCTTTACTGATTGAAGGCACAATCAATACTCATGATTATTATTATTATTATTATTGGCATATATATCTTACCATCAAATGCAAGGAAATGTATTATCAAGCACGCGCGCACACACACAACACCTTTTTTTACCACATTTCCTATTGCTTACCTAGATAAATGGTGATGATGAGTTGTGGAGACACGAAGGACGCGGCCTAGCAGCATTTGCGAGAAAAAGGTTGCAGAACGCAACACCACTTCAGCTAAGGAGGCAAAAATGAATAGAAGAATAAACGCTAAAATACTCATCATTCATACGACTACTACGATTAGTCAGTTCTCGTTGTTAACACAATTCAGCCTACTGGTAAGTGGGTGCTTTGATTGGGAGAGATGTTAACTGTATGAAAGAATGAATCTCAAATTGTTGATGGTCAGTGCGACAGTTCATTGAATTTGTGTTTTGGATTAATGTTAGTTAGTTTTTAGGATTTATAACTAAATATCTTGTAAATTAAACATGGCGCGTTCGACGAATTGTTGTAGAACCACTTTGACGGGGCCGCTTTCATTTTTTTTTGGATTAAATTAAATCATGATACTTTTTTTACTGTCCAATCTTTTTAAATGGCGTCCATCTACTAATACCATAAATTTTGATATTCTTCTTATTTTGTACATAAGGATACGTTTTAGAGCACTACAGCGAGAGAAATTCTTAACCCCAAAAGCATACCCCGCTTGCCCGCAAAAATATTTATGCGAGTACCCCACAAAATCGACATTAATTCTTTACACGCATTTACTTTCAAAGCGTATCAAAGATATTTGTAATTAAATATAAATTCACATTCTGACGAAAGAATTCTGGTTGAACTTGAAAAATGTTTTATCGAAAATATACTTCATAATTTGAACATAAGATAAAAGGAATTTTGATAAGAAGTGATTGATATATTTTTGATAAGATTTGCTAGTGAAGTGTATTTTCCTTGTAATATGCGCACTAATATTATGTAAATTACGAGCCCTAAAAAACCAAATGTATATTTGAAAAAGAAACACATGAAATATGAAGGTTAATATGGAAAAAGATGTTAATTAATTCAAAGGCATATCTTACTTTTTATACAAGAGGTAGAGAGATGATATAAATACTAAAGAAGCCTATGCACAACACTTATCACGAAACCTTGAATAGAATCAACATTAGAATAACATAAATTCCTCTTCTTAGTCCTTGTTACTCTTGCGGGTATATTTGGAGGCATACAAAAAATATATCAATATTGGGTACATTTCGTTTTATCCAATGTTAATATTTATTAAGTTAATTAAAGTATACAACAATATATATATTGTTTGTTTATATAAAAAATTTACATTATGTGCTGTTATACAGGTTCTGCTTTTAGTAAACAAAAAGAAAACATTTTTGTGTAATAGTGAATCTTTTGCAGTGCTTCTTTTTTATTTATGTAAACACTTATTGTACATAAATTTCATTTTTTATTAAACGAATTACATTATGACTTCCATCTTGATTGTAATCTTCCTTTTGTTTTTTACACAATCTTTATTTTTTTTTATTTGTTATTACTTTTCAATAACATCTTTTATTCTTAAAAATTTTTTGGTAAAAATTACGAAAAAACATTTAAAAAATGATTAAACACTATAAATATCTATATATTTATAGATTTTAGCCCATATAAACAAAGGTTATTTTTAGATTATTTACTTTGGCAAGCAAAACGCTAGAGAACATATAGAAAGGTGCAAAATTCTTCATAGACAAATTGGCTCAAATTAGTTTCATGAACCATATAAAACAATACAAAAAATTTGAAAAGGTGTTCATCTTTATTTATTACCTATATTTATTTTTTAAAGGCTTTCAAATGTTCTTGTTATTTATATTGAAGAAACTAGGTGTTTAAAACTTAATTAATGGGATTCAATGTCATTTAAAAAACCATTGTTTTACCGAAAATACAATGAAAACAGTTAGCTAAGCACAGGGCACAATGAACGAAAATCTTGTATTAAGTTAGGTGTCAATGAAACATCAATATCAAACCAAGGGCGCATATCGATGGGAACGGGCTGGATCGCATCGCTACCATACGATGAGAATTAGGGTTAAACAACCCATTATTATTTTTATTGTTATTACAGTAACATAAAAAACTGGAAAGGAAAAGTGAAATACCATTTTCGTAAAAGACTAAAAAACAGAATTAGGTAAGCAGGCGACATTCAGCAACGTGAAGGGGTTGAAAATGAAATACAAAAGTATAATACGTTTACGTCACAAATTTGCATTCATTGAGAATTTATTAGTTGGTTACGTAAATTGAATATCATAGACGATAATACGTTTTTTAAATCGCTAAAATTCGATTCAAGGGTATAGTAGTTTTCTTTGGCTTTGAAATATCACCAGAACGTGCAAATTGAAAACAAAAGTTCTGGGAGTAATCGTTTTATTGATTTAGTTGTGAAGCATGCAGGGAACACTAATTAGAAAGATTGAGTTGGAGCTACATTTTCTATATCATTAATTGTATCTACTCACGTCATAGACAATGTGTAGTGAAAATACAATTTGAGATGAAAATGAAATTATTCAATTCGTATAGAACTTATTATTTGAAAGACGAAAAATTCAACAGTGAAATGTTCCTTCGAAAAAAACTTAAATCTTCACAAAGTAGACAAATAGGAAACTTCAAAAAATATAGCATAAATCATTTTGAAACATTAAGAAGTCTGGTCTCGGCCCGTATACCCATTTAAGCAAAACGCCAGCCATACCTATCATTCTTTTGTTCTTTTATCTGCCTCTACTACCTCCTCGCGCCAAACCCATCATTTTCCTTGACCGTTACAATTTTTAGGGTCTAGTTGCAATATGGCTACCTTTTTGCATTTTTTCTATTGCTTTGTGATTCCTTCTTTGCTGATAGTTTGATACAAGAAAGTGTCAAGTGTCCACTATCTATTTAGAGGTGATGGAGTGGTGAGTGACACGCATATCATTATAAAAAGAGATTGTGAAAGGAAATATTGATTGATACTGTAGATCCTTAAACCTTTACAATAACAAAATAAAGCAGCATTACGTCAATAGAATGAATAACCAATAATATAATCAGTCTTTGAAAATCGTGAGATGTATAGAATCAATGAATAATAATAAAGAATACTTTATTAATACAAATGAAACCTTGATTTACTCTAATTTATTGAGTAAATATGATTTAGTCATTATTGGAAAGGGGTATACAATTAACACACAGAAGCATGCTCGAGGAATTCTGAATACGCATTTCAAATATTATTTATTACTTAGAGCTATGATTCCCAAACTGGGGGGGGGGGGGGGGGGGGGGGGAGCGTGAGATGGCTATAAGAGGGGCGTAAGGCCATCTGGAAAATATGACTATTTAGCAAGAAAACCAGAATATACCAGTCACGTGAGTGTTGCAGTTTATGTCTGTGATTGTGTGTGGTGTATAAAACTATGATTTATGACGTGATTATATTGTTAAAATTTATCTTGTTGACTGCATTGCAGTCACTGTATCTATAGTATGTAATTATCCCTTACAGAAATATCGGTAGCAAAGAAAAGGAAGTTTGTCGACGAGTACATAAAGTTTGGCTTCACATTTACCGAGAAAAATGGAATTCACATTCCTCAATGTGTCGTTTGCCATGCAGTTCTCAGCAATGACGCCTTAAGGCCTGGTCGCCTGGAACGTCATTTGAAGACAAACCATTCTGCACTGAAAAACAAGCCAAATAAGTTTTTCACAGCCAAACTTCACGAGTTAAAACGAATGAAGCTGGACACCACTGGAGCTTTTCATCAGGAGACATTCAAAGTGGTTGAAGCATCTTACGAACCCTCATTGCTTATTTCAAAAGCAAAAAAAGCTCATTCAGTTGGAGAGACTCTTGTAAAACCATGCTTACTGAGTGCTGCAGGTATTGTGCTTGGAGATGAAAGTCAGAAGAAGTTATCAAAAATATCTCTTTCTGACAACACTATGAAGCATCGGATTGATGAGATCTCATAGGCAAGTTTGGAGAAAATAACATCTCGCTTTTTTGCAATACAGTGTAATGAAACAACTAATGTTGCCCATTGTTGTCAGTTACTTGTTTACTCACGATTTATGGATGAAGGAACTTTGAAAGAAGAAATACTTTTCTCAGCAGAACTAGACACAACATCAAAGGCTTCAGATGTGTTTGCAAAAGTTTCAAATTTTTTTCAATATAATCTCTCATGGGAAAAGTTAGTCGGTGTCTGAACTGACGGTGCCCCGGGAATGCTGGATCACGTTCTGGATTCGTGAAGTTAGTCAAAGAAAAGAATCAAGCAATAACTGCTACTCACTGTGTTATTCACAGGCAAGCCTTAGCTGCCAATACTCTACCAGATGAACTACCCTTGTCACTAAACTTGGACATTAAAGTAGTAAATTTTGTGAAAAAGAGCTCTTTAAATTCTAGGCTTTTTACACCTTTGTACAGATTTAGGAAATGATCACAAATCTCTTCTTTTCAACAAAGAGGTCCGTTGGTTGTCCAAAGGAAATATGCTGAGTCGCCTATATGAGCTGAAGGATGAAGTGAAAGTTTTTCTACAAAGTCAAAAGAAAGAAAATTTACATGATGCATTCTCAGAGGAAAAGTTCCAGCATAAACTAGCATATCTTGTTGATTTTTTTTGAGGCAATCAACAACCTAAATTTGAAGCTTCAAGGGAGGAATGCAACCATTATTGCACATTATGAAGCAATCAATGCTTTCACGGAGAAAATCCAACTTTAGAAACGTAAAGTACAAGCAGGGAATTTCTCTTCATTTTCTCATCTCAATGAACTTATGTCTGAAAAGAATGATCTTGAACAGTATGGTGCAGACATGAAGAAAGAAATTTTATCTCATTTAGACTCCCTTGCTGAAGAATTTGTGCACTATTTTCCAGATATTTCCATGGACTATTTGGAAGCTGATGCGAAACCCATTTAATATTAATGTAGACTTGCTGGGCGATCATCGGCAAGAGGAAGCCATAGATTTGAAGTGTGACTCAACTGCGGCAGATAATTTCCAGACGACCATGAAGCTGGAAGAATTTTGGGTGAAATATCTCCCTATTTACCCTAAACTTGGAGAAGAAGCACTTATTGATCCCCTTTTCATCAACTTTTCTCTGTGAAGTTTGTTTCTCGACTCTTGTTGTACTGAAAACAAAACAGCGAAATCGACTGTTCGTGGGAAGTGAATTACGTTGTGCGTTGTCCTCTTTGAGGCCTAGAATTTCTGATCTAGTGAAAAAGAAACATCATCGATCCCACTCATAATTTAGTTTAGCTAAAGAAACTTTCAATTTTTTTTAGTGATAGTGTTGCAAGTTCCCTTTAATATTTTTTATTTATATAAATATATATATGGCAATTTCGCCATGCATGTGCATGAACACGTACTAATTATTGCGGCACAATAAATGGCTTATGTTTGTATTACAAATGAATTTATTTGTCTTCATCCATGTGCACCAGGCAGGGATATATCTCCCTTTCCAAAACTTCCTAAAGATATAAAATTATAAAATGAAACTATTATGAATATACAAAGTTTATTATATTATGCATATCTTTTATATATGCTCCTTGGATATGAGGGGGGCGTGAGGATTTTATGGAAGTCAAAAGGGGGCCGTCAAGCAGAAAAGTTTGGGAACCACTGACTTAGAGTGAACCATTGAAAGATACAACTACCCCCTTCTTATGTGGGAAATAGGGTGCGCCAATAAAAAAAACCTGAAAAGCATTCATCCCAACTTCTTTCGAACCTACCACTGGTCAATGAGTTTCACTCAATTTTTTACGGCGAAAATAAAAAAATATAGAGAATACTTTCTGGGCCTAGAGAAAAAGAAACTCAAATGAAAAAGCTCTTAAATGATGTATTTGCAAGTCATCAATATCACATATAGATCAAATATCACAAGTCATTAATGACACAGTAAAAATTCATGCCCATTAGAATTGATAGCAAATTTTTAAATGTTTTTTTCTAATTTGTAACAATTGAACTGTATTCTATGTATACATTTTTTTTATATTTGCCGCCCCAGGCATATGCCCACACTGCCCCTCCATATATGAGGAGTCTGATCAAATTCCTAGTTGTGTTACTGCCTCCGATCATCAATGGACTAAAATCGAAATGACTATTAAACCAAGTGAACACATAATTAAAAAAAGTTTTAAAATATCCATTTAAAGACTTATACTTAAAACAAGAAAAATACTATCGAAAACCTACTCACAAGGGAAACAAGTCATTTAAAAATTGAAATAAAATATCAAATTAATTCTACAATTAAAGGAAAGGAAAATTACATTTATAATCAAATTTTAATTTTGCATCTACATAAAATTTAGTTAAATTAAGTATTTTTTAAAAAAGTTTTTAAACTCCGTTCGTTCTAACTTCGCATAAATGCTATAATTTATCCATCTGTTTACATGTGTAGACAAGTGTTCTTAAAATCTTAAATTTTTATTTTTTTAATGCTAAAAAACATGTTATTTTAGGACGCTGCATTACTATTATATAACTTTAAGTCTAAATTAATGATATATCCACGAAACAGGAAATAATCTTCAAATTCAAATACTATCAATAAGGTCTTTTTATATTTTAATAGTTCGTCTTTTTTGACGAACGGGTCCCTGGTGACCCAGGTATAGTGTCCTTTCGATTGCTAAGCGGGTCACCGGTGACCATCCACTTCTTTTGATGTTCACAATCAATTACTCATTTTATAACAAAGTATTTCCAGGTGTACTTCTTTTAACGTCATGAAAGAAACACCACGTATATTATATATTGCATCATTTTTTTAAATTTTCTCTTTATTTATTGCGTCGCTATTTACCACATGGTAAGAAATCATTTATTATTTCAGACGCATGTGTATAGTTGTTTTATTTGTTTTATGATCAAAATTTTTTTTTCTTTTGTCTGAAAAGATTAAAACAAAGGGGTCACTCACTAGTGACCCATTAGTACATTGCAAATATCTATGCTCTAAAAAACTCTCATACCTAATTTTTTCAAATTACTAAACTCTTTTACTATTTTTTTATAATTCAAGGTTATTAACACTATTATTTAAATTAGTTTTTAAATCTTTAACCTTTTGTAAAAATTATTTTATTTTGAAGAAAAAAGATAGTTTTGGGAACTTTGGATTAGGTGACTGGTCAAAACCTCCGAAAGGCAAAACGTCCAAAACTAAAACGTCGAAAATCAAAACATGCCAAAATCAAAAAAGAATTTTTAATCTTCTTTCTAGATATTCTGATTATACATGACCGTTTCAAAATATTATAACACTAATCAAAGCTAAGGAAAAGAACTATATCAGTTTTTAGATTTTTTAAACAATTTTTTTTGTTTTTTTCCAATTAAAAATGTATTAAACGCATGTAACTTAAACGAACAAAAATAAAAATGCAAATTTATGGTTACATGGCATTTTATGCAATTAACAATTTAGTTTATTCAAGCATGAATTTATTTTTCTCATTTTTTTCAAAAGATACTCACATCGGTTTCTAGTCAAAATCCCCAAAAACTAAAATCCCCACTTCCAAAATTATAGAAAACTAAAATCCCCGATATTAAAATTCCCAAAACTAAAAATAACATGAGCCAATGATATATTTAAAAAGAATAAATATTTTTTGATTTTTAAAGAATATTTTTTGATTTATTAAAGAATATTTTTTGATTTTCGATTCTTCGATTACATGATTTTATATTGATTATTATTTGACAAATATATTAATTAATATCATGCAAATTGCAAAAATATACTTAATAACTTTTGTTTTTTTTGTATGAAGTATATCAAATCTTACATCTACCAAAATATTAACAGAAAGTTTTATGTTTTTTGATTCTTTAGAGAATATTTTTCGATTCTTTGATTACAGAATTTTATTTTGATTATTTGACAGATATATTATTCGTGAAAAAATTGTAAAAATATAGGAAATAACTTATGTAACATCGTCTCCCCGAATGAGGTATATCAAATCATACATCTAGCAAAATATGAACTTACAGGTTGGAGGTGAACCATCGAAGTACACAGGTATATAGGTAAAAACATCGAAAAATACAGGTTGGAGGTGAATATTGTAGTATACAGGTATATAGATAATAACTTATGTAGCATCGTCTCGCCGAATGAGGTATATTAAATCATACATCTAGCAAAATATGAACTTACAGGTTGGAGTAAACCCCCCCCCCCCCGGATGTGCGCCCCTGTTTTAAAAATAAACTTAGGCAATTAGGGTTCTTTAAATTTGGAAACTATCGTCAAATTAATTCGATATTTTGCATCGCTTTCGTACACAACATGAAATATTACATCATAGAAGGATTTGTGATCAATTGCACACTACACACTAACAAACACAACATGATATATTTTGATAACGATTCAAACAATGACGTAAACTTATCATACACTTCAAATACTTTGCTAGCAATTCGGTGCGAATTTCTAACATGCCTATAATATTCGGAGAGTAAACGCGTATATAAATGGCTGCCCAAGGGACTTCACCTATATTTTGCGCACGTAATTATGAAACGAATAAGCATGATGGATGTTGCATGAATTCTACACGAAAGCCATTCAACAGCATCCAAAACTCGTCTTCCTGTCATTTTTTTCAGCAATTGAAATGATGCTACGAAGCATTCCTTAGCGAATATGCTGTTTGGAATTTTCGATAATCCCAAATTCAACGAAAAAGATTCTAAAGTCGCGAAGGAGGCAGAAACAAAGTATGTATGTTCTTAGCCCATTTAAGACCAATGTTTGTAAAGGGAACGCAGACGAACTCTTACTTTCAATAAATAGGAATCACTAATGTCGTCGGACTTGTTCGGTCGTAAACGAGTACTCCCTTTATTTGACTCTGAGGGCCCAAATTAGTAAGAATCCTTATTTAAAGCAAACGGTTTTCATTTCATGGCACACATTTGTTAAATTGGAGCGTCAAGGGTTAAAGTATATGACTTTTTTTTTCGAACAATAAGCAACTTCTCGTCTCAGAGAAAATACAGTCGATTAGGAGTCCTTTTCGCTATTATAATCCTAACGATGGGATTTTATGGGTATTCATCTAATTGTCGAGCTAGACTTTCACAAGCATTTCTGTTTATTTTGTGAACCCAAAGGCAGAACAAAACATCTACATTGACGAGTCATTAGTGACATAATATGGTTGTGGAAGAACAACTTGTAGCAATTACAGCAATCAAGCAGACATCGCTCGCTATGTCAGTAGCTCCACGAGATCACTGTGGGTGCTTTCTATGTCGCCGTATATGCTCAGTTTTAAGATGAAAAGTAGAAATAGGCTCAGAAAAAGTTGCAATGTCGAATAGAGGAGTTGACGTTATATAAGCTATAAATAGCATTGAAAGGACAAAGAAACAACTCAGGAATAGTTAAATAGAGCTTAGTTAAACTTTCAAAGTTAAGTCTGTGATGCTAACAGGTGTTATACTGTACATTAAGTATGCATTCGTAAGATCTAAATGTTACTTCATTTATAGTCAAAAATTTGCGAAATAGTATATTTTAGATATTTAGACCATATAGGCATTTATATTTAAAAAAGTTATCGACACTAGAGATACATAATATTTTTCTCATAAATGAATGATTACTAACCTTGAACTCAAAAAGACTTTAAACAAAGTTTGCTTTACATTACCCAACCTCAACAATCTAGTTTTGGAATGGAGGAAAATTTTCGAGTTGAAATTAATGGCAAAAATTAAAATTTCAAGGTTAAAGATAAAAAGATTTGGCATTGCGACATAAAAAGTAACATTATCACCACGTGGTGAAAATTAAAATAATAACCAACATCATCTTACTAATGCTAATTAATGTTGCATTAAAGATTCAATGAGTTGTTATATAAAGGTGAACAATCAGTTGTCTACCAAAATTAATAAAGACACACAAATATGCATTGAGAAAAAAGTTCCGCAATCAAAAACGCACATTCGCCCTCCTTCATGTGATTTAAAGGGGGATAAAATTTACCCCTCCCCCCCCCCCCCCAATAATTTTAAGGATGTGCGACCATGGTTTATATGTGTTTACTAATTGTCGGAGTGGGTATACTGTATAATAGATCGAGAGAAGGAATCCGCTTAAAGCCTTTGTAGGTGTTATCTATTCAAACAACAGTTCAAAATGTTATCAAATGAAAAGGTACAGCAGAAGTTTTTTTATTCTTGGGTATGTGATATCTGACCCAAATTAAATGACCAATTGTCATATATGACCATATTTGATATCTTGCTTGAAGGGACTATTAATTCAAATATAGGCATAATGGCTTTAGACGAATTGGTCTATTAGATCAATTTGCATTGGCCGAATTGGTATTAGACCAATCGTACAAAACCCGTATGGGATATATATTAATAATGTCCATGTTAATATTTTAGGATATCTCTCTGAATATGTAGATTGGCGTCCTGCAAGAGAACACGAGTTACCTGCAGCCAATATTTTAAGAGGGGATTGAGTGAGTTGTCCACATCTATTTACATGTGCGTGTAGGTTTTATCATGAATAAATGCGAAGATTAAGACACTGAATAAAACCAATGCATTAAGCTTAATCTGACAGTACATTCCAAAATTGATATGAAGGAAGGAACGTTTTATATTTATCAAGTATCATTGCAATTACATATCTGCTACAATGCTTAACTTGGGAATTTCGTGAATAATGTATCGATTTCGCGTAATAAAATGGCACTCCAGTTATTTTATAAAATGCCTAGGAATTACACGAAATCTCTAGGCATTTTAGAGAATTCCTCAAACTCTTAATGGGGACAGTGATTAAACAAATTCGTGAAGAAAAGAATTTAATGAAATCACTGGTTTCACTGTCTTATTGATACATTTTATAAACAGATCTTTCTGATGCTGTTTATTTTACAAACGGTTTTTTTGCTGTCAAGAACAGAGTGCAATATCAGAACTAGCATTACCTATGCGTTTCCAGAGCAACTACAGGCCAAATTTTAATAAGACAAATTTATTTCATTCTCAAAACATGAGTAAAAAAACAACAAAAAAAGTTTAAATTTCTCAAAATGACATCAAGTTCTTGATGATAACGAAATCACTAAAAACACTTATCTACAATTCCCTACCACTAGGATATAATACCACAAAAATTTATAATTTCATATTTAATACGACTCAAAGAGATTAATAGACATTCTATTTCAGTAAACCTTATTAACCCATTAAGTCCCAATGCTCCCATTTGGGAACATAAGTAATTTCATCTTCGTCTGCTTTTTTCAATGACTTTGAATATAAATCGTCTGCGTTTTTTTAGATATCGTCTGATTTCTATGGTACTTAAAATGGGTTAACCCTTTTTCAATTTTTTCTCAATGAATTTTTATATAAATTAAGCACACGATTTTTGGATACTCGTGTCCCATTGTGCCTAAAAGGGTTAAAAAAAAACAAAATTTCAACACAGATGTCTCTCCATTTATTTATATGAAAATCAAATATAGTGTAAATTTTCTTATAATTTGTATACAATATTCCATCTGTTTTACATACTTCTGATCTCATACACAGATAAATTCCGGTATAAAAGGGGTTGTCTCACATCTCCATACAGGTGTGGTTTTGGTAGACAGTAACAAAAAAATTTTCTTGAGGTTTTGGGAGATATCAAAATTTGTGGCAAATGAGTTTTACAAAACTCATTTTAAAAATTAATTAGTTCACATTTTTGACTAACTTTATAAAAAATAGCAATATATGTAACCTTAAATATAATAAAGATGTAACCGACGATATAAATATTATATTTTACAATTTTATTTTAACAGTAATAATATAAATTTTTGTAAATCTATTTTTTAATTTATTTTATTTCTTTTTTTATCATAATAGTAGAATGGCTTTGATTTTGCCAAATACAATTCAAAAATTAAGGTCTAATGACATTATTTATAAAAATATTTATAATTTTTATAATATTGCGTTTACTTATACAAAAAAATCAATTTACGGAAGTTTAATGCTTATGACAAAAATACTAGACGATAAATCCTAATAAAAACAATCAAACTAATGAACTAATATTGAATGTACAAAACTAACAAATTTCAGGCACCATGGTCGGTGCGAAAATAATATGCCATAACAGGAGTGCAAATATATTTAACATACCCAGTAGGCACTATATAAGTCGCACATGTTCAAATCCAGTTTTCACTGAAAATTCCGAAGACGATAAGAGAGTGTATAGAATTGTATACAATGAGATATAACAATTCTTTGATTTATTTTCATCACTATGCTTTTTGCTTAAAAAGTTCTGATCCCATTCTCTGTAATGGCCTTAAAGCAAAAATGAAATAAGCTTATTGACCATTTTAATCGATTTGAATCTAATTACGAATGCTTTTGCACGTGTTTTTTGATGAACCAATGTAATTGCAAATTCATATATTAAAATCTCATTTAGAATCCAAACAAAAATTTTACTTTAGTCAAAACAAATTATCGAAAAATTTATATACAGTAAACTCCAGATAACTCAAAGTAGGATAAGTCGAAATTTCGCTTAATTCAAAGTAATGTGTTTTGATGTCAGCTTATGCTTTGAACTTCAGTTAACACAAACACGAACTTCAATTATTCTCAAAAACAATTTTTAATGCTGTGTGTGACTTGGAGTGCATCATGTTGCTAAATATTTCAAATGCTTTGAATAAGTTTTAATGAGAAATCAATAGATGTCTGAATAACGCATGTATTTATTCAATTCGTTGTAGAACATCTTCAGCACTGAGATGTGTAGCACTAACAAATTATTTGATTAATTATTGACATGATTTATTTAAGCGGGGAAGCACGAAGTGTCGATATCTTTTCCATGTAATTTATCATATTTATGTATATAGTCGTTCTTGTTTTTTTATTGAAAAATAAAATATATTCAATATAATTTATTCTCACGTTGTTTTATGTTTTTTCTCCAATTTGCTTCTAGTTGAAATCCTTTTGGAGAAAGTGGTAATCTCTGAAAAACTTTCACGTTAGAAGGGATCTGTTATTACTCATATGGGCTAAAATTCTTCCCGACCCTATATCGAAAAGTCTATTAAAAATTCAAACTACAATATGCTGTTCGAAAAAACTGCTAGCAGTTACTGCAATAAAGTAATCTCCTCTGCCAAAGCTATCTTTATATTCTCGGGTGGCTTGTATAATGCGTTTGCTCTTTTATAACTCTCCTTTTTATTCTTAAGCAAAAATATTGGTAAACTCTCTTCATCATTTATTACTGAATGCTTAGTGCTCTTGTTTGCTTTAAGTTATCTGAGAAACAAGTTGGGTCTACTTCGCGTAATATGAACTTGTGTACATTTTTCTCACACTAGATCTCTTATTGAATCCCTAAAATTTAGGTCATCAATGTCACCAATCATTTATAAGATCTTTGGTTAAACTGTGCCACTTGAAATTCATCTGGTGTCCAGGTCACGTTGCAATTTTTGGAAGTGAATTTGTTGACTATAGTGCGAAAAGGGTGCTTTCATTGGAGTCCACTCTCTCTCTCTCTTTCTTATTCCAATCTCTTCTTTAAAACTTATAAGTCAAAAAAAGCTTCTGTTCTTTGGACCGAAAGACTCCTTCTTCGACGTATCTTCCTTTTAGTCCTTCTTTTCTGAAATCCTTTTATGAAAAATGCAAAGACCCTCATCACATCTTATTTGAATGCCCAAAAAACTCATTTTTTGTCTCACAAATTTATCGCTTTACTTTATAAACAACTATCGATAAAAAGTCTAATCGATCTTAACCTTGCACTCAAAGAATACCTTAGTTTTTATTAAAAACATTGAAAAGTTTTGGCTGAAACATCCTCCTTAGTGGTTTGTTTTTCCTTTGTCTCAGTTTCACCTACCTTTTTTCTACTTTTGGCTCTTCTTTCTTTCTTTCTTTCTTTCTTTCTTTCTTTCACATAGCTGGCATCTTCTTAACATTTTGTTCAAGCTAAAGCAAGCTTTCAAACTCTCCCCAGTTTATGTCAAACTCTGCAGCTGTGTCAATTACAACCAACCAAACAAGTTGTGCTCCCTTAAATTAGCGCATGAGCAGTATCACAGAACCCGATCAAAAAATGTATACATTTAATAAAATTGCGAACATCGTAATACATGTAACTGTTAATTCATTTAACTTGAAAATTTTGATGGGTCCCCAAGATTCGAGTTATTGGGAGTTTACTGAATATAAAAGCGATTATATAAACATTACATTATCCAATTACCGTAAATCATGAAATTTTCACGAATGCGAATATATTAACTCGTTAACTACTAGATTAATCAGACGATATCTAATGTAAAGTAGATTTGTATTAAAAAGCATTTATAAACGCAGACGATTCATATTTTTGTAAAGTCGACAATTGTCGACTCAGATCGTTAACAGGTTCATTTGAAACTTCGCTCAGAGAAGAATAAGTATAGCATATGAAGATATTTTGAATATATGATTGCTCGCGAAAATAACACTACGCGAAATTTTTTTAACTCCTAAATCCCAAAAATTATTGGTTTTGCCAAATAAAATTCAAAATTAAAGTTTAAGCACAATATTTACAAAAAATAGACATAATTTTCACAATCTGTAAAAAATATTAAGTTTTTTTGTGTTAACAAGTGGAATGTAACATTCATCAAGTTTAAAAAGTACAGAAATGTAATGAACTATAATGGAATGTTCGATTAATTTTACTAACAACAGCCTAAATAATTACTGAAGCACTAATTCCAACACTCAACCAGGGGCGCACATCCGGAGGAATAGGGGGATGCAGACTTTCGAGTCAACATCATGCCAAGGCTGCTCCACATGTTGATGATCCACCAGATTTTTCTCATTTTCTTCACAGTGATTCTATTTCTCTTTCTGTCTCCTTCTGTTTTTCTCTTCCGCTTTCTCTGCTAAAACTCAATCACTAAAGCTCTCCTCTCTCATTCAAGCTCTCTTCTCTTGTTTAAGCTCTCCTATCTCATTCAGCTCTCTTCTTTCTAATTTGTATTTAGAGTTAAATTATAAATAATTCTATTTTATCTCATTAGAAACTAGTTTTTAGCGGAATATAAGTTCAATATTTTCAGAACCTTTTTTCATGATACCAAGGTTTAGCTATTCAAATTAATCACAGATTTTTGGTAAAAATTTAGTTCCATTTAGTTCATTTTGCAAAAATGAAAATTTGTGTTTTTAAATGGGAGAAAAGTAGTTTACAATCGTTACAATTTTATATCAATGAATATTGTCAGACTCGCATTAATAAAAATTTTTCAACAAAGGTCACTTTTAATCTTTATCAGTACGTTTGTTACATTTTGTAACATTTGAAAACATTAATTTTTTCAAGTCAAGAATTTTTTTTTCAATAGCTATTTGCGAATGAATATTTTGACTAGCTATTCAGTTTAAAAGCAAAAATACTCTATTTGTTTAATATTTGAGCAGAGATATTTTTTCGATTGTTAAATTTTGTAAGTAACACTGTACATAATTAATTAAATCTTTTTTTTTTAAGAAAATTTGTTGATTAATAATAAAAATATAATATCGAAACTATTTATGACAGCTGTCAGAATTTTATTTGTAGACAGAAATAGTCAAAAAAACGCAATGATTTGTTCTCGTATACTATGATTTTTATGATTTATGTTAGTTTAAATGTTTTTTTTTATGATTTTGTGTTCTTAGACTTAAATAATTTTATGAAAAGTGATTAAACTACCGTTTTTTGTATACTATGATTAAAGTGCCGATATGCCTCCTATTATTTTGAAATTATTCTGAGAACAAACAGTTTCATTTTAAAATAGTGAAAATTGCTTTATTAGTTTTGTGTTAATTATGTAGCAAATTATCCAATTTTGAGTAAAAGGTAAGGGGTAAAGGTACAGTGGGTGTGTTTTCTTTGACAAGGCACTGATGTACAGCTTATGTCAAACTATGAACAAATTGGTATCGATGAGGAATCGAACCCAGAGGCTTCCGTGCTGAGTCCATCATCTCAACCAACCTGCGATGCCACCCATAGAGTATGCTGTAATGGATACGTCAAATTAGATTTCAAAAAACTTAAGTTATGTTGTAAAATTTTTTAGTTTTTGTTGAAGCTCTATAACTTTTTCTGATAGCCTTTTTTTCCTTAAAAGTTATTATAAAAGGCAAATCATTGCAAAAGGTTAAAAGTTGTTATTTTAAAAACATGTTAACCAATCGTTGTTTGGTTTGCCTGCCCCTGTTGTGAATCATACATGCTTTCCATACATTTTCAAACAGTCTTTTTATTCCACCTTATGATGTTTTTATCAATCCCTTGACATTTTGAAACAGTTCTTGATAAGATTTTTAATTCTTCCTTAAATTTGATATAAAAAAGATCTTCTTGTATTGGAAGATTTTTTTCCCATTTAAGCCAAATACCATTAAAATTTTCAACATATTTTTATAAGTCCTATTTTTGGAATTTTTGATATAGCAAATAATTATGCGCTATCTTTAAATTTCTCATATTGTGCGGGATTACGTTAAGAATGATATGTTTTTAAGATATTAAAAGACACCACATTACATTTTTTTTAGCTCAACATTATTTTTTTAAATTAATTGTTAAGACGACATCAACGGTTTCTTTTAAAGATGTCAAAAAAACAATTAAAATTAATTTGTTTGAAATTTTGTTATTAAGTAAAATGTACAAATATAAAATAAAATTTTAGATGGCCTAAAATCAAAATAAGTAAAATAAATTTAAAAAATATAAGCCAAAATTTTTATGAAATTTGAAGAAAAAGAATTAAGCAAAAAGTAAAATTTAAAAAAGTTGTGAAATTAAAAAATTCTAAAAACAAATTTTCAAAAAACTAATTAAAATAATTCTAAAATTAAAAAAAAATTTTAAGCAAAAATTTATATCACTTTTTGTGATTTTTTTTTTGACAATGTAATCTTATAAATTTACATATGCTCTCTTCTATACACTCTATGTTAAAGGATTGCTTGAATATTTGGTCTCCCGTGGTATTTTCAGACCAGTAATTTTGAAAATGTGAAAATAAAAATTCACCCCCCACCCCAATAATTTTGAGGATGTGAGCCCCTGCACTTAACTAAGTAAATTATATCCTAATTACACAAATAACAAATAAAGCAGCTAAATAAAATAACTTACTGGATTACATTAATCTAAAAAATAATAAACTAAATCACTAGAAATAATAAAAAAATAATTACATTTGGACATCTAGATATATTTGAGCTGATAAATGACACCATAATAAATATATAAAACTACAGTCTGATGTATCTTGTATGTTTATAACTTATTATATAACTATTTTGACATAATATACACCCAAATATTTGTTATGGCGATAAATTTGACAAAAAATGGGAAAAATTATTTTGTCCTTTTCGAAAATTTTATCGATTATAATTCGTATATTCGAAATCAGCATAACGATAGAAACAAAAATATCTATATAAAATTTATAAAAATTTTAAAAATAATTCGCGATCCCTGGGAACATCTGCCAATCCCTGGGATTCAGAACATCTTTCAATGACCATCTAAAATCGGCATTCACAAACGACCTTGAATGGTACTTATCCCAATTTTAACATTAGTTATCAATCAGTGTTTCACAACGTTTACGCATGTGCAACCCCTAGCCTAGATACTAAAAGGCCTCGAACCCCCTGATGTAAGCAGATATGGCCTAATGCAGGGGCTATTAGCCTTTATTCAGTTATGGACTACTTTAAGAAGCTAATGAAAGTTATGGACCTGCAAGCAAATTTTCATACAAGTCATGAAAACAATCGTGCAAGCTATTTGGAGTTGTAAAAAAATTCTCAAAGTTTTTATTAAAATGACCTATTATATAATGGTTTTTAATATTTATGAAATATTTTAATCAAAAAAAATTATATGAAAATATATGTATAATTTTAAATAAAAAAAATAGTTTTAATCTGAGCTTCCTGGACCTCTTAAGAATCCCTCGCCTAATGTTTGCTGGATCATGTCTCATGACATCTACAACACGCAATCTGTCTCTATTTCTTGTTTTTAAATTTGTAAAAATTGAAAACCCTTCCTCACACTTGTAGGTAAATGCAAATCGAACAGACACGCAAAAGTATTGCCATGCTGACTTGACTTGGACAGAAGTTACAGTCGCAAAATTAGAAATAAGTGGAGTCGAAGACGAAAAATATAAATAAGTGTAGTCAGAGTCGCAAAATATTTTCATGACTCCAGAACCATGCATCTCACAGAAATAATGCTATTTGCCAATTCATGTCTTCATTGAAGAAGATAAATAGAAATATTTGTTGTAATAAATCTAATAATAATGTTATTTGTCACTCTTCTCTTCATTGAAGAAGTTAGGATGAGAAAAATCTACAGACGTGTGTATAATATTTGCTCTCACTCATAATATACTTTATTTTCTTACATAACTCACCTTTAGTGATGATAAACAAAAAGTTCAAATATAAGCTTTACAACCAAAGCTGTAAAGTCAGAGTCAAAAAAAGCAAAGTGGTGTTATAACTTAATTTGATTCCAAACCTTAATTGCATTTATTTTTATATATAGATATGAAAGTTTCCCAAGTTTCTCAACTCCAAACGATCTTAATAACAATAAAATTGGTTTGATACTATCATGCACTTCAAAGGAATTTCACGATTAGTGTAAAAAATTCAGTTAACGAAACACAAGTGAATGTAAAAAAATTGTTATATTGCTAATGACCAGAAAAGTTTCATTACTAAGGCGTGGTTAAATTTCTCTAAAATAAATGCAGTTTGAAAATGATCTCATTTTAAAAATAAAAAAATAATTTCAAATCATCGTTCACTTTCTAGCATGGGTTTCGACATCAAATAATTTTTTTCTCAAATATAATCTAGGGTGCATAGTAATTATATAAATAATACGACCACTAATAATTTTATTAGAATTAGACCACTAATATTTTTTGAGAAATTCATTTAGATAAGTTTTCAAGGGAGTACATAAAGGAACTTTGATGCAACGTTCAAAATTTAATAATGAACAAATTTACTAGATAGTATAAAATGCTAACATACAAACATGTTGGTGTAACCCAGCTAATAATAAACTTTTGGATATTCAATTTTTGTGATAGGATCATACATACGTCCCAAAATTTTTGAACCCCACCCGTCGTGTTTTTACCCATCCTGCTCTATTTTCTAATATAGAATTAGTCTCCACCATGGAGCGGACGTCATATATGTAATCCCATAGAATATGATATATCAAAAAAACTATGGTATATATGTACATTTAAATAAAAACGTAAAATGAGGTTAGAGAAAGTACGTTATTTAACGTTTCGAACTGAGTGTTCAGTCATAAAAATACATGATCTTATGACTATTCAAAATATAAAATAGTGCCTTTTCACTAGTTATTTTAAGTTCTTAAACTTTAACTGCATATAATTAGCATGGCCCCTTCCTCTCTTTTTAATACATTGAAATATTTTGGGTATAATTCTAAATTAGAATTTTTAAGTTATAATTCCAAAATTAGCTCTATTGAATGAAATTTAAATTAAATTAAAAAAGAATAACATTTTAAAATTATTTATATTACCAAGTTAAAGATAAATCAATAATTGCGTCAAATAAGGAATGATAAAGCTGGAACAAAAAATGTACACAAAAAAAATACATTTTTTATAGAAATGAAATTAACTGTAATGACTAATGAATAAGATATAATAATTTTTAGAGCTTATTTCAAATACAAACAAGATCAATAATTTTTCTAAACAATTTTATAGTATTTTTATCCAAATTAATTATACGAATTTCTGATTCATTAAATCCTCCTTAAATAATCCAACAATCTGATAAATACAAATATTTTTCTAAAATCAAACTTTTTTATAGGAATTTGTACACTTTGCCTGAAAAAACGAAAATTTTACTTTTCAACTTCGATACGCAATTTTTTTAAAACCAATTGTATATTTTCTCCTATATAAAAATTTAACAATATGACGTTAAGCGAAAAAAGTTGTGTAATTATTCATTATACTATTCTGTAATTCGCCTTTTCACAAAATCTAGCTCCAGACTAACCTAATCATAAGTTGTAAAAAATATTATTATTAAAGCTCTTCTTTTTTCTATCAATAATTGTGTAATTAATAATTGAATCTGTTTGCCTGATATTGTGAAAATACTTATATATTTTATTTTAACTGCTTGAAACATTATTGTGTTCTTTTTAACTCGATTTTTCAGCCAGAAATAAAACATAGTCGCAAGGGAATTATTAGAAAATTATTAGAAGTGATTTCAAAAAGTTACTCAAAATAAATTTTAATTCATATTGAATATTTTTGTTTTTTTCAATTGGAATAAGCACAATTTTTAATATTTTGTAAAACTTTGAATGAAATTTAAATCAAATATTCAGTTTGATTTTCTAAGAATTCATCATCAATGTGAATCAAATTTCAAATAAAATTTTTACATATAGTTTTGTGATGTGAAGCCAAAGGGGCTATAATAAACAAAGAAAATTTTACTAGAAAAGCTAAACATTTTGTTCAAAATCCAAATTTTAATGTCTTGGAATTTTCAATAATCACGTTAAGGCTATCATGCTTTAAATTTGGCTTCAAAATTAATATGAGTGTTAATATGCATGGTGGAGTCTACACTAAATTTGTTTTTACTTATTTTTAAAACAATATTAACATAGGAATGCTTTGAATTCTGAATCAACAAAAAGAATTTAGACATTTCGAAATTTATAATGACAGGGTTTTTTAAGTTGACTCCGAACAGCACACTAATTACTCCAATAGTTAATGCCATCAATAGGTGTATGGATAAATTGACATTTTCTTTATGGTGTGATGTAGCTAGAATTAAAGTAAATTCATTCTTGCCAAAGTGTAAAACCCTAATCTTTTAAGAGGTATGTTTATTATATTGTTTATTTCTAAAAAAGATGTTCTAGAAAGTGTTTATTATCAACAGTAATGAACATAATGAAGCTTGTACTATAACTCAAAAACTTGAATGAGTTACGATATTTAGCACCTTTTAATCAGTGTATGAAGGTAAAGAAAGGGCATCTGGCAATGTTGCTTGCATGTAGAAATAAATTTCTACCACCTAATAACCTCTTGACTTTTACTTTTACCTTGATGCGGGAGAGCATTTTTATTATTGGTGTCATTAAGAATATAATGACATTAGCATGGTATGTGTTTCATCTCTGACTATCACAAAATGTATATCAAAATATTCTTTCAAATAAATTTGGGCCAATAAATCTTAAAGAAACTAATTCTTCCTACACTCTACAATTTAGTAGAAACAACAGATTCATACATAACAACCTTGATTCAATATTTACTAGGATAAATTATGGGTATTTCTAAAAATTGCCCTAGATTGCCCCATGATCTAGAGCAGTGGTTCCCAACCTTTTTCAGTGACGACCCCATTTAAGTCTCAGCAGAATTTTTGCGACCCCACCCAAAGATCAAGGCTATATTCATTGATCAAGGTATACATAAGAATGCTACATAACTTGTTTTATTATAGCAAGAACGAAAATATACATTTATATACAATATAAATATCTCAAAATATATCATTTATTTATATAATTGGATGTTACTGATGCGAGTAATACAAGCTTTATTTTGATAATAAAAAATAATGTTCTTAATGTCATGTTTGGTACTGCTTTTCTATCATCAACTTCAATCCGTGATGTTGTTTTGGATACAGAACAACGTTGGTCATCCTCAGCCTGGAGTTTAATTATTAGGTTCGATTTTATAAGTAATAAAGATTAAAAGGTCACTTTACACATAAGGAAAAGGCCTGATAATTCTCAGTATATCCTCAACCAAATTTGGATATCGAAGTAATTTCCTTAAGAAAAAGAAGAAAGATTTTTTCATTTATCTGAATTTTTACCAAATTGATTCACTGCTAGTCAGTGTTTACACAATTAGATGTGATAAAATCAATGAATTCCTCTTGATATCTTTCAGGAACATCTTCAATTTTTGCAGCAAATAGTTTTCTAAGTAATCTATGGGATAAATAATACTTAGTTACAAAAAAATTGCTTTTCTAGAAAATATCGACAAAACTCCCCTTTTAAAATCTCCAAGTGTTGGATCAGCAAACTTTGAAAACTGTTGTTGAATACACCAGTCTCATTTTCTTCAACAAATGTATTTAATGTGGGAAACGTGTAAAATTTCTCTTTTCTATCCTTGACAGCCAAATATCCAGCTTCATTTGGAAGGCATTTCGTTTTTCTGCAAAATTAAGTGTTGGAATTCTCTCCCTGAAGTGAAAGATTAAGAGAATACAGAATTGTGAAGAAATCTACCAAGTATGCAGTTTTTACCAAATTTGAAATTTTGTTCTTCCTTGCTGAGATAAGAATTCCCTTACCTCAGCATTCAACGTAAAAAATTCTTCAATACTTTTCCTTTTGACAGCCACCTTACCTCAGTGTGCAATAGAAGAACTTCATGCTTGGAATCCATTTCTTGCTACATTTTAGCGAACAAGCGATTGTTCAATACATTTGACTTTATGAAGTCTATTTTAACTACTGGTTGTATAACAGTTTTTAAATCGGTTGTGAATGTTTTTGAAGCTAATACTTGACGATGTATAATGCAATGAACTCGAACAGCTTGTGGAGTCCTTACCATCTTTTGAAACCCAGTTCTACAGCCTAGCATAGACGGTGTACTATCAGTACATATGCCACCAACATTTTCCCACTTAGTCCATGTTCTTTAAGAAATGTTCCTATTTTTTCATTTATCTAAATTTTAATTATTCACCAACAACTCATTTGTTATTTCTTACATATATTCGCATGTCTTTCTGCAGCTTACTGTAGGTCATTAGGGGTCGTTCACTTGACGTCAATTAAAACAGGGGGGGGGGGGGGGATCCAAAGTTGACATAAGTCGATTTTGTTAAGTGATGATATATCTAAAAGTTGACATGAGGAGGAGGGGGGCGGGGGTTGAAATTTATCAAAAAAAAAGTGTCAAGTCAATTGTGAACAACCCTTATCATTTATAATGTCCTTGCGACCCCAAGAAAATTACTTGCCGAGCCCAAGTTAGGTGGCGACCCCAGAATTCGGAACCCCTGATCTAGAGAGTAATTAAAAAATAAAAATTTATCATTTTTATTATTATTATTCTTTATAATAATTAATGAGAGAGTGAGTTAGTGAGGTCTCTAACCACTTTCCAGCTTTGGCTGATATGCTTGCAGGTTGCTAGAGTTTGCGATTTGATGATTGTGTGGAGTTTAGTTGAAGAACATTGTGGAATTCTAGTATCCTAGGAGAAAAAATTGTATATAGTATTTGTGTTCGGGATATAAAGTAAAGGAGATAAGAGTATAATTAATTAAGAGGTGTGTGCGATAAGGATTGGTTCAATTTTGTTAATTAAAATAGAGATTTCTTGAAGTATGATTGGATGTTGTAAAAAATCATATAGAGAAGTAGGAGGTTCGTTAAAGTGTAGATTACAGAAGTTAAGTAGCTTAACACGTAAATCATGAAAAATTGGGTAGTAGATAATTATGTGTAGAGGTGTTTCGATGTAGGGGCAACCAAATCTACATAATGGATTGTTGTGAAGTTTGAATCTATAGAAGTAGGAATAGGTTTGGCAGTGTGATAAGAACCACTTGATGGAGTTGCGAGAGAGAGTGATATTTTTATTGTGAACGGCAAAGTTAATCAAGGGTGGTGCAATATTAAGAGATAACCATGTGTTCAGTATAGATGTATATGCGGCTTTAATGATAGTGGATAAAGGGAGAGAAGGTAAGATAAAAGAATGCGTGTTTGGAGGTAATGTTTTAGATATTCTGTCAACACTATTGTTTTCAGTGCAAGTGGAGCGTGCGGGAGACAAATAGATTGTTATGTTGAAAAAATTGGAAAGTCTTTGATTTTTTTTGATTTATATTATGTATAACATCTGTTATACATAAATATGGATGTACATTTTATTAAATATATTTCATCAATTTTTCCACAAAAATAGAAATTCTAGAACTTTTAAGGGATAGAATATAAACAGAATTTTAAAAGCAAAATGGAATTATAATGTTATATCCTGTGTCTGTTGCTGCAAACTACAGTAGGATTTTTCCAATCTATCTCGTCCTTCATATCCTTTATGTCGATTTTGTACATACGCATATCCTTTCAATTGCATTCTTCCATTTCAGACAAGGTCTACCGCGGTTCTTCCTTCCATCAATCTCCATCTTTATTACCTTCTTTATCCAATCTTCATCATCCGGTCTTACTACATTCTCAATATGTTCTTTGCTAATTCACCTTCTAACATTCTTACTTTCAGCCTTTTCCTAGCCTCTTCAAAATCCCTCATTTTCGCTATAATTCTCAGCATCTTTCTTTCTCCACTCAGAAGTTTTTTTCATCAATCTTTCGTAACGCCCACGTCTCGCTCCCATATAACATCATAGGCCTGACACAGGTTTCATAAATCCTCACTTTGCAATACTCTGGTATATACTTTGCTTTCAGAACTCCCTCTAATTCTCTGAACTTCATCCATGCACATTTGATCCTTCTGGTTACAGCAATCTCACATGATCCATCCTCCTCTAGGGTGTCTCCCAAATAATTGAAAGAATTCACTTCATACTCACTTTGTTTCTCATATCTTTCCATTTCAACTTATTGTTTTACATTTGCGACATTTGAATCCATTTTTAAAAACCCGCTACAACTTTATATTTTTAGCAATACCGCTACATCTTCTGTGTATCCACTTATCACAAGTTGTACATTCTATAGAATTCGATCCAACACCTTTTCCACATACACCACACGACCATTTCCCTCCTAAACCTTCGTTAAACGAGTTTTCTCAACATGTCTTCATAATTTTCGTTTTTTTCTTGTTGACTTTCAAACCAATGCTTTCCAAAACTACCTTCCAATTTTTAAGTCTATCCTCTAATATTCCTTTGATTCCGCCATCAAAACTAGGTCATCCGCATACAAGATATCATATGGTAAGCCTATTTTCATATCTTTTACCGTTTCATTCAGTACAATTATAAACAACAGAGGGCTCAAGACTAAACCTTGATGTATACCAATCTTTATCTCAAACCAATCACTTACTCCGTACTTTATATTCACTCTCGTTTTCGCTCCATTATACATATTCATCACCAGTTTCACCAGACCTTCTTCAACGCCTCATCTCAGCTGATATGTTTGATAAGTAAGTTTCTTTATACAGAAGAAGAAATAGAAGAAAAAATCATGGTTTACTATTTTCACACAAAGGCTCGATAACATTTAGTAAATTGCTAAAAACTCAACAATTTTGTGAATGTAAAAGACTAAATAAATTTATTGTAAACCAAAAGAATTTCTTTATCTCTCAATTCAAATGTTTCCTCCACCAATTGTAAAAAAAATTATGCACAGAAAGCAAGCCGTTTGAAAAAAAGAGTTAATGAAGTATTTAAATATGATAAAAGAAATCATTTTGTTAGGTTAATACAAATAAAACGACACTGCTAGAATTGTCAAAAAGAAAAAAAATCTGCAGCAGATGAGAGGTTTCTTAACCAGGAAATTCTTTACTTTTTTTTAATTAAAAACTTAAATACAAAAAACGAATATTAAGTAACATTTAATATATTGCTGATGCCGATTATCATCTCAAAAATAGGAGACTTTTTTCAAGCACAACCAATTATTCATTTTTGATCATTATAAGGTCTGAATTAAACATAATATAAAGTATTTTAATTGAAAAAAAGTTTCAAAGAATTACGGTCCTAATGGGAAGATGCAAAACTTTAAAAAATTCGATAGAAAAATATTTCTTTAAAGTTAATTCCAAAATTCAAGTGCGCTGACCTAAACAAAATAAAAATAAATTTTTATATTTATGAAGTTACTTCTACTGTTGATTAAAATCTTTCCTTAGCAGTGTTAGGAAAGTAATCATATGATCAAGAGACAAAATCAGAGACCTAAAAAAAGATAATACAGTCAAACCTGCTGGACCCTCGATTACCCACATAAAAATATTTGCGCTGGTATGTGGGTGTGGACAGAATTTTGAGATTTGGGTAATATTTGACAACATTTAGATATTTTCTATTTCTCAGAAATCAAAATGAAGTATTAAAAAAATAAATCAGAATACTTTCTAAGCATCCTTTACTATTAATAGTCCTTAGTTATATGATATGCCGAATTTAACTGAAATATGCGCATGTATGGGAATAAGAATTGATATAGTGTCATGTAAAATCAAATAAAAAATAAAGAGATTAAGCACCTCAAAAATTATTTTCGTAAAAAAATTATAAAATAATACTAAAAAGCTAGGTGGTTTAACCCTATTAGTGCTGGGGGCGTAAAACGCCCCCCCTTCAGTAAAAAATTAATTGTAGAAAATTGGCTGAATCATATCCCTTCAAATTTTGTGACTTTTCCTAAAATCGCTTGCTGCATCTTTTGAAACTATTTTCATGGTAGTCGAATGAACCTTTCATGTCCAAAACTGTCAATCAAAATCAAAAATTAAAATTTTTCAGCAAAAATTTGACATTATCTGTACTTAACCTTATAATTTAGGATCTATATTATATAATACCCTGAAAATTTATAATTTTATACAGTTTGGAACGCATAACACTTTATATATTTAATTTTTCCAATAATCATGGCTACTTTTTAGAAAATATCCATCAAAATTTTGATTGATCAAAAATATATCTTATAAAATATTCTTACAAATTTTACATAAAATATATGTTTTTATAATAATTCGGTCATGCTGTTTTCATTTCTGGACTCATTTTTTACATTTAAGATTTGAAAATACCTATAAGTGTTAATCAAATTTGCGGTTTACTTCTGAAAATTGTCTACAAAAACATTCCTTCAAATTTTACATAAAATATATGTTTTTATACTAATTCGGTCATGCTGGTTTCATTTCTGGACTAATTTTTTACGTTTAGGATCTGAAAATACCTATAAATGTTAATCAAATTTTCGGTTTACTTATAAAAATTATCTTTAAAAACATTCATTCAAATTTTACATGAAATATATGTGTTATACTAAATCGGCCATGCTGGTTTCATTTATGGACTCATTTTTTACGTTTAGCATGTGAAAATACCTATAAGTGTTAATAAATTTGCGGTTTACTTCTAAAAATTGTCTCCACAAAAATTCAATTCAAATTTTACAATGAAATATATGTTTTTATACAAAATCAACCATGCTGTTTTCATTTCTAAACTCATTTTTTACATTTAGGATGTTAAAATACCTATAAGTGTTAATCAAATTTGCGGTTTACTTCTAAAAATTGTCTCCAAAAACATTCATTCAAATTTTACAATTAAATATATATTTTTATACCAAATCAACCATGCTAGTTTCATTTATGGACTCAATTTTTGCAGTTTGAATTTGAAATTACCTATAAGTATCAATCAAATTTGCGCTTAGTTCTAAAATTTGTTTCCAAAAATATTGATTCAAATTTTACATGAAATATATGTTTTTATAGCAAATAGATCATGATGATTTCATTTCTGAATACAGTTTCCGAATTTAGATGTTTTTCTGCTAGTGTCAATCAAATTTGCGGTTTATGTCTGAAAACTATATCCCAATATATTCTCTCTAATTTTACATAAAATATATGTTTTTATACCAATTCGATCATAATAATTTTTATTCCTGAAATCATTTTTTTGTATTTAGAGGTTTTAAATATCTGAAAGTGTCAATCAAATGTTCGATTTACGTCTAATGTCTACAGAAATATTTTTGAAATTTAAATAAAATATCTGTTTTTATGACAAATGGAAGATGCTGGTTTCATTTTTCGACTCAGGTTTGGCATTTATGGTTTTAAAATATCTGAAAGCTTCAATCAGATTTGCGGTTTACTTCTAGATACTGTCTTCAAAAATATTTTCAAAAAAATAAAATATATGTTTTATACCAAATCGACTATGCTTATTTTATTTCTGTACTGAATTTTGGATAATACGGTTAAAAAATATCTCGAAGTGGCAATTAAATTAGTAATGTATGCGTGAAAATCAGTTGTGTAAAAAATTTTCAAAAAATGGCTGCATATTAGTTACATAGTAAAAATATACTTTTTTTTTGTATATTTCGGTTTATAATACTTTTTACAATCATCTTGAGTATGAAATATTTATACAATTAACATTTAGCTAAGATGGGTAGGAAATCTGAAAAGTTAGAATAGGTCAGATTTATCAAAAATGGCACAGATGCCAATATATGACAATTTAGTCACTATCAAGATATTTTTAATTTAAATTGAATTTGTCCATCTTTTTCCTTTTTCGTCAAAGAGATAATTTTTTAGATGAAGAACGTGGACAACTTTTTGTAATTGAACAATGAACATCACAAATGATTCATTAGAAAAAAAACCTTTGAAATGAGATTGGTTGACAAATATTCAGGCCTGATAATAAAATACACGATACTGATAAAAAAAGTCTAAGATCATCAAGAAGATTCTTTAATCAGAATGCTTTGAGCGAGGAAAAAAGTCATTTTATCCTTATAAAAAAAATTTCGAACACACATTGAAGAATATAAATTTCTAATGAAAAAAGAGCTACCAAGAAAGGATCATCATGCAATGAATAGCAAAATTACATACTGTAAATTATAATATGACGTACTGACTGCGAGCCGATAACGAATTTGTAGCCAAAAAGATGGAGGTCCTATCGAGTTACATAGGTTACTGTAGAATGAAATATTTTGAGTCAATTAAACACCTAAAGTTGGTTTATTAAATAAATTAAAAAAATAATTACCAGAGAAATACTGCAAGTAGAAGTTATTTTTATTATTTGACATTGATTTACATGTTTAATCGATTTTTTTGACAGGTTTTATTGATTTCATAATAAATGAACATCACCATTAAATTCTGTATACTTGAAATGTATAAAAACTTTTTATAAGAATATAAATTTTAATTTTAACATGGGCTGATATATTTAAATTATTTTGTCAGGTTTGACTAATTTTTATAATAAAAAAAAGAATATAACCAGTAAACACCGCCTACTTGAAAATGGGTATATGTGTGTAAAATGCCATACACGGTAAACTTCATCATTTCCCTATACTTTTATTTAACGTAATTCTCTAATTCAAAAAACCGTGCCTGATCCTTCCTTTTAGGGATAAATCAATTTTTTGACAGTTTTGATTGATTTTCATAAAAAATGAATATCACCACTGAATTACTCATGCTTAAAAATGTGTATATATGTGTAAAAAACTTTATGTACTTATTTAGATAAAAAGTTTCTTTTTGAGATGAGCTATCACATTTAGATCAATTTTTTGACAGGTTTGATTGATTTTCATAAAAAATGAATATCACCACTGAATTCAGCATATTTGAAAATGTGTATACATGTGTAAAAAACTTTATATAATTATTTAGATAAAAAGTTTTTTTGAGATGAGCTGTCACATTTAGATCAATTTTTTGACAGGTTTGATTGATTTTTATAAAAAAAAATGAATATCACCACTGAATTTAGCATATTTAAAAATGGGTATACATGTGTAAAAAACTTTATATACTTATTTAGATAAAAAGTATCTTTTTGAGATGAGCTGTCACATTTAGATCAATTTTTTGACAGTTTTGATTGATTTTCATAAAAAATGAATATCACCACTGAATTCAGCATATTTGAAAATGGGTATACATGTTTAAAAAACGTTATATAATTATTTAGATAAAAAGTTCCTTTTTGAGATGAGTTGTCAAGTATAAATCAATTTTTTGATAGGTTTGATTGATTTTGATCAAAAATGGACATCACCACTGAATTTATCATCGTTAAAATATATATGTAACATTAAAAATATTTATAAAAACTTATTAATACCTGAGAAAAATAGGTGGGGGATGGGGGGGGGGGGGGGGCATTTTACGCCCCAGCACTTGAGCGGACAAATTTTGCCCAGCAATAATAGGGTTAAGATAAATTCTAACATGTACTTGGAGTATTTAAGTGTTTCAAGTGAGGGTTAGATGTTTAAACCTTGGACTCTGCCTCCCTGAAGAAACGTAATAAAATTACTTTTTTGTTAGCCCAATGATTAGTTGATTCAATTTTTGTGTATTCAATAGTTTACTCAAAAATTTAGTTCGAAATCTATGCGGGCTTTTTAGAGTGGGTTTTGCATCCAGGGGAAGAAATATCTCTCTTATCTGGACGGGTGAATATTAGATCAAGAGCACTCTTAAGTTGAGGTCTCTGCTGGCATCGGAATGTGAGAGCACCAGCCAAAATGATTATAAAACACTAAAGTTTCAGAATTCTAAATATCGTTGTAAATTTTTTAGTTTTAAACCTATTTCTTTGCAATATTTTTGTTTATAAGATTTTTATATTGTATTTGGTAAATTGCAAAATTTATAAAAAATTATTATCGATTTAAAAACTTGGCCCTTGTTTGGACCCCTTACATTTGAAAATCTAGAACCGCCACTGCTTATACTAACAATATAAAGCAAATGAAATCAAAATATAAAAAAATTATTGATATAATTGACGGTAACGATGAAAATTTTAGTTTGTTAAGATATGCCTTATTAAAAAAGCAAATTTATAATAAAACAACTCTAAACGAGGATAAGAAATGTTAACCATGATAAAATCTAAACCCTTAACAAAGAAATAAAAGGACAAAAGTAGAGAAAGGTGCTCATAAACACAAAGAAAATAGTTGTTATAAGCAGTATTTGATATTCTAATTTAAGAATAAGCTAGTAGGTAAGCATATATATTAGTGCCCTTTGGTTTTTCCAAATATAAATTTTTGTCTACGTTACCGGATATATATATATATATCCAAATTAACAATACAATTATATGTTTACTTAGCTGGTTGTTTGATGCGCCATCCATATAAGTTTTAAATGGGAAGTTAATCATAATAGTAATTTCTATGTTATTGGTGATTTTATCTAAATATAAGATTTGTTCGTACAGAAATGACATAAATCTTTATTAGTATACTTATTATAAATATATAAATATCTAAAAAATAAACAATTTTTCAAAAACTTTTTAAAAGTCAAATTTTAAAATTTTAATTTTAAGATGACATATATTTTTTTCAAATTTTTTATAGTATTTAAAAAAATCAAAATTGAAAAGTTTTATAAATTAAAAATAATTTTTTTTTTAATTAAATTATTATCTTTATTTTTCAAATCCAGTTTTTCATAGTTGTAAAGGGCGGAATCAATTAAACTGGAGTTTTTGATCGGTCCTGGCAAAATGAGCTGACAGAAAAGCTTACAAGAAAAACTTTAATAATTTTTAAAATAATCAATGAATTGACTTGAAATTTTAAATACTAATAAAACATTATAAAATATATAATTTTGTAAAGTTACATAAGAATCTAACCAATAGATTTTATATTATGATTACTCAAAATTCGGAAATTTTTTCGGTAGCCATTTTTATGGTAAAATAAGCTGACAGAATCTACAGCCATTTTATCGGTTTTTTAAAAATGGAGATTTTCGTAATTATCTTATTCCTTTGATTTTGAAGTTTCATTTCATTTTTACTACTCGTAAGTTCTCTAAACAATCTTTACAAGTTTTTTACTTTCGTAGATGTAATTAAGAATTTTAAAGCCTATTTAACTTTTTAAATAAACTATGCTCTAATATTTTATTTTTATCTTATAGTTTTAATATTGATATCACATATGACATTTTTAACTTCCAATTTTTATATGAAACTTTTCTAAACAATTCTGTAAGATAATTATTTTCTTCATACATGTGAAATATTAATATTTTTTAGAACAGCTTTTTACCTTTTACAATTCTGTAAGATAATTATTTTTTTTTGTTATTATCTTCACACATGTGAAATATTAATATTTTTTAGAACAGCTTTTTACCTTTTACAATTCTGTAAGATAATTATTTTCTTTTTGTTATTATCTTCACACATGTGAAATATTAATATTTTTTAGAACAGCTTTTTACCTTTTAGAATTCTGTAAGATAATTATTTTCTTTGTGTTATTATCTTCACACATCTGAAATATTAATGTTTTTTTAGAACAGCTTTTTACCTTTTACAATTCTGTAAGATAATTATTTTCTTTTTGTTATTATCTTCACACATGTGAAATATTAATATTTTTTAGAACAGCTTTTTACCTTTTACAATTCTGTAAGATAATTATTTTCTTTTTGTTATTATCTTCACACATGTGAAATATTAATATTTTTTAGAAAAGCTTTTTACCTTTTACAATTCTGTAAGATAATTATTTCTATATTTTCCTTTTGTTACTATCTTATGTGAAATATTAATATTTTTTTAGAACAGCTTTTTACCTTTTACAATTCTGAAAGATAATTATTTCTATATTTTCGTTTTGTTATTATCTTATGTGAAATTAATATTTTTTTAGAACAGCTTTTTACCTTTTACAATTCTGTAAGATAATTATTTCTATCTTTTCGTTTTATTATCTTTACATGTGAAATATTAAAATTTTTTAGAACAGCTTTTTACATTTCAATTCTGTAAGATAATTATTTCTATCTTTTCGTTTTGTTATTATCTTATGTGAAGTATTAATATTTTAATAATTAGTCTGAATTCGATCTTTCATTCTCTTTTGCATCTCATCTTACATCATCATGTATTGTCATATCCAATGATCATTACATCCTATAATGCGATCATCATAAATTTTTTTTATTAAAGCTTTTAAAAGTAAATCTTACTTGTAGAAATTATTGATTTTCGCCCCCCCCCCCCCCCTGAAAACACATTGGACCCCCTCGTCTCCGGATGTGCGCCATGACAATGGTTATCTTGTAGACCATAATTTCAAAGATTAAGATTATAACTCTTGAATTGTAATTATTAATTATTACTTTGTATCAATAAATAACCTCGATTTTTTTGAATTAAACTTTTTTACACTTTGAAATAGTTTATCCTAAAGATATTCTGAATTCCTATATTTTCTATTATCATGGAAGAATATTCAAAATGAATTAAATAAACAGTTTCCTTATCTTGTAGTAGTTAACCCATGTATGCCCAATTTTTCTTTAATAAACGCAGACGATAGTTTTTTTCATTGTAATTAATATGAATTTCGAAAATCCTCTCCTCGTCCTGTGCATAGATTGGTAAAGGTAATGTAGTTTGATCTATATTATTTTGAAATGTGCTTAGGGTTAAAATCAACCTAACATTTTACCTTCTATGTGCTACATTAACTATTTATTTCTGGAAATTCAAATGATGAATTATTATTCTGAAAAAAAATTCCCAGTGTATTGGCTATTTGCATCATTTTTTCTCCAAATTTAGATTTTTTAAAAAATGTGAAAAATGATGATAAAATAAATTGGACAAACTTTATGATTTCACAATTTTAATTTAACCTATTTCTATAATTTTTTTTATACGCTCTTATAAAAATTTCGTTGCATATCTTATCTCCTTCAAATTGCATCGCCTTGACGTGGTGAAGGAGCTTATACCGGTATCGGTTACTAAATGATGCAGAAATGAAAATCTTTTTAATTCAAATGTTATAATTTTATAACTATTTTTAGACATGACACAATGGTTATCTTGTAGACCATAATTTAGAAGATTAAGAATTGTAATGATTATTACATTGTATCAATAAATAACTTCGATGTTTTTGAATTTAACTCTAACCGGATCTTCCCTTTCTAACTTTCACAACCAGTTTATCCAAGCTGGGATTGACAATCTCAATTGCAGATTTGACTCGAAGTTGTTGAATGACTGTGTGCACTTGGATCCCAGAAATTGATCGAAAAAGTAAGAAGAATTGGTAACTTATGGAGACACGGAAGTGATGGATGTGGCTCGATTTTTCAAACAAGATGTGATGTCCACTGTATGTGCCTTTCGAAATTTCAAATGTGGATATTTATCAACTGACTATGAAAACATTTTACAAGTTATTAATATATTCCCTGTTTCCACGGCTGAATGCGAACGTGGGTTTAGTTCGATGAATGACATCTGTACATCAGAACGTAATCAGATGAGTGTACGCGCATTTGATGCTGTTCTTTTTCTGAATATCAATGGACCCCCTATTTCACGGGTAGATTTTACAAAATACGTTCACACTTGGTTAAAAAACCATCGATCTGCAATCAGTCAGGATCGAAAGACAGATGATGTGTGTGCAGTGGCGGATCGAGAAATTTCTTATAGGGGGGCCGAAATCTATTAATTTTTTTTTGCAATTTTGCTAAAAGTCTTCAGAGAATACGACAATTACCTATGTTTTCATATTTATAACATTATTTTGCCATGAATAAATTGCAAAATTTTATTTTTTATACATGTAAGGGTATACATTATTACGGGTAATTTTCGAAGCCATTTTTCATAGGGGAGAGGCCCCCTTAGATTCGCCAATGTGTGTGTGCCTTGTCTTCAGCACCTACTTTTTTCAACAAAGTGAATTTCGAAGAATTTTTCGTACCACTTTTTTATGTTAAAATAAATTTTAAAATTGTAAATTGTAATTCTTTCTATCGAGTAAGTAGGCCATTCAATAATATAGCCTAACTTGTAGTTTCAGTGTTTGTCATGACCCATATTCATAAGAATTCTCACTGACACTTTTTTGATATATAGAACGTATGGTATCATGTAGTAGCATGTAGCTTTAGACATGCATACAAGCACTGATCTTTTTTGTAGAAGTAGACCTCATGGGACGTTTCCTGCAACGTTTATGTGTTTCTATGTAAGGGTTGACTCCACACAGCAGAGCATTCCCCTCCCCCTCCCCCCCCCCCCTTCAGTGAAAATTTTCTACTTCGCACCCTGAACTAATGAAGTCATATTTTTTGAGGTTCCCATATAAACTTTAAATGAAATTTTCATTCTTTCAGTTTTTTTTTCTAAGCCAAAACTTTTTTTCATTTTTCTTAAACATTTGATAATTTAATATCTCTAAAACTTTTCACTCAGTTTAACTTAGATAAATAGGTCTATAATTTATTAACAACTTTTCACGCTTGTTAAGGGACGTCATATATACATGATCCCTGCAAAATATAGTAAATACTTAAAGTTATCAAAAAAATCGTTAGAATATTAAATAAATAGAAAAAAGTAAAGTTGTGTTTTTAAATTTTAGACATGAAAATAAACCTATTAGTTAAATAGTTCCTATTCTCTTCTGAATTAAATTTTATAAAATGACAGGTTTTCGCCAATAAAAATATTA